>CM058238.1:60478602-61078602 GCA_030180135.1 Orychophragmus violaceus | reverse complement strand
ATATACTACCCAAGCGGCTAAGGCCAATGGGCAAAGAAGTCAAGAGAAATCGAAATCTAAGGTTACTGTAGCTAAACCTAGATCTGGTTTCACTATTCCTGTTCTTCAACCATCAATTATGGATTCTGTTCAGCTACCAAAAATGAAATTTGGGACAAGAATCTCTGTCCCTATACCTTGAACCATACTGAGATTCTGAATGGAAGCTCCATTCCGGTCCCAGCTTCATCGCCTTCTATAATCGCTAAGATCACTGCCTCTGCTGGGCCATCCTTACCTCACGCCACTCTTATTAAGGTAGCCGGTACTGGCCCTAAAGTTGCAACAAGCATGCAAGTTCCTCCTGACAAGGTTACCCCAAATCATCCCGCTGACCCAAATCTGGGAACAAACAACAATTCCAATCAACAAAAGCAAACTTGGGCTGGCAGAGTAAAAACCACAGTTGACAGGTCCCTCAAGCGTCTAGCTCCCACTACTATCTCCCCTGAAGGCATCCCTCAAGTAACAATCCCTGATGCAGTGTTTAATAGAGGGGCAGAAGCACACAAAGATTTTGTTCTTGGAGTGTTTATTGGTAAAACTCCATCTTTCAGCCAAATACAGAGTGTGCTCTCTCACATCTGGGGAAGAGGATCTAAACTGTTGATACACTTGCGACCGGATTCCAGGTCAATGCTTGTAAAGATCCCAAACGAATTTATTCTTAATAAAGTTGTGGAACAGGAAATATGGCACATTGGCTCTTCGATGTTTTATGTATCGCAATGGAGTGCCAATCTTGCTATAAACCCACCAACTATGGCCTCTATTCCCTTGTGGGCTCATGTTCGAGGAGTCCCATTCGATCTCTACATTAGAGAAGGACTAAGCCTGGTTGCTGGCCTAATTGGTGATCCAGTTGAAGCTAATGAATTTACTATCAGAATGGTCAGTTTGGAAGTTGCTCATATAAAAGTGAGAGCAAACTGCACTAAACCACTACCACCCCTGGTGGAACTACTCAGACAAAACGGCTCAAAAATACCAGTCTCGGTTGAGTACCCTTGGGTTCTCCCAATCTGTCCCTGTTGTAAACAGATGGGGCACCTTGAATCTAGATGCCCAAATGCAAAATGGTCTCCCTCTCAGCCTGCTACTGAGAAACAGAGAGAACCAAATGACGCAAATGCTCCTCCTTCTAGTGAGGTAGACAAAGCTGACAAAGTTGCCGCTCCCTCTTCTTCAAACCACCCTGATTTGGTCTCTGGTACTCAGGGTGGTATATCTTCTGACCCTGGCTCCTCGGGTGTGAATGGTGATCTAGCTTTGTCTAGCTCTCTTGCTGCCGCCACCTTGTTTAAAGCCAAAGTTCCTTTGGATACATCAAATTCTGTTGTTGTTACTAAGGTAACTGACTCCGCAAACCTTACAGTGGCTGCAGCCTTAGGCCTCAATCTCGAAGATCTGATCTCTTCCCCAAATGTCAATCCTTCTGCTCGGGCTGGTCAATCCCTGAAAACGGGCCCTGAATCTCCAGGTCTCTTGGCTAATCCTCTTCGAGGTTGTTTGAACGCTTCTCTGCTTCTCTCTGGCAGTATGGCTGTTAGGCAAGCAGCTTTTAAGAAAGAAAGAGTTTTCTCCTCTAAGAAAAGGAAAGGGTCTCACTTATCCAGAAATAACTCCCTTGAAGCTTCTGTGGACAAAAGTCAGGGTCTTCTTACCCCGCTACACTCATCCATCAACCCCTTTGCTTGCTTGTGATCGTTAAACAGTGAGCTCTTTCCCTGCCACAAATTGTCAGCTTGTTAGTTCAGATTCTCAATTATGCATTGATCAAGCAGCATCTCAGACAACCCAGCTATGGGCTCTTCCCAGAAAGATGGGAAGAAACATCTATAAGTTTTTATGTCGATAAACCTTCTTTTTGGAATGTCAGGGGCATTAATGATATTGAAAAGCACCCGGCTTTTGCGAACTGGCTTATTATAAATAAAGTCTCTTTTGGCGCAATTTTGGAATCTCATATAAAGGATTCAAACCTGAGCAGTGTAATGACTGCACTTTGCCCTCGGTGGTCCTTTCTCTCGAACCACTCCGAGGATGAAGATGGTCGGATTATTATTTTTTGGAAAGACCCTTTAACGGTCTCTTACCTGCATAAATCAAGACAGTCAGTTACTTGCCATGTTTCAGGGCAGGGCTTACCCTCATTTACTGTGACAGCAGTCTACGCAGACAATACAGTGGAAGAAATACGTAACATGTGGAACGATCTGATAGAAGTTGATAACTCTCTCCTCCTGCATACAACTCCTTGGATTAATGGAGGAGATTTCAACGAAATTCTCCATTGGGCGGAGCACTCCTCTCCTGCCTTCAACAGCATCACTCCTCAGATGATTGAGTTCAAATCCTGTACTGAAACTTTGGAAGTCAGAGATCTCAAATTTCATGGCCCCCCTTTTACTTGGTCTAACAAACAACCTGCACACCCTATTGCTAAGAAACTTGACAGGGTTCTCATTAATGAGTATTGGTTGCATACTTTCCCTCAAATTGGTCAACTTCTTACCTCCGGAGATGATCGCCAACCATACCCAGACACTGGTGAAACTCGAGTGTCCCATCCCTGTTGCGGGCACTAAACCGTTCAAGTTTTTCAACTACTTAATGAGCCACCCCCAGTTCTTGGATACGGTTAGTGACGGTTGGGAAATAAGTGATCCATCCTCTTGGTCCTTATCCTCCCTAAATAAGAAGCATAAAACTCTTAAAAGATCACTGAGGGATTTGAATAAAAACAATTTTTCTGACATTCAGAAAAGAGTGAGCCAGGAAACAATAACCTTGAAAGATCTCCAAGCTAGATCTCTCCAAGCTCCTTCTGAAGCGGCTTATTTAGAGGAAAAAGCATGTCAAACAAAGCTGGATATGCTGAAAAGAGTTGAAGAAGCATACTTCCACCAAAAATCTAGAGTGCTATGGTTGAAATTGGGAGATCTTTGCACTAGTTACTTCTTCAAGGTCGCTTTGGCCAGAAATATTTTTAATACAATCCATGCTCTAACAGACTTGAATGGTATTACAGCTTCCAATCCAGTAGCTGTTGGGACCCTGGCTATTAACCACTTTCGCGCTATCCTTGGCCCTTCTCTGGCGCCAGTTACTCCAAACATATTGGCCATGGTCCAGGAACTCACTCCCTTCTGCTGCTCTCCTGTTCAGATGGCTGCTCTTTCTGCGTTACCTACAGAAAATGAGATCATGAGTACTCTATTTAAGATCAACCCTAACAAAAGCCCGGGCCCGGATGGTTTGACTTCAAGATTCTACAGTGCTACTTGGAACCTATTAGGGTCAGAGGTAACTGCTGGAATCCTGAAATTCTTTACAGACATCTCCATGCCAGCCTCTATTAATGCGACGATTCTAATCCTCATACCAAAGTTTCCGGGAGCAACAATCATCAAGGACTACATGCCTATCTCTTGCTGCAACACAATCTACAAAGTTATTTCTAAGATTCTAGTGGCAAAAATCAAGCCTTTTCTTCCTCAGATTATCCTTCCTAACCAGTCTGCTTTCATCAAGGGAAGACTCTTACTAGAAAACAGCCTTTTGGCTTCAGAAATAGTAGGTGGAGATCACAAAAATAAAGGGCAGAAGAGGATGATTCTAAAAACAGACATAGCCAAAGATTTTGATTCCTTAAAATGGGACTTTGTGTTTGGTTGCCTACAATCCCTAAACCTACCTCAGGTTCTCTTAAGCTGGATTAAGGAGTGCATCTCAACTACTGGGTCCATTCACGGCTTTTTCAATGGTACTAGAGGCTTAAGACAAGGGGACCCTCTAAGCCCTTATCTATTTGGCTTAGCAATGAATGTACTATCGCATAAGTTAAATCTAGCTGCTGAAACAAGTTCTTTTGGCTACCACCCGAGATGTTCAGTTTCAAAGTTAACTCACCTGTGTTTTGCAGATGATCTGTTGATCTTCTCGGATGGATCCTCTTCTTCACTGCAAGGTATTCTTGCGGTGCTGGCTGATTTCCATAGCTTGTATGGTCTGGCCATTAGTGTTGAGAAATCCTGCATCTTCCCTGCTGGTCTAACTCCTGATGAGATCTCGGATTTGGTTTGCTTATCTGGAATTACCCAAGGAAGCTTGCCAATGAGGTACCTGGGCCTTCCCCTGTCAACCAAGAAATTATCCATGCTCAATTGCGAACCAATGCTTCAAAAGCTAAAGGGAAAAGTTAATGCTTGGACCTCTAATTGTTGGAATTGTGTCCAGTAATCTCGGTACTGTCTCTAGAAAGTAAGAGTATGTCAATGATCAGACATAAGTCATATAATACTGGGGGTCATGATGGCTTGCTAGAGTCCGCTCATGATCTATAAGTCTTGGACTTATTGCCTTTATTATATGATCCCATATGGGTCACACGCCTAAGCTAACAGGAAAATGTGTAGGAACGGTGTAGCAGAAGTACGGTAAAAGTGCTAGGCATTTACTGTACTTAGAGAAAATAATTGGGTTTGGCCACTGTGTGTCGATCGATACACAAGGAGTGTCGATCGACACAGTGCGCGAACGCCTCGGAGTTAAATTGGCCTTTGGGCCAAATGGCCCAAAACGAACTGAACAAGTTATATAAACTTAAGACGAGTTCAGGTCGAACAGATGCCCTAGCCGCGAGTCTCCTCTCTCTCTCTGCGCCGATTCCATACTGGTCTAGCAGCCTCTTCCTGCTCGGTGTGCGTGTGTGAACCTCTGGAGGATTCATCTCTCGGTGTTTCTCTGATCTCAGACATACCATCTCTTTCCGCTGCAAACAGGTATAAGGTGAGATCATCATTTGTTTCTATTCGAGAAGAACCTAGATCAGCATGTTTAGGATGATATGAATCAGAGAATTGAATCAGGATCAACTAAACAATCCTTCAGTGGTATCAGAGCCAGGTTCTGGTTTTTCTTGTTTAGATTCATGTTTAGGATTGTTTTCTTGTTTAAAAGTGTTTTGAATCAACTATTGATAAGAGAAATCACTTAAGCAACAAGGAATTGAAACCTAAACACACATAAAATCGCAGAAACCAAGCTATATGATTTGGTAGAATGCGATTTTCAAAAGTCTGTATCGACTGCGATCGCATGGATCGATCGATACGATCGCATGGATCGGTCGATACAGTCTATCGGCTAACCCTGTTAACGCGTGAAAGCATCGATCGATGCAGGATCGATGTTGGTGCATCGACCGATGCGGTTGGTGCATCGATCGACACGGTTAGGGTTTTGGCTCGTTTCCGTGCATGCGTGAGAGCATCGATCGACACAGGATCGATGCACGATCGATGCAGGATCGATGCTAAGAGCATCGACCGATGTGGTTGATGGATCGATCGACACGGTTGGTTCATCGATCGACATGGTTGGTTTAAGGCTCGGTTTAATATTTTGATTAAAATTAAACGTCACGGTTTAATAAACAGATTTAATAATTTTATTAAGTCTGGTTAAACCGGGATAAGAAATCCAAAGTCGAAAAATTGGATTTTGTGCCTAAACCAGGATTTTCTAATTTAATTTGGTTGGACCAAATAAATTGAGAAAATCCGGTTTAGTAAATAACCGGTTGACAATTGTGGTCATCGTAGTAATTAAAATTTGGTTAGACCAATTTTAATGAACCAGACCGGTTATGTCATTTAATTGGACAATTGGGTCATGTCTTGGACATGGACCAATTCTTGGGCCTCGGGCCAAGAAGTTAAAACAATTGGGCCAATTATTTGAGTCTTTCTTCAGATTAATTTAAAATTTATTTTATAAAATTATAAAGTCGATTTTAAATTAAAGTTTCCGATATTTTGAAATTAGAAAGTTTCTTAATTTATAGAAGTTTCTAGATTTGCATGATTCGGATTTTAAGAAATTTCTAAAGTTAGAAAGTTTCCGTTTTTAGAAAGTTTCCAATTTTAGAAAGTTTCCAAAATTAGTAGGTTTTCTAAAATGGAAAGTTTCCCGAAATAGTAATCTTCTATTTTGGGAATGAATTTTTAAATAAACCTACGAGTCTCAAATAATATCAAGCGTTGGATGTCTTGTCCATTCTATGTCAGCTGTCGAAGCCCATTCAATTGTATTCATGGCCTTACAGTGTGAGGGTGTCTACTTTTGCGTGGATAAGACGGTTTGTGATTCATAAATGTCATTGGGAGTCCCAGACATTAATGATTACATGACTGTATAGTCTGGTTTTCTTGACTAGGCCATCGGGAGTCCCGGGCCTTGAGACATCAGAGTGGATTGGGCCTCGGGCCCAGATTCACAACCAAGAGTTATATCACGGATATAATTAGCCGATATAGGGCTTACCGATATAAGCTAAGGTTGGGTGACGGCCAGTGGCCCACTTTAATCTTAGTTATATGTGGATCTTGGAATCATTATATTCTATTGAGGGTAACTGATGTTATTGAATATAATGCATGATTAATCATATTAAATTAATACGAAATTAATCATATTGAACATATTAACTAAAATCCTTTTATCTTAATTTTCAGTTATGACTAGCACAAACAATCAAAACACTTTCTCGATCCGGTCTGTCCTTGAGATGGACAAGCTGAACAGATCAAATTTCTTGACTTGGTCGCGGAACCTGAGGCTAGTTCTCAGACAGGAGAGAAAGGACTATGTCCTTGAGAGAGCTCTCCCCGTGAGGATCGGGTCCAATGCTTCTCATGCAGTATATGATGCTTGGAATAAGCATTATAATGATGCGGTAGATGTGCGTGGTCTGATATTGGCTACCATGGACTCAGACTTGCGGAAGCAATATGAAAACATGGAGTCGCCAATGGAGATGATCAGCAGCCTGAAATTGAAATTTCAGGAGCAGATAAGGGTGGAGAGATACCAGTTGGTTAAGTCTCTCACTGGCTGCAAGCTACCAAATGATAATCCAGTGAGTCCTCATGTCAGTAAAATGATGGGTTACATTGATAATCTGAGGAAACTGGATTATCCAGTTAGCCAAGAGTTGGCAACTGAAATCATTCTGCAGTCACTGCCGTCAAGCTATGATAAGTTCAGAAAGAACTATATCAAGAAAGGCTTAACGAAGACGCTGACTGAACTGCATGATATGCTCAAGACAGTTGAGCCAAACGTGAAGAGTACCCTGTACAATCTCATGAGTGAGAAGGGTAGGTTTACTAAACCTAATGCTGACAAGGGTGAAGACAAAGTTGTCCAGATTTTGAATCATGGCAAGCGTGTGTCTTCTGAGCCCGAGTCAGATGCCTCTTACGTTGGTAAGTGCTGCTACTGTAAGGAGACAGGGCATTGGAAGAGAAATTGCATTAAATTCATGGAAGATGATGAGGAGTTGAAGTTGATGTATGAGACTACTTCCTCAGGTATTCATGTTATTACTTCAAGTTCTACCTTAAAGGTATTGGATACTGGTTGTGGCACTGATATTTGTGATAATATGCAGAGCCTAAGCAACAGTAGAATGTTGAAGGAAGGGCAAGTGAAACTACATGTCTGGAAGGAGCTTGGGATGCTGCCTCAGCCGTAGGGTATTTCACTTATAGATCCCTTTGAGGCTTGGTTTTGTATTAAGTAATTGCTACAATGTACCTGCTTTAAGCAGAGTTGTCTTTCATTTTCTTGTAAGAATTTGAATGTTTTTCATGTTGATAAAAGACAACTTTTGTTCTTTTGATCTTAATGAAATATTAATTGTAGCACCCTATTCATGGAATGGGTTTTATATCTTAAACCAAAGAGTGCCTAAATGTAACATAAATACCGAATTGGTTTAAATCTGATGAATTAAACCTAATTTTTCCTTGGCATAAAGTCTTGGTCACATAGAGTTAGTCGGATTCAGAAATCCCATAGTCATGGACTGTTGGGCTCATTTGATAAATTATCTTATGAGACTTGAATTCTGTTTACTAGACCAAAAGGTAAAGGGCCTATCTTAGCCGAGCTAGAGAAAGGCCCAAAGGCTTATTGGACCTGGAACATACTCATGTATGTGGCCCAATGAGCAGTAATGCCAGAGAAAATCTCCTGTACTTCATTGTCTCTACTGATTACTTCAGTAAGTGTGACTGTGTTCATTTGATGAGACACAATTCGGAATTCTTTGACATGATCGAAAGAGTTCCAGAATGAAGTATAGGATCTAAATGACAAAAGTATTAAGACTCTGGATTAAATCACGAGTGAGAATACTTAAGTCATTGATTGTGTGATCATCTTAATGAGTGTGAAATCGTTTCACAGCTCATTTCTCCTGAAAACCTGAAGGTGTTTCTGTGAGAAAGAATCAGATCTTATTAGAAATGATTAAAGATGAGTCACACGAATCTTCCATGATATTATTTAGGAATAACGCTCTAAATTATCTAAGTTTACGCTGAAATAGTTCCACCAATATCAGTTGAAAGACACCACGTAAATGTGGATTGGAATCGATCCAAATTCGTCTTTGCTGAGTATTTGTAGTTGTACTACTTCGCTGGTTGTCCGAAGGAAACTAAGGCTTGTTACTTTTACGTCCATTCTTTTTTCTAAGAAGGGAAGTTATTTTCCAAGAAGAATAGTGGGAGTAAAAGTATAACTCGAAGAAATTCGAGAAATACAGGAGGCTGCTTTACCTATTGAGGGAGATCAACGGAAGGATTTACAGATTTCTGTAGAATCTACACCTGTGGAGCCTTGTCCGAAGGAAACCAAGGCTTGTTACTTTTACGTCCATTCTGTTTTCTAAGAAGGGAAGTTATTTTCCAAGAAGAACAGTGGGAGTAAAAGTATAACTCGAAGAAATTCGAGAAATACAGGAGGCTGCTTTACCTATTGAGGGAGAGCAGCGGAAGGATTTACAGATTTCTGTAGAATCTACACCTGTGGAGCCTGAAGTTCGCAGATATGAATGAATCAGTTACTAATCCGAGAGTGATTTCTCGTCATTAGTTGAACCTGATAATCATTGAAAGTTCACATGATCTGATGATCATTGAAAGCGACGAATCTGCGAAATTCAAAGAAGCGAAAGTAAGCCCGGACTCCGAAAATTACATTTTATGTAAGTTAGCTTCATCGATCCATTCATGGATGGAAGCAAACATATCGGAGTTGGAATCTTCGTTCTGTTGAAGTAGTCAAGGTTTTGACTTGAACAGGAACGAAGCGGAACTATGTGTTTACTAATAGATTGGTGGGAGCGATATTGCATTTCTCAAAGTGTATGTCGATGACATACTGATTCTCGGATATAACGTCCCAACGCTGTAGTCGGTAAAGGACTAGCTTGGGAGTTGGTTTAATGATTGACATGGATAAAGCCACGTAGTTCTTGGATTTTGGATCTAAAGATAGAGATCCAAAAGAGCTGGTAGGACAAAGTCAGGATTCTTAAATTGACAAAGTCCTACACGTTTTGAGAAATCCAAGAAGGGTTTTATGCCAATGTCACATGGCATTAAGTTAAGCAAGATACAGTATCCTACGATAACTGCTGAGCTTAAATGCATGGATGAGATTCCATATGCGTCGGCAATTGGATCTATCATGTATGCCATGAAACATACTTGTTTGATGTTGCTTTAATGTTAAGCAAGACAAATAAAGACCAGTCAAATCCAGCAAAGAATCAAGTTTCCTAAAGTATGTCCTAAAGTATTTGAGGAATACTAAGGATAAGTTCTTGATTTACGGAGAAAATGAGGTGCTATAAGTCGATAGAGTCTGAAAGGCAAGTTTCCAACAGACAAAGATGATTTCCGGTCACAGTCCGGTTATATCTTGTGTTTGTCTGGCGGTGCACGGCACTGTTGCTGACTCCATGACTTAAGCTGAATCTTTCGCAGCTTGGGAAGCGGCGAAAGAGGTTGTTTCCAAGAGTTCATTACTGAACTTGATGTGATTCCAGCATAGATGAAACTAGTTGCACATCAGAGGTCCAAACACCTTGAGGATAGGTATAACCTATTCCGTGAGATAAATGACAGAGATGTTAAGTAGATCAGCAAGTTTCAACGAATGAGAACGTTGCTAATCTATTAACGAAGCCACTCCATAGGCCTAAGCACGAGTCGCGGACTGTTGCTGTAGGATAAGTGAAATTAAGATGTAGTCTTAATTTCAGTGGGAGTTATTAAAGGGCTTTATTTAGTTATTGATATGTTCTTGTAAAACATTCTTATGTTTAATGAAATTATTATTTCAAGATTATTTTAACTGTGATGAAATAATCGTTCCAAAATGATATGAACCATTTTATAGGTCATCGAAGTAAATGATTTGATCTTGAGTCATCGAAGTCATTTAGCTTGATCATGAGACCCTATATTTGATAGATGTTTTATATCATCCCGTCCCTAGTCGAAGGTTGTTGAAATTGGAACACCAACAACCGTGTGAGACTGGATTGGTACGTGACTTATGACAAAGTCTCAGTGTGTCATAGATGCGCGGCATCAAAGTCAGTACATAGGTGTATGTTTGGGAACATACGACCGGACAAGACCCGCTTATAAGAACTCTTCAGGATATTTATATCTGTGTCATAAGAGATTCTTACTACGACTATAGAGTATAGTCCTTAGACCTGAGTTCGCATGCATGTGACTGCACATGGACTGATGCACTTTGATCATTGTCTAACGCTGTCGTTCTGCGATAGTTATAAGGATCTTGTTTGGGTACATTATGAAATGAGTAGTTTACAGTGATGGAACAAGACGGGATTTGTCCCTCCAATATAAATGGAGTGAATATCTCTAGGCCAATCGGAGATTTGAATACTGGAAAATGCATGGCCATGCTCAAACGGACTGTCCCGAGTCGTTTGGATTGTCAGTATCGAATCAGAGTCCGATGAACAAGATTAGGCTTTATAAGGATGACACCAATCTTGCCTTATGACTAATCGAGATATTGTGACAAAAGGATTATGAATACAGAGATTCCAGTACAAGTGGGAGATTGTTGGAATTGTGTCCAGTAATCTCGGTACTGTCTCTAGAAAGTAAGAGTATGTCAATGATCAGACATAAGTCATATAATACTGGGGGTCATGATGGCTTGCTAGAGTCCGCTCATGATCTATAAGTCTTGGACTTATTGCCTTTATTATATGATCCCATATGGGTCACACGCCTAAGCTAACAGGAAAATGTGTAGGAACGGTGTAGCAGAAGTACGGTAAAAGTGCTAGGCATTTACTGTACTTAGAGAAAATAATTGGGTTTGGCCACTGTGTGTCGATCGATACACAAGGAGTGTCGATCGACACAGTGCGCGAACGCCTCGGAGTTAAATTGGCCTTTGGGCCAAATGGCCCAAAACGAACTGAACAAGTTATATAAACTTAAGACGAGTTCAGGTCGAACAGATGCCCTAGCCGCGAGTCTCCTCTCTCTCTCTGCGCCGATTCCATACTGGTCTAGCAGCCTCTTCCTGCTCGGTGTGCGTGTGTGAACCTCTGGAGGATTCATCTCTCGGTGTTTCTCTGATCTCAGACATACCATCTCTTTCCGCTGCAAACAGGTATAAGGTGAGATCATCATTTGTTTCTATTCGAGAAGAACCTAGATCAGCATGTTTAGGATGATATGAATCAGAGAATTGAATCAGGATCAACTAAACAATCCTTCACTAAATACCTCTCATTTGCTGGTCGTCTCCAGTTACTCAGCTCAGTCATCTCTGGAATCATAAACTTCTGGTGCTGGGCTTTCATTTTGCCCATTGAATGTATCAATCAAATAAACTCCATCTGTGCGGCTTTCCTATGGAAAGGTTCGTTAGAAGGGAAATACACAGCCAGAGTAGCTTGGAAAACAATAACGACACCAAAAGCAGAAGGAGGTCTTGGACTGAAGAACCTTCTTATCTGGGGGAAAACTTGTACAATGAAGCTTCTATGGATGCTATTGTTTAAAACTGAATCAATATGGGTCGCCTGGATTCATCAAAATGTGATCAAGGATAAATGCTTCTGGGATCTCAAGGAAAATCAATCCAAAACTTGGCTATTCAAGCAAATACTTCGCTTAAGAGGAGATGCAACTAATTGGATAAAAATCCAACCTGGGAATGGAGTATCCTGTCGCTTCTGGACTTCGCTGTGGTCTCCTTTTGGACCTCTGATCTCTTTTGTTGGTCACTTGGGTCCTCGTCAAACTGGTATCCCGCTTACTGCTTCATTGGCTTCCTTATGGACAGGGGATTCTTGGGCAATTGCTCCAGGTAGATCCTCCCAAATGGAAGAAGTTCAGGTCCATCTCTCCACGATTACTCTCTTTTAAGAACCGAACATTACTAGATGGATAACCTTAGGACCTAATCAGAGAAAAGACAATAGGTTCAACTCCAGCGCAATTTATGATGAACTGAGCGAACACAATCAAGCAGTTCCATGGGCCAAAGCTATTTGGATTAAGAAAGGAATTCCAAAACACCAATTCCTAACCTGGCTTTTCATGCTTAACCGTTGTCCAACGAGGGACAGACTTAGATCCTGGGGTATTCAAACATATGATAATTGTCTGCTGTGCAATCAGGAACCTGAATCTAAGGATCATATTTTCTTCAGATGTCCCTTCTCCTCCAGAATCTAGGGCCACTTCTCGACTCGGCTTCGACTTTCTCCGACTATTGATAGTTGGGATGACACTTACCAGAGTCTCATGTCCATAAATGCAGATCATCAATTAACTTTCTTAGCCTCTATTCTGTGGCAGGCCTCCATCTATGACATCTAGAGAGAAAGAAACCATCGTCTGCATCGTCAGCAATTTAAGACATCAGATGCAATTATCAAAAAAATTGATTTGATGGTAAGAAATAAATACCATGCCATGCGTGAATCAAGTACGGCTAATGCAACAAAGGTATACCAGCTATGGCTTTCCCTGAATCAATGAGATTTTCCTCTGTTTGATCAGCTATTGGGAATTGTTCTACCTATTCTCTATTCGACTTATACTATCTCCATGACTATCGATCTGCTCTGGTTTTCTTGGTTCTTTGGATTTTCTGGTTTTCTTTGTGTTCTGGATTTCCTGGCATATTTGGTTATCTCCTCGTCTGGATTCGGCTATGATTGTTTGAGCATCGGTTCTGACTTGCAATGGAATTGGCAAAGCTCTCTTCTTCGGGGATGTTATGATGGGCTATGCTCACTTGGGCCTCCGTTTGCAATCATCTACTAGGGTCTCTCTATTGGGCCCCTATCTACTGGTTCTTCTTGAGCCACCTGTGTTCATTCGATTATTCCATATCAACTTCTGTTTGCCGATTATGTTACAGCTTCTTAGATTATATTTTAAGCTTTTTTTATTAGCTTTTGATTTTGATTTTCAACTTGCTTGCGGTTGGGCTTCGACATCTCTCAGGGCTAAGTTGAATTTTAAAAATCTCTAGAGTATGCAATTGTAATCAATTGTAGCTCTTGCCACTTTTAAATATAATGCACCAAAAATTTGGCAAAAACAAAAAAAAGATTTTCTGTTCAAAATATAGTTACAACATCGACTGAGCAATTTCTTATGTCGATTTATTGTGAAATATTGACCTAATAAGCCAATGAAGATATTTTAACAAGCCCATTAATAAGTAGAAGAAACATCCATCTGAGATTATTTTGGATTATAGTTTCATATATCTTGTATAAATGTCGAAATATTAAATGGATTTACGATTGCCTTGCACATACTACTATTTTTAAATAATATTTCAGATGCATACTACTCTATATGATCGGGGTCTAAAGAGAGATGATTTTTAGACGGAAGTATGCACTTGGAAGATTGTGTTGGAGATATGTTTAGCACTCTTCCAAATAATACATTTAGAAATTAGGATCGGTCAAAAATATGAAGATGAACATAATTGGTCGCAAAAAAAGAAGAAGATAAACACGTTGAACATGAAGATAATGACTAACAAGATAAAAGGAAAACTGTGACGAAAAAAAAGAAATATACTTTTTATGAATAGGAAATAAGATTTTAGACCGACTTCAATACTTATATAAAAAGCACTATGTTCGTCATATTTCAACAAACTTTTTGAGAGATTTTCGAGAGTTTTGAGTTATTTTCCGAAAATCTAAAACACCTTTGTTTTACATCGATCATCTTTCCGACGACCTAATTTGATTATCTCAGCATAATTAGGTTAAAAACAACATCTTTAGGAATACCTAAAAACAATATAAATTATTTCTATCTCTAGATAAGCAGAAGTAGAATCTTATAGTTACGTCTGTAGAAATGATACTTTAAAATAAAGCAAACCGACTAATTTGTAAAGAAAAATATACAAAACGTAATTAAAATCACAAAATACCGTGAACCACAACAATACCGTGCGACTTGCATGGTCGGCGTAGTATGTCTATAGCAAATATGAAGTCATGTGGTGGTGTGGCAGTGCATGGGCTCTTGGCATGAATTTTCCTTCAGATATTTCTTTTGCGGGTTAGTTCTTCTAGAGGACGGTGGTTTTCCCTATTTTCGAGTTTTCTTGGTGATTTCCTCCTCTGTTTAATCATTTTCCTCTTTTCTGCCGCGATTGCTTTGATGGAGTAGAGGATTCCTCTCTGTTTCTTTTTGTTGTGTACGCGGCGGTCCTCTTCCGGTTTTCTCATGTTTTTTGCGATGGTTCCTGTTTTGCCTTCTTATTCACAAGATGTTCTAGCACGGTGGTGGTCTTCTATGTCGTTTCTGACTCCAGTAGCAGTTTTATGGACTGATGAGGTCAACACGGCGGTTTTCATTTTCCGTGATAGTGTCTATGCTTCGGCGGCGGCTATGGCCGATTAGGTCATCTGCTTGAGATCTAGATTTAAGGTTTTGTATACCAGTTTTGGGCTTCTTAGGTTTGTATAGTTTGACTCACTTTTTTATTGGATTTTGATTCTGAAGCCATGTCTATTAGGGGAAACTGTTGGATACCCCAAATAAAAATAAGAAGAAAAAAATTATTTAATGCAAAAAAAGGTTCACGAAATTTTGAACCTTACACTGAAAAATAGATATGTAGAGTAAAAAAGAAACACATCTGTAGATTTAAGAAACAACAAATGAAGGAACATTGATGAACCCCCCTTCGGGGTTCTTAAAGATTTTTTAAATAATTTTTTTTTTTGGAAATGGTGTGGAAAAAAACGAAAAATCAAAAAAAAAGAATCCAATAACCGAAGGACACGTGGCACAAACAGTGTAAGAGTCGGTTGCTAAAAGTCCTAGCCTAAGGATCGATCCTAAACATTTTCCTCTATTTCATTTTTTTTAATCTAATTCTCCTAAGAACCTGTGCCTAAATCACACTAAGAACCTTCAATGTACCTGCTCTTAGCTATTTAAGTGAAATATGATTTAATGTAAACCAGAGTTTTCGCTCTTATCTGAAATAAAACAAGATTTCCTTTTCGTTCGTAAATTTCAATATCATTTTGGTTATGTAAATTATTTATGGTGGAACCTCGAGGCACAAGTAGTGGATTAGCTCTATATTATGATAAAGTCTATAATGTAAATATTATATATTCGGGCAACATAATTATAGATGTTGAAGCGGAGTATCAAGATAAAAAGAACTAATGTTGTCTTTTGCATATGAGGATCCCGTTCAAAAGTTACGAGACCAAGTATGAGAGAAGATAAAAAAAGAATGTGTTTACGTCGAACCAGATCTTGGTTCGTTCTAGGAGATCTGAATAGAATTACTAGGAATCATAAAAATCAGAGGGATTCATGAGGCATGCATCTATGTTTTATCCTTTAATAACATGATAGAAAATAGTGGCCTTCTAGAATTCCCGGGGAGATACTTTATCTTGGTGTGGTCGATGCAAGGGTTATATTATTAGGTGTCAGCTGGATAGTACACTTGCAAACAAGGAATGATATAATGTTTTCTCATTTTCATTTATGCAATATTTAGCTATGATAAGGTTAGATCATCGTCCATTTGTGGCAACTATAAAATATAAAGTGCATAAAACGTAAGTATTTCCTTTTTGATAAACGATGGATAGGAAAAGAAGACCTAATGAATTTTATTGCCAATGGACGGGATCATCGACTGTTTTCAACATTAACAATTTTATGGATAAAAGCCAGAATTGTTGTCATGATATATCGGCCCAGAGGAAAAATAACTTACCGCATGATATGGAGAAAATAAACTACTTTAAAAAAACATTAGAAGAAAATTAAAATGATGACACTACATCGGAGTATGGTAGTCACACAAAAGTTAAAAGAAGCGTAAAAAGATGAAGAAAAAATTATTGAACACAAAAAAATCAAAATATGTGGCATACTAAAGGTGACCGTAGTATAAAACTCAACCATACGCTAACTAAACAGAGACATAGATGATAAGATAATTGGTTTACACAATGAGGTAGATGAATGGGTGACGAAAAAGAAGGAAGTAGGGAAAGTAGCTGTTAATTATTTTGATGGTTTTTACCTCCACAACTTGAACAGATTTTGATGATTTTTCAAGGAGTAATTGCAATTGGTATACACAGAAGCTTGAAAAATTAGCCGACCAAAACTGACATCTTTATTAACAGTGTTTCAACTGTGTAAATTACTCTCTAGCCCTTCTGCTCTTTCTCTTCTTATTTTTTCCAACATCTGCTCTCTTTTTTTTTGTCTGACGTCTTCTCTTTCTCTTCACTAAAATCATTCCATTCATTTATATATAGATATATTCACATATATATGGTGAGAGAGAGATGAAATTGTGAATCTCTGCACATGATACAATGAGATTTTTTCAAAAAAGGAAAAGGAAGGAGCTTTGGTTTACTGCATATCGAGGTTAGATATGGAGAAATAAGTAGAGCTGGAGGATAACAGCGACAAGTTTGTGATTGTTATGGCAAAACAACACGAAATTTGTGAGGAGAGGAGAAGACAAAAAAAAAATATTGGAGAGAAAGAATCAGTTTCGTGGTTGAAGCAAAAGGAGAGAAATTTATATCCAGATGGGTTCTTCAATGGCGAATGTAGATGGAAATAATTTCAGAAGTTCTTGGTCAAGTGAGTAAGAGGCGGATGCTTGATAAAAAATTTTCAATTTTTTGTTTTCTCTACCATCAACTTTGTTTCGTAAAATTTCAATTTTTCCTTTGTTTTCTCGATAAAAAAGCTTAAAAGCCTAGTTTCTCAAAGTTTACATTTTTTCTTCTTGTTGTGCCTCTGAAATGTGACAGAAATTTGGTTGTGATGAACAGTGCCAACGATAGTGTTATAAGTGTTAGCATGTCGTAAGTGTCAGATACTAATGTTAGCATCGTACAACTAACATGATAATTGATTTAACACGATATTATTTATGATATGTTAACATGTATATCACATTAGTTGCATGATAATAATGTCGGAGAAGTAATTACTCATACGAATAGCATTCACTAGACAGTTGTTAGCACATTTCATTGTCAGATATTATTGTTAGCACCATTACAAGTGTTAGATATCATTGTTAATACATTAAAAATATTAGATATTTTTGTTAACACGTTATAAAATATCAGATAATATTGTTAACATGTAATATTTGATATATCATTATAAATAAAGAATAGTTTTTACGATTAAGATGAACAATATATGCAATGTGATGAACTGTGACTGTGGAGGCTCATGAACAGTGTCAATGGTGGTTACTAAATATTTTGTCAATGGCATATAATGTAATTACACTAGCAAAAGAGGATAAATATGGTATATAATTTATTTCTCTATGCTAGTTTGTTATTTTTGAATTTTGTTAGAAACTTAATTCTTTGGTCAATTGTGTATATTCATTAAAATCACCCTTTTTCAAGAGTGGTACCAGTATTAATTACAGATCAAATGAAAAATCGGTTGACCGCTACGGCTACAGAGGGGGAAGTCTGAAGCGTATTATCTATGATGCATTTATAAAAGGTTTCGTGACCAGATGGAAATACAATGCTTTTCTTCCAACAAATGTGGACTATCATTAAGAAGGATGTACTTGAGCTAGTTAATATTTTTCAAAGAAGAATTTTTGATAAGTGGTTAAACTTGACCATTAATTCCATGATACCTAAAATTACTCGACCAAGTTGTATGACGGAACTGATACCTATTAGTCTTTACAACGTGGGTTATAAGATAATCTCTAATATACTATGCCAGCGACTAAATGTGTTTTACCAGAACTAATTTTGGAGAGACGATCAGCCTTTGCGGCATGGCATCTTTTTCAGATAATATTTTAATTGCAAATGAGATATTTCATAAGAACGAATCCTTCATGTAAGGATAACTATATATTCATCAATCTCATATTTTCTCTTTTGGATGATAGTCCTTTGTTCTGTCAAGAAAAAGGATAAATGTCAATTTATCCTCCAAATTCTTAAGAATTATTAGATGGTTTCCGGTCAATTAATAAAAATTTTCTAAAACTTCATTTCAATTCGGTCACAAGATATAAGGCTCTACCTGTAAGAGATCAACATTAACAAAATTTAGGTATTCATAACCTTGAGGATAAATGGAATCTTATTTAAGAATTCTTGAGAGCTAAGGTGGTTTTGACTTCCTTCATGAACGGTCCGAAAACAGTAAATATATAGAATTTAAAAATTTTGTCTAAAGGTGGGAATGTTTCTTTAGTAAAATTGGTAGCAACAGCTCTACCAACTTATGTGATGTCAGGTTTTTATCTCCCCAAGACTATATCTAAGAAATTCACGAGTGAAGTAGCTCAATTTTGGTGGATTATGTGATAAATAATAATAGAAGAATGCATTGGATGCGCGCCTTGGAAGAAAATCTATAAAGATAAAATCAATAGTATTCTCATTTTTAGAGAAATATAAGTTTTTAATACGAGTTTTTAGAAAAAAACAGTGATGTCGTTAATAGAAACTCTAAACTCACTATTTGAAAGAGTTTTGATAGGAAGATATTATAGAAATATGGATCCAATGGTCCAATTTGACCATGTTCACTACAAGAAAACACTCGTTTTGCAACGAAAGTTAGCTATGATTTGCGGTCGTCTCTAGTTAGCGACATATAAACTTCTTTTTAACCACAAAATACAATTCATCATTAGTTCGTCGTTTCATTAAGACGAAATTATTTTGTCGTAAAATCGTAGGACATAGTAATGAAATTAACGGTGAAATTTGATGGATGTTATTTATCATTTTTAATTCATCACTATATAAACAAAAAATTAACAAAAAATGATTTTCAATTCAATCACGATGAATTAACGACGAAAAACATGGTTATGTGGTAGATAACCACGTTTTTAGTAAGGTATACTGGTTTCTCACAAAGGAATTATACATTGTAAATTCAAGGGGGGATCATTGTAAAATTATCCAGTTTGTAATTCGTTGCTAAGTCGTTGTTAAAAATCTTTGCTAATTCGTTGGTAACCTGAAATAATTTTTTTTTATAAAATACCCAATAGTTCAAAACAAAAACTATAATTCAAAACACTAAAAAATTCTATAAAAATATTCTTTTAACAAAATATCTATATACGAATTGGATGTATCGACATAAGGATGCGGAAAAAGCGCTAACAAAAGAGTTTATAGACGTGGTTCAAATGCTCATATATCAAACATGTCATACATCAATAACCATGGAAAGCGATAAGATGTTTTTTTTTATCGTCTAAAATGCATGAATAACAAATTTATTCCAATTGAGACGTTTTAGCGTCATTTATTGAATATAAGATTTACACAACATTATTATATATGATATCAACATGGATAAATTTATAGAGTGGAAATGATGCGGGACTAGTAGTAGCAATGTTCAACATGAAAATGAAATGCCTAGTAATCATGATCAGTTTGGTATCACGGTAGCATATATGAGCATAATAGGTTGCATAAAATGGTTACAAATGCATTTAATGAAACAATAAGTAATGATAGAATGATGTTGAGGAACCGAACTTAGATGCCAAACGGTTTTATTATATGCTAGATGCAGAAAATCAATACTTCGAAGTAAATTTGTTGCTAATTAACCAACAAATTAACATCGATATTCAGACAAACTCATTGTGTCGTTAATTTGTCAAGTAAATTAGCGACTATTTAACGACAATTTTTGTACAACTATTTAGCGACGATTTTCGGTCATCGTTAAGTTGCAACGAGTTAACGACGAATCTTCTATTACGACGATCATTTAAATATGATTTGTCTTTCGTCGCTAAGCTGTTTGAAAGTACACTTTACGACGATTAACGACGAAATCGGTGGTTATTATGGATGTTTTCTTGTAGTGATTCCCCGTCCTTTGGATGGATGGATATTATCTCAGCTCGATCTCTAGTAAAAAAGACTAATTAAAAAGGTGTAAACTTGTATTTCTATTTACATATGGAATGGCATGTGGATTCCCCTCTCTTACCTCTTTTACAAAGAGTGGTAAATATACGGTAGTATTGGAATATGAGATTGAACAACAATATCCTAATTTGAGATTTCTAGATGATTTCCATGGTTCTGATGTCAAACCATTGATATCTTATTCATATAAACTAAAATATTCTCCCAAGATAAAACATATTATTGGCAAGTTGATTTGGGTACATATTGGTTACAAAGAATTTGAGGACTCGAGAAATAGTGTGATATACAATGTGAAAAATGTGGAGTAGGCAAAGAATCAATAAATCATGTGTTTTTTTAATGTATTCCAAAGGTGCCAAATTAGGCTATTTCAATGATTCCTTGGAATCCTAAGAATTTTCATATGACTTTGGTTTACTCTAATTTAAATTATTTATTTTGGAGCAAGCCCAAAAATAGTCCAAATGGTTATTTTCCATGGGTATTTATGAAAAAGTAAGAATGATACGCTTTTCAAAAAATGTGGATCGTAATCCACAAGAGATCCTCAAGATGGTGGATACAAAAGTTAAATTATGGGAATAAACACAATCTTAGAAGTATAGAATATTTAGAAGTCCAGTGAAGCCACAAAAGACGGATAGCACTGCCATTTTGATGGAGCCTCTACAGCTACAAATTTTTTCCAAGGAAAAGGTTGTTTTGCAGCAAAGAGGAGAGTACATGAAATGATAATGAGAGACATGAATATCCAACGTAGTCTCTTGCTGTTACATACAAAGTTCAAAACCGTTGATTTGAGCTATGGAATGTATGAATGTATTTCATCAAACAGATATGGTATTTGTAACGGATTGCCCAAAATTGATAAAGATCGTGTCTACTCCACTGAGTGGTCTTGAAGAATTTCATAAATGCATTTCAACAATTTTATTATCAAACACATCCCACAAATAAAAAATATAAGGCCGGGCAAGGTGACACACAGTGTTAGGACTCTTTCAACATCAGTGATGCATGTGGATCCATACCACCATCCACCATCTTGGTTGGCGGAACCATTCTATTTTTTTCCTTTTAATATTTAATTTCAGTTGGCGGAAAAATATAAAATGTTATATAATGTGACCACTTTATATTATTTTTAATCCTACGATAGAAGTACATGGTTCTTAGTGTAGGTTGTGATATGATACTCCATAGCCTTATGATCGATACCCAAAAGTTTTGGCGGTCTAAAAACTTTTGTGTGTGGCTTGGGATAACATGGCACAGGCTAAAAGTAAAGGGGTTTAGGATTTCGTGATTTCATAGATTTTAACATAGTTCTCTTAGCTAAGCAGGGATGGAGATTGATTTCTCAACCAAATAGCTTATTAGCAAAAGTATTTAGAGCCAAATATTATCCTAAAAAACTTTCACGCAAGCTACCCATAAAATACATCAGAGTTATGCTTGGAAGTAGGGATGTTAATATGAGTTTTTGCTTGGTGGGGTTTTAATGGATATATGTTAGAAAAATGTCCAGAAAACTTATTAATCACAATTTTTTTTATTGGGTTTCAATGGGTTACCCTATTAAAACTCATTTACTAATAGGGTTTTGATGATAAATAAATGGGGATCCAATTAACCCATTTATGTTTTGGTGTATTTTCAAAAAATTATATTTAAATTTACATTAAATAATAAATAGTTTTATTAATTTATATAACTAAAATTACAAAAATTAGAAAATAATAAAATTAGAAAAATTAGAAAATACACATTCCGGTAAACCACTACACGCCGGAAGCAATTACAACTCTAGGGGAACTAGTGGGAAAAGTTAAGGAAGTTGCCTTTGATCCGTTGAAACCAATGGCTCAAGACTTTGTGCTGGTAAAGGTCATCTTCAATGTGGTGAAACCTCTGCGTATGGCCAAAGTTATCGAGTTGCCTGATGGTTCTTATACAAACATTCATTTTCATTACGAAAAGGTGCAAAAGAGATATTTCTCTTGTCAAAGCCTCAACCATGAGAAGAAGGTATGTCCACTATTGGTGAAAAAGAAACAAGATGAAGCTAATGTTAGAAGGAAAAAAAGTTTTGGAAACCCGTCTGGCTAAGGATGCGGCGATTCTTAAAGAAAGAGATCCTTTGTTTGGTGTTCTTGCGGAAGAACAAGTGAAGGTTAATCCATTGAAACTAAGGCCAACAATAGCAAAAGAAGTCCTTGATGAAATGAGAAATTATCTGATTTTGGCCAATGGAGATGATTTGCAGGTTAAAATTGATAGACTGAGATCTTCACTAAAGGAAGTTTAAAACGATTATTTGGCTCAGAGGTCTATCCCGCAACTGCAATCTTCTCATATTGTCACTACTGATCTGAATAGAGGGAAGGGTATTGTTTTTGATTACGGATTAAAGGAGCAGGAGGTTTCAGACTATCTGCTTGTTTCTGGTTTTGAGAAGCTGCTTCATAGTTCGATAAATGCTAGAAGAGTTTTGAGAAGTGGTCGGATTGTGCAAATGGAATATTATGGTTGTGATGTTGCTTATTCTCAGGCGTCATCTGGTGTTCTAAGATCCCTCTCAACGGTTTACATAACAGGGTTATCACAACCTAGTTCTTCCGGACTGGATTAAAGAAAACCAAACCGAGAAAGAGACCAGACAAAAGTAAGAGAACTCCAAGAAAGAATAACATGCGATCAAGTATAAGTGAGGCTTCCAAGGGTAAAGATAAAGGAGTGGTGCTGTGTGGGAAGATAAAATGAGAGATTAGTACAGAGGACTAGCAAGTCAGCTCCAAACAAAAAATCCTCAAGGTGATCCCAAATGAGGGATCACCTTCTCCATAATGAGCATATTGAGTTGGAATTGCTAGGGTTTGGGCCGTGCACAAGACCTGACAATTCCGCGCCTCAAGGAGATGCTTAGCAAACATTTTCATGAGGTGATGTTCCTGATGGAAACAAATTTTAATAGAGATGTGATTGTAGATATCCAGGAGTGGCTCGGGTATGATCGTGTATATACGGTAGAGCCTAAAGGTTTTAGTGGCAGTCTTGCTTTGTTTTGGAAGAAAAGTATTAAGATGGATCTTAAGTTTGCGGAAAAGAACCTTATTGATTTTCAAGTTCAGTACTGTGAAGTTTCTTTTTACATGTCCTGTATATATGGTGAACCTTCCAACAATGGCTGCAACATTGTTTGGGAAAGATTAAGTAGAATTGGATCAATAAGAAAGGATAGTTGGTGTCTCATAGGTGATTTCAATGAGATTTGGAACAATGTGAGAAATTAGGAGGTCCTCGAAGATCTGATTCCTATTTTAAACCGTTCAAAGAGATGTTGGAAGTTTGTGAAATGGAAGAATTGAGTAAACATGGGAACAGTCTCACATGGGGAGGAATGAGGGAAAATCATTGGATTCAATGCTGTTTGAACATATGATTTGGTAATAAGGAATGGACAAAGATATTTCTTTCCTCTAATCAATCGTTTATAGACAAACGGCGTTTTGATCATCGCCCCATTTTGGTCAATCTACTGGATAGTCAGGAAGATTACCGTGGCCAATTTAGATTCGAAAAGAGATTTTTGTATCAGCCATTGGTAAAAGAAGAGATATCAAAGGCGTGGAATCCTAATGGAGCTGGATCAAATTATTATGTGGCTGATAAACTAAGAGTTTGCAGGAAGGCTCTTAGGCGCTGGAAAAGAAAAAAGATCTTCAATGCTAGAGATAAGATAAACTTATTGGAAAAGGATTTGGAATGGGCTGAATCAAGAATTATCCCTGTCAAAGAAGAGGACATTTTTTGGAAACAAAAAATGTCGAATGAAAACAGTCAAAGATGGAGATAGGAGTTCGAAATTATTTCATGACTCGGTTAAGGCGAATCGGGCGAGAATGAGGATATAAAAGCTGACTGATTCTCATGGTATTGATCAATGGACATAGGGAGCAAAAGGAGAAGTAGCAGTTGAGTATTTTTCTACATTGTTTAAGTCTTCAAACCCTACAAACTTCTCCGACTGTTTAGATGGTTTCATACCGAGAGTGACAAGGGAGATGAAAAATCTTCTGGTTAGTGAGATCACAAATGAGGAAGTTCGTGAAGCTGTCTTTGCGATTAAAGCTTCAAGCGCCCAGGGTCCTGACGGATTGACCGGTCTTTTCTTCCAAAATTATTGGGATACTGTTGGAGCACTAGTGACTAAAGAAGTTAAGGAGTTTTTCGAAAATGGAAGGTTTCCAACGGAATGGAATTACACTCACATATGCCTTCTAACAAAATCGGAGAACCGAATGTCATGACGAATTGAGACCAATTAGCTTGTGTTAAGTCCACTACAAAACAGTCTCCAAGATTTTGGTGAAGCGGTTACTGAAGGATTGTTTAGTTTATCCTGATTCAATTTCTCATTGATTGATCCTACTAAACATGCTTGGATCTAGGTTCTCTTGCTGAATCATAAAAGATCTCACCTAATACCTTGTTATGCAGCGGAATGGAGAGGTATGAGTCAGAGATCAGCAGAACCGCCAAGAGACATCTCCTCCAAAGGTTCACACACGCACACTTCAGGAAGTTGGCTGCTAGACCACAGGGAGGGAGGCGCAGAGAAGAGAGAGAGGAGGCGCAGAAGGCTGAGAAAAAATTAGAGAGCTAGGTCAGGTTTTATTCATTAAAACCCCTTTTAGTTCTCATGGGCTTTTGGGCCCAAGTCTCAGTCTGATTAAATCCCTTAGATTTAATCAGACCCTTTAACCTCTCTAAGTACAGTAAATGCCTAGCACTTTTACCGTACTTCTGCTGAACCGTTCCTTCATAGTTTCCTGTTAGCTTAGGCGTGTGACCCATATGGGATCATATAATAAAGGCAATAAGTCCAAGACTTATAGATCATGAGCGGACTCTAGCAAGCCATCATGACCCCCAGTATTATATGACTTATGTCTGATCATTGACATACTCTTACTTTCTAAAGACAGTACAGAGATAACTGGACATAATTCCAACAATCTCCCACTTGTACTGGAATCTCTGTATTCATAATCCTTTTGTCTCAATATCTCGATTAGTCATAAGGCAAGATGAGTGTCATCCTTATAAAGCCTAATCATGTTCATCGGACTCTGATTTGATACTGACAATCCAAACGACTCGGGACAGTCCGTTTGAGCATGGCCATGCATTTTCCAGTATTCAAATCTCCGATTGGCCTAGAGATATTCACTCCATTTATATTGGAGGGACAAATCCCGTCTTGTTCCATCACTGTAAACTACTCATTTCATAATACACCCAAACAAAGTCCTTATAACTATCGCTTAACGACAGCGTTAGACAATGATCATAGCGCATCAGTGGATGTGCAGTCACATGCATGCGAACTCAGGTCTAAGGACTATACTCTATAGTCGTAGTAAGAATCTCTTATGACACAGATATAAATATCCTGAAGAGTTCTTATAAGCGGGTCATGTCCGGTCGTATGTACCCCAACATACACCTATGTACTGACTTTGATGCCGTGCATCTATGACATCCTGAGACTTTGTCATAAGTCACATACCAATCTAGTCTCACGCGATTGTTGGTGTTCCAATTTCAACAACCTTCGACTAGGGACTGGATGATACAAGCCATCTATCAAATATAGGGTCTCATGATCAAGCTAAATGACTTTGATGACTCAAGATCAAGTCACTTACTTCGATGGCCTATACAATGGTTCATATCATTTTGGAACGATTATTTCATCACAGTTAAAATAATCTTGAAATAATAATTTTATTATTAAACATCTCAAATGTTTTACAAGAACATATCAATAACTAAATAAAGCCCTCAAACTCCCACTCAAATTTAGATTACATTTCAATGTCTCTAATGCCTACAGCTTCAGTCAGGAACTCAAGCTTAGGTTTTGGGAGTGGCTTTGTCAATGGATCAGCGACGTTATCATCTGTCTGAACTCGGCTGATCTTGACTTCCTTTCTATTAATGATGTCACGTATCAAGTGAAATCTTCTTAGTACATGCTTGGATTTCTGGTGTGATCTTGGTTCCTTTGCCTGAGCAATAGCACCATTGTTATCACAAAACAGTGCCAGAGGCTCAGCCGCATTTGGTATCACACCTAGTTCAATAATGAACTTTCGTATCCAAACAGCTTCCTTCGCTGCTTCCGAAGCGGCGATATATTCAGCTTCTGTAGTGGAATCAGCAACGGTGTCTTGCTTGGAGCTTCTCCAACTGATTGCACCGCCATTCAGACAAAAGATAAAACCGGACTGTGACCGGAAATCATCTTGGTCTGTCTGGAAACTTGCGTCCGTGAATCCACTGACTTCAAGCACATCACTTCCACCGTACACCAAGAACTTATCCTTAGTATGTCTTAGATACTTCAGGATATTCTTGACGGCAATCCAATGGTTTTCACCTGGATTTGACTGGTATCTACTCGTCATGCTCAATGCATAAGCAACATCAAGACGAGTACAGATCATGGCATACATGACAGATCCTATTGCAGATGCATAAGGAATATTCTTCATGCGCTCAAGCTCAGCAGCCGTCGTAGGGCTCTGCTTCTTGCTTAGCGTTGTGCCATGTACCATTGGCGTGAAGCCCTTCTTGGAATCTGCCATGCTGAATCTATGCAGGACTTTGTCAATGTATGAATCTTGACACAAGCCTATCAGCCTTTTAGATCTATCCCGGTAGATCCGGATTCCAAGAACGTATGCGGCTTCACCCATGTCTTTCATGGAAAAACAACTTCCAAGCCAGTCCTTTACCGACCGCAGCATTGGTACGTCGTTTCCGAGAAGCAGTATGTCATCGACATACAGAATAAGAAATACTATCTTGCTCCCACTAGTTTTCTTATACACACATTGTTCTTCTTCGTTTCTGATGAAGTCAAATTGCTTGATCGCTTCATCAAAACGAAGATTCCAGCTCCTCGATGCTTGCTTCAATCCATAAATGGATTTATGAAGCTTGCATACTTTCCCAGCATTCTTTGGATCTATGTAACCGTCAGGTTGTGTCATATACACATCCTCTTCCAGAATACCATTCAGGAAGGCGGTTTTCACGTCCATCTGCCAAATTTCATAATCATGAAAAGCTGCAGTTGCTAGTAGAATCCGAATAGATTTCATCATAGCCACTGGGGAATAGGTTTCATCATAATCCACACCGTGAACTTGTCTGAAACCTTTTGCCACCAACCTTGCTTTATAAATCTGGACATTTCCATCCACGTCAATCTTCTTCTTGAAGATCCATTTGCACTCGATGGCTTTTACACCAGCGGGTAAGTCACCTATGAAAACACTTGGTTGACCGAAATGGAGTCCATTTCGGAATCAGTGGCCTTACGCCACTTAGAGGAATCTGGGCCCATCATGGCTTGATTGAAGTTCGATGGTTCATCACCATCAATGATCAGAAGATCATGACAGTTAGTCACGAGGAATCCTTGATATCTCTCGGGTTCGTGACGGATCCTCCCGGATCTTCGTACTTCAGGTACCACAGGTTCAGGCTCTACAATTTCTTGTAGGTCCTCCTGCTGCTCTTCCTCATTAGGTTGAGCAGTATCCTGTTCATCTTGAATTTCTTCAAGCAGTACCTTACTCCCACTGTTTTTCTTAGAGAGAAACTCCCTCTCAAGAAAATTACAATCCCGGGCAACAAAGATCTTGTTCTCGGATCGTAGGTAGAAGTAATAAGCCTTGGTCTCCTTCGGATAACCAATGAAGTAGCATTTATCAGACTTTGGTGTAAGCTTGTAAGAGATCAATCTCTTGACATAGGCTTCACAACCCCAAATTCTAAGATAAGACAGCACTGGAGCTTCCCCAGTCCATAATTCATATGGTGTCTTAGCTACTGCTTTTGATGGCGCTCTATTTAGAGTGAACACTGCTGTTAGCAGAGCATATCCCCAAAGGGATATTGGAAGGTCTGTGTGACTCATCATAGACCGAACCATATCCAATAAGGTCCGATTCCTCCTCTCAGACACACCATTCCATTGAGGTGTTCCAGGAGGAGTGAGTTGGGAAACTATCCCACACTCTCTTAGATGATCACTGAACTCTTGGCTCAAGTATTCTCCTCCTCGGTCGGACCGAAGAGCTTTAATGCTTTTGCCAAGTTGGTTCTGTACTTCATTTTGGAATTCTCTGAATCTCTCAAACGATTCAGACTTATGTTTCATTAAATAAACATATCCATACCTACTGAAATCATCAGTGAAGGTAATGAAATACTGATAGTTTCCTCTTGCATTTGTGGACATTGGGCCACACACATCTGTGTGTACCAGGCCCAATAAGTCACTGGCCCTCTCGTTAGGTTTATTAAAGGGGGCCCGCGTCATTTTGCCCATCAGACAAGATTCGCATTTCTCACATGACTCAAAGTCAAATGAGCCAAGAAGTCCATTCGAATGGAGCCTCTTAATGCGTTTCTCACTGATGTGCCCTAAACGACAATGCCATAGAAACGTTCGGTTCTCCTCATTAGGTTTGAACCGTTTGGTATTAATGTTATAAATTGGCGCGGATTGATCAAGTATGTAAAGCCCATTCGTAAGAGGGGCACAACCATAGAACAAATTGTTGCGATTGAAGGAACATAATTTATTCTTAACTGAAAATCATAACCTTCCAAATCCAACAATGAAATTGAAATAATATTTCTGCTTATCGCAGGTACAAAATAACAATTATTGAGTTCTAAAACCAATCTCGAAGGTAAAGACAACAAGTATGTGCCTACAGCTAGTGCAGGAACTTTCGCTCCATTCCCAACTCGTAGCTCCACTTGTCCTTGCTTCAGCCTCCTACTGTTGCTGAGTGCCTGCATATTAGTACAAATATGAGCCCCACAACCAGTATCCATAAGCCATGAGGTATTATCAGAAGTAGTTGTATTAACTTCTATAACAAAAATACCTGATGAAGAAGTCTCCAGAGTCTTCTTCTTCAATTCCTTTAGACCTTCCAGGAATTTCTTACATTCTCTCCTCCAATGCCCTGGTTCTTTGCAGAACCTGCAGATGTCAGTAGGCCCAGCCTTGGACTTGGGCTTGGGCTTTGGCGTGTCCTTGTCCGAGACTTGAACAGCCTTAGCCTTTCCTTTGTCCTTGGCAGAGGATTTCTTAAAGCCCTTGCCCTTTTGCACCATAAGCACGTTAGGGTCCTTGGCTTTCCTCAAGTTGGGCTATGCAGTCTTGAGCATTCCGTGAAGCTCAGGCAATGTCTTACTCAAGCCATGCATATTGAAGTTCAGGATGAACTGATCATAGCTTGCAGGTAAAGACTGCAGAACGATGTCGCAGGCAAGTTCCTGGCTGATAGGGCAGTCGAGTTTCTGAAGATGATCGAGATAACCCATCATCTTCAAGACATGAGGACTCACTGCCGCATTTGCAGCCATCTTACAGTCCAAGAGGTTCTTAACTGTCTGGAACCTCTCAGTCCTTGCCTGCTCCTGAAAAAGCGATTTCAGGCTTGCCATTATCTCGATGGGTGACAACACACTCTCGAACTGCATTTGCAGCTCAGGAATCATGGTCGCCAACATCAGGCAATAGACATCATTTTCATCTGACGAATGCTTTTCCCAAGCATTATGCAGATTCCTGGCGGCATTGTTAGGAGGCCTCTCGGGGAGGGGATCACGAAGGACATATTCCTTCTTCTCCTGCTTGAGGACCAGCCTCAAGTTCCTTGACCACGTCAGGAAGTTCGTTCCAGTCAGCTTCTCCTTGTCGAGAACAGACCGGATTGAGAATGTGTTTTGTGTGCTTGTTGTAGTCATAGCTGAAATATAAGATAAAAGGATTTTAGTTAATATGTTCAATATGATTAATCTCGCATTATATTTAATATGATTAATCTCGCATTATATTCAATAACATCAGTTACCCTCAATAGAATATAATGATTCCAAGATCCACATATAACTAAGATCAAAGTGGGCCACTGGCCGTCACCCAACCTTAGCTTATATCGGTAAGCCCTATCTCGGCTAATTATATCCGTGATATAACTCTTGGTTGTGAATCTGGGCCCGAGGCCCAATCCACTCTGATGTCTCAAGGTCCGGGACTCCCGATGACCCAGTCAAGAAAACCAGACTATACAGTCATGTAATCACTAATGTCTGGGACTCCCAATGACATTAATGAATCACAAACTGTCTTACCCACGCAAAATATAGACACCCTCACACTGTAAGGCCATGTGTACAATTGAATGGGTTTCAACAGCTGACATAGACTGGACAAGACATCCAACGCTTGATATTATTTGAGGTTTATAGGTTTTCTTAAAATTTCATTCCCAAAATAGAAGATTACTATTTTTGGAAACTTTCCATTTTGGGAAACCTACTGATTTTGGAAACTTTCTAAAATTGGAAACTTCCTAAAATTGGAAACTTTCTAACTATAGAAATTTCCTAAATATCCAAAACATGCAAATCTAGAAACTTCTATTATAAGAAACTTTCTAATTTGAAATTTTAAAAACTGATTAATTTTAAAATCAAATTTTAATTATTAAATGAATTTTAAAATAAATCTGAAGAAAAGACTCAAATAACTGGCCCAATTGTTTTAACTTCTTGGCCCAAGGCCTAAGAATTGGTCTATGTCCAAGACATAACCCAATTGTCCAATTAAATGACATAACCGGTCTGGTTCATTAAAATTGGTCTAACCAAAATTAATTACTACGATGACCACAATTGTCAACCGGTTATTTACTAAACCGGATTTTCTCAATTTATTTGGTCCAACCAAATCAAATTAGAAAACCACTGGTTTAGGCACTAAATCCAATTTTACGACTTTGGATTTCTTATCACGGTTTAACCAGATCTAATAAATTTTATTAAGTCTGTAATTATTAAACCGTGACGATCAAGTTTTAATTATATTAAACCGAACCATCACAAGTCAAAACCGAACCGACCATTAGGTCACGTGAACCGATCATTATCGGATGCAAGCTTCACGCGATCGAGGAACGATCGGGACAGCCGCAAGCCACGCGATCGGGACGAGCTCGGGTTGTGTGAGCGGGACGGGACGCGAGATCGGACGAGAGGCAACGGGACGGGACGCGATCGGTCAAGCTCGGGTCGATCCATGCGATCGTGCGATCGATCCATGCAATCCACTTGGCTGATCGGTCCACCGTGCGTCACACGATCCGGACATGGTGATCCTTGGGCGATCATCATTCCGACGCATACCGATTCATATAGATCGGATCATGCGATTTCTAGTTTAGGATTTTAACTTTGTTTCTTAAGTGTTTTCTTATCATAGATTGATTCATACACTTCTAAACAACCTAAACATGATTCTAAACAAGAAATCCTAATAGAACCAATGGCTCTGATACCACTGAAGGATTGTTTAGTTTATCTTGATTCAATTTCTCATTGATTGATCCTACTAAACATGCTTGGATCTAGGTTCTCTTGCTGAATCATAAAAGATCTCACCTAATACCTTGTTATGCAGCGGAATGGAGAGGTATGAGTCAGAGATCAGCAGAACCGCCAAGAGACAGCTCCTCCAAAGGTTCACACGCGCAGAGAAGAGAGAGAGGAGGCGCAGAAGGCTGAGAAAAAATTAGAGAGCTAGGTCAGGTTTTATTCATTAAAACCCCTTTTAGTTCTCATGGGCTTTTGGGCCCAAGTCTCAGTCTGATTAAATCCCTTAGATTTAATCAGGCCCTTTAACCTCTCTAAGTACAGTAAATGCCTAGCACTTTTACCGTACTTCTGCTGAACCGTTCCTTCATAGTTTCCTGTTAGCTTAGGCGTGTGACCCATATGGGATCATATAATAAAGGCAATAAGTCCAAGACTTATAGATCATGAGCGGACTCTAGCAAGCCATCATGACCCCCAGTATTATATGACTTATGTCTGATCATTGACATACTCTTACTTTCTAAAGACAGTACAGAGATAACTGGACATAATTCCAACAGTTACAACCTTGCCTGCCTCAAATTGTATCACCCAACCAGTCGGCTTTTGTAGCAGAGATGCTTATTACCGAAAACATTATAATGTCTCATGAAGCAGTTCACAGTCTGTGCACTCATTCAACGATCTCGAAAGAATTCATGGCAGTAAAGACGGACATGTCAAAGGCTTACGATGTTGGAAAGTTCAGTTGATCCTGATTCAATTCTCATATTGATATCAACCTAAACATGCATCAGATCTAGGTGTTCTTATTTAGAAACATTAGATGATCTCACCTTTTACCTGTTTGTTGCAGCGGAAGGATTAGAACAGGTCAGAGATCAGATAGATGCACCGAGGGATGAATCCTCCAAAGGTTCACACACGCTTCACAAGGAAATGGCTGCTAGACCACGAGGAAGAGAGGCGCAGAGAGAGGAGAGAGACCGCGGCTAGGGTTCGGGTTTGGGGAGAAAAGACTTGGCTTTTAGTCATTAAAAGCCTTCTCTTTCCCTTTTGGGCTTTTGGGCCCAATCTGATTAAATCCCATTTAATCAGACCCATTAATCTTTCTCTCTTAGTACGACAAATGCCTAGCACTTTTGTCGTACTTCTGCTAAGCCGTTCCAACACATTTTCCTGTTAGCTTAGGCGTGTGACCCATATGGGATCATATAATAAAAGCAATAAGTCCAAGACTTATAGATCATGAGCGGACTCTAGCAAGCCATCATGATCCCCAGTATTATATGACTTATGTCTGATCTCGACATACTCTTACTTTCTAGAGACAGTACCGAGATTACTGGACACAATTCCAACAATCTCCCACTTGTACTGGAATCTCTGTATTCATAATCCTTTTGTCTCAATATCTCGATTAGTCATAAGGCAAGATTGGTGTCATCCTTATAAAGCCTAATCTTGTTCATCGGACTCTGATTTGATACTGACAATCCAAACGACTCGGGAAAGTCCGTTTGAGCATGGCCATGCGTTTTCCAGTATTCAAATCTCCGATTGGCCTAGAGATATTCACTCCATTTATATTGGAGGGACAAATCCCATCTTGCTCCATCACTGTAAACCACTCATTTCATGATGTACCCAAACAAGGTCCTTATAGCTATCAGAGAACGATAGCGTTAGACAATGATCAAAGTACATCAGTCCATGTGCAGTCACATGCATGTGAACTCAGGTCTAAGGACTATACTCTATAGTCGTAGTAAGAATCTCTTATGACACAGATATAAATATCCTGAAGAGTTCTTATAAGCGGGTCTTGTCCGGTCGTATGTTCCCAACATACACCTATGTACTGACTTTGATGCCGCGCATCTATGACACACCGAGACTTTGTCATAAGTCACGTACCAATCCAGTCTCACACGGTCGTTGATGTTCCAATTTCAACAACCTTCGACTGGGGACGGGATGATATAATACATCTATCAAATATAGAGTCTCATGATCAAGCTAAATGACTTCGATGACTCAAGATCAAGTCATTTACTTCGATGACCTATAAAATGGTTCATATCATTTTGGAACGATTATTTCATCACAGTTAAAATAATCTTGAAATAATAATTTCATTAAAACATAAAATAATGTTTTACAAGAACATATCAAATAACTAAAATAAAGCTCACAAAACTCCCACTCAAATTTAGATTACATTTCAATGTTTCTAATGCCTACAGCTTCAGTTAGGAACTCGAGCTTAGGCCTTGGGAGTGGCTTTGTCAACGGATCAGCGACATTATCATCTGTCGGAACTCGGCTGATCTTGACTTCCTTTCTATTAATGATGTCACGTATCAAGTGATATCTTCTTTGAACATGCTTGGATTTCTGGTGTGATCTTGGTTCCTTTGCCTGAGCTATAGCACCATTGTTGTCACAAAACAGTGCCAGAGGCTCAGCCGCATCTGGTATCACACCTAGTTCCATAATGAACTTTCGTATCCAAACAGCTTCCTTCGCTGCTTCCGAGGCGGCGATATATTCAGCTTCTGTAGTGGAATCAGCAACGGTGTCCTGCTTGGAGCTTCTCCAACTTACTGCACCGCCATTCAGACAAAAGATATAACCGGACTGTGACCGGAAATCATCTGTGTCTGTCTGGAAACTTGCGTCCGTGAATCCACTGACTTTAAGCACATCACTTCCACCGTACACTAAGAATTTATCCTTAGTATGTCTTAGATACTTCAAGATATTCTTTACGGCAATCCAATGGTTTTCACCTGGATTTGACTGGTATCTACTCGTCATGCTCAATGCATAAGCAACATCAGGACGAGTACAGATCATGGCATACATGACAGATCCTATTGCAGATGCATAAGGAATGTTCTTCATGCGCTCAAGCTCAGCAGCCGACGTAGGGCTCTGCTTCTTGCTTAGCGTTGTGCCATGTACCATTGGCGTGAAGCCCTTCTTGGAATCTTTCATGCTGAATCTTTGTAGGACTTTGTCAATGTATGAGTCTTGACACAAGCCTATCAGCCTCTTAGGTCTATCCCGATAGATCCTAATTCCAAGAACGTATGCGGCTTCACCCATGTCTTTCATGGAAAAACAACTTCCAAGCCAGTCTTTTACAGACTTCAGCATTGGAACATCGTTTCCGAGAAGTAGTATGTCATCGACATACAGAATAAGAAATACAATCTTGCTCCCACTAGATTTCTTATACACGCATTGTTCTTCTTCGTTTCTGATGAAGTCAAATTGCTTGATCGCTTCATCAAAACGAAGATTCCAGCTCCTCGATGCTTGCTTCAATCCATAAATGGATTTGTGAAGCTTGCATACTTTCCCAGCATTCTTTGGATCTATGTAACCGTCAGGTTGTGTCATATACACATCCTCTTCCAGAATACCATTCAGGAAGGCGGTTTTCACGTCCATCTGCCAAATTTCATAATCATGAAAAGCTGCAGTTGCTAGTAGAATCCGAATAGATTTCATCATAGCCACCGGTGAATAGGTTTCATCGTAGTCCACACCGTGAACTTGTCTGAAACCTTTTGCCACCAACCTGGCTTTATAAATCTGGACATTTCCATCCACGTCAATCTTCTTCTTGAAGATCCATTTGCACTCGATGGCTTTTACACCAGCGGGTAAGTCAACCAACGAAAACACTTGGTTGACCGACATGGAGTCCATTTCGGAATCAGTGGCCTTGCGCCACTTAGAGGAATCTGGGCCCATCATGGCTTGATTGAAGTTCGATGGTTCATCACCATCAATGATCAAAAGATCATGACAGTTAGTCACGAGGAATCCTTGATATCTCTCGGGTTCGTGACGAATCCTCCCGGATCTTCGAACTTCAGGTACTACAGGTTCAGGCTCTACAATTTCTTGTAGATCCTCCTGCTGCTTTTCCTCATTAGGTTGAGCAGTATCCTGTTCATCTTGAATTTCTTCAAGCAGTACCTTACTCCCACTGTCTTTCTTAGAGAGAAACTCTCTCTCAAGAAAGTTACAATCCCGGGCAACAAAGATCTTGTTCTCGGAACGTAGATAGAAGTAATAAGCCTTGGTTTCCCGTGGATAACCAATGAAGTAGCATTTATCAGATTTTGGTGTAAGCTTATCTGAGATTAATCTCTTAACATAGGCTTCACAACCCCAAATTCTGAGATAAGACAGCACTGGAGCTTCTCCAGTCCATAATTCATATGGTGTCTTTGCTACTGCTTTTGATGGCGCTCTGTTTAGAGTGAACACTGCTGTTAGCAGAGCATATCCCCAAAGGGATATTGGAAGGTCTGTGTGACTCATCATAGATCGAACCATATCCAATAAGGTCCGATTTCTCCTCTCAGACACACCATTCCATTGAGGTGTTCCAGGAGGAGTGAGTTGGGATACGATCCCACACTCTCTCAGATGATCACTGAATTCCTGGCTTAAGTATTCTCCTCCTCGGTCGGACCGAAGAGCCTTAATGCTTTTGCCAAGTTGGTTCTGTACTTCATTTTGGAATTCTCTGAACTTCTCAAAAGATTCAGACTTATGTTTCATTAAATAAACATATCCATACCTACTGAAATCATCAGTGAAGGTAATGAAGTACTGATAGTTTCCTCTTGCATTTGTGGACATTGGGCCACACACATCAGTGTGTATCAGGCCCAATAAGTCACTGGCCCTCTCGTTAGGTTTATTAAAGGGGGCCCGTGTCATTTTGCCCATCATGCAGGATTCGCATTTCTCACATGACTCAAAGTCAAATGAGCCAAGAAGTCCATTCGAATGGAGCCTTTTGATGCGTTTCTCGCTGATGTGCCCTAAACGACAATGCCATAGAAACGTTCGGTTTTCCTCATTAGGTTTAAACCGTTTTGTATTAATGTTATAAATTGGCGCGGATTGATCGAGTATGTAAAGCCCATTCGTAAGAGGGGCAGAACCATAGAACAAATTGTTGCGATTGAAGGAACATAATTTATTCTTAACTGAAAAATCATAACCTTCCAAATCCAACAAAGAAATTGAAATAATATTTCTGCTTATAGCAGGTACAAAATAACAATTATTCAGTTCTAAAATCAATCCCGAAGGTAAAGACAACAAGTATGTGCCTACAGCTAGTGCTGAAACTTTCGCTCCATTCCCAACTCGTAGCTCCACTTGTCCTTGCTTCAGCCTTCTACTGTTGCTGAGTGCCTGCATATTAGTACAAATATGAGCCCCACAACCAGTATCCATGACCCATGAGGTATTATCAGAAGTAGTTGTATTAACTTCTATAACAAAATACCTGATGAAGAAGTCTCGAAAGTCTTCTTCTTTAATTCCTTTAGACCTTCCTGGAATTTCTTACAATCTCTTCTCCAATGCCCCAGTTCTTTGCAGAACCTGCACATGTCAGTAGGCCCAGCCTTGGACTTGGGCTTGGGCTTTGGCGTGTCCTTGTCCGCGACTTGGACACCCTTGGCCTTTCCCTTATCCTTAGCAGAAGACTTCTTAAACCCCTTGCCCTTTTGTACCATAAGTACATTGGGGTCCTTGGCGGTTTTCTTCAAGTTGGGCTCTGCAGTCTTGAGCATTCCGTGAAGCTCAGGCAGTGTCTTACTCAAGCCATGCATGTTATAGTTCAGAATGAACTGATCATAGCTTGCAGGTAAAGACTGCAGAATGATGTCGCAGGCAAGTTCCTGGCTGATTGGGCAGTCGAGTTTCTGAAGATGATCGAGATAACCCATCATCTTCAAAACATGAGGACTCACTGCCGCATTCGCAGCCAACTTACAGTCCAAGAGGTTCTTAACTGTCTGGAACCTCTCGGTCCTAGCCTGCTCCTGAAAAAGCGATTTCAGGCTTGCCATGATCTCGATTGGAGACAATACACTTTCGAACTGTTTTTGCAGCTCAGGAGTCATTGTCACCAACATCAGGCAATAAACATCATTTTCATCTGACGAATGCTTTTCCCAAGCATTGTGCAGAGTCCTGGCAGCATTGGCAAGAGGCCTCTCGGGGAGGGGATCTCGAAGGACATAATCCTTCTTCTCCTGCTTGAGGACCAGCCTCAAGTTCCTTGACCATGTCAGGAAGTTCGTTCCAGTCAGCTTCTCCTTCTCGAGAACAGACCGGATCGAGAATGAGTTTTGAGTGCTTGTAGTAGTCATATCTGAAATATATAAATAAAAAGGTTATTAGTTATTATGTTCAAAATGACTAATCTCGTATTAAAGAATAATATGATTAATCACGCATTATATTCAATAACCTAAGTTACCCTCAATAGAATATAATGATTCCAAGATCCACATATAACTAAGATTAAAGTGGGCCACTGGCCGTCACCCAACCTTAGCTTATATCGGTAATCCCTATATCGGCTAATTATATCCGTGATGTAACTCTTGGTTGTGAATCTGGGCCCGAGGCCCAATCCACACTGATGTCTCAAGGCCCGGGACTCCCGATGGCCTAGTCAAGAAAACCGGACTATACAGTCATGTAATCATTAATGTCTGGGACTCCCAATGACATTTATGAATCACAAACCGTCTTACCCACGCAAAAACAGACATCCTCACACTGTAAGGCCATGAATGCAATTGAATGGGCTTTGACAGCTGACATAGCCTGGACAAGACATCCAACGCTTGATATTATTTGAGGTTCGTAGGTTTATTAAAAAAAAAAAAATATTCCCAAAATAGAAGATTACTATTTCGGGAAACTTTCTATTTATGGAAACCTACTATTTTTGGAAACTTTCTAAAATTGGAAACTTTCTAAAACCGGAAACTTTCTAACTTTAGAAATTTCTTTAAAATCCAAAACCCGCAAATTCAGAAACTTCTATTTTAAGAAACTTTCTAATTTCAAAATTTCGGAAACTTTAATTTAAAACGACTTTATAATTTTATAAAATAGATTTTAAATTAATCTGAAGAAAGACTCAATTAACTGGCCCAATTGTTTTAACTTCTTGGCCCGAGGCCCAAGAATTGGTCCATGTCCAAGACATGACCCAATTGTCCAATTAATTGACATAACCGGTCTGGTTCATTAAAACTGGTCTAACCAAGTTCTAATTACTACGATGACCACAATTGTCAACCGGTTATTTACTAAACCGGAATTTCTCAATTTATTTGGTCCAACCAAATCAAATTAGAAATTCCTGGTTTAGGCACTAAATCCAATATTTCTTTCGACATTGGATTTCTTATTCCGGTTTAACCAGATTTAATAAAATTATTAAATCTGTTTATTAAACCAGAACGAAGATTTTAATCAAGTTTTGAACCGAGCCTTGAACCGAACCGATTTGGTCACGAACCAAACCGAGTTGGTCGTGACCTAGTTTCCTGCCCAAGGAACCATCGTCCAGCCGCTCAGCCTCGAGCCATCGATCCGAGATCGAGACATTGCCAAGCTGCGGTCGGGACGATCCATCGGGACGGTGCAGCCGGGACGATGCATCCACGATCGCCGAGTGATCGGGACGCGACGCTCGCCAGCAGGACGCGATCGAGACGACGCGATCGGACGCGACGCAACGATCGATCGTGATCGATCGAACGATCCGATCGGATCCAATCCGACCGTCCCGACCGTCCGACCTGCGATCGACCCCGTCCGTCCGACCCATCCTTCTCGTGGCCGATCACCAAAACCCGAGTCATATAGCTCGGTTTTGTGATCCAATTAATGTGTTTAGAGTTCAATTCTGATTCTTAACTGTTTTATCTTATCAGTATTTGATTCAAAAACAATTCTAAACAGATTAAACAACCTAAACATGAATCTAAAACAAGAAACCTAAGAACCAATGGCTCTGATACCACTGTTGGAAAGTTCAGTTGATCCTGATTCAATTCTCATATTGATATCAACCTAAACATGCATCAGATCTAGGTGTTCTTATTTAGAAACATTAGATGATCTCACCTTTTACCTGTTTGTTGCAGCGGAAGGATTAGAACAGGTCAGAGATCAGATAGATGCACCGAGGGATGAATCCTCCAAAGGTTCACACACGCTTCACAAGGAAATGGCTGCTAGACCACGAGGAAGAGAGGCGCAGAGAGAGGAGAGAGACCGCGGCTAGGGTTCGGGTTTGGGGAGAAAAGACTTGGCTTTTAGTCATTAAAAGCCTTCTCTTTCCCTTTTGGGCTTTTGGGCCCAATCTGATTAAATCCCATTTAATCAGACCCATTAATCTTTCTCTCTTAGTACGACAAATGCCTAGCACTTTTGTCGTACTTCTGCTAAGCCGTTCCAACACATTTTCCTGTTAGCTTAGGCGTGTGACCCATATGGGATCATATAATAAAAGCAATAAGTCCAAGACTTATAGATCATGAGCGGACTCTAGCAAGCCATCATGATCCCCAGTATTATATGACTTATGTCTGATCTCGACATACTCTTACTTTCTAGAGACAGTACCGAGATTACTGGACACAATTCCAACATACGACAAGTGAGTGGTGTTACATTAGAAGCTTGTTGGAAGCATTGGGATTTCATCCAAAATTCATCAACTGGATGATGTTCTTATTAGGAGATTATATATATTTATATCTTTATATTTGAATATTTCCTTGATAGAGATTTGTATAGATCCTAGGTTAGAAGACGCTTTTGGAGAACATATAAATAGATCTTGTAGCCGTCATTGTACAGTTTGAGATTCAATAATATAATTCTTCTCCAAATCCTTTATGGCATCAGAGACATCGAGCTCTTGGGATTGCGATTGAATCTGGTTCGTGAGAAGACGTGTTCGACGCAATTATTGTCCCGATGATTATGGATATTGGAAAAACAACGGAGCTGCGGAAGGCGCTTTAGATGAGATGAAAAAGGAAATTGCAGAAGGCGTCCATTGATGGAAAAATCTAATGTGTTTCACATACACATGGTGTGTCATCCATGAATGTTTCTGTGCAACACACTGAAATGACTGGGTTGAAGAAAGGAGAATGTGATCGACTTTTGAGTATATTGAAGTCGAAGCCAGAATCTTCAAATCGTATAAGTGATAAGGGCTATGGTGATGAGTGGATAATTGATAGTGGAGTATCACACCATATTACCGATACGTTGAATGTTCTAGTGAACGTATGTAGAGTCACGCCATGTTTGTTTGGCCTACCTAATGGAAATTATGTGATTGCTTATCGAGAAGGGAGTGTGATTTTGACAGAGAAGTTGACTTTGAAGCGTGTCTTCTTTGTGGAAGAATTGAAGTGAAATCTCATCTCTGTGTCACAGACGATTGATAAGATGAGTTGTATTGTGTTGTTCTCTAAGACAGGGGGTCTTGTGTATGATTTTGGTTTACAAGCCTCAATCGGAATGGGAGAAAGAAGAGAAGGATTGTGCTTCCTTCATGGTATTCAGAAGATTGAGAATGTGAAGAAAGTTGGTAAGTCGGAATCGTTAGAAATTTGGAATAAGAGAATGGGTCACGCCTCTGATAAGATGATAAGGAGATTGTCGGGGGTGGATAATCACAATACTGGAGTATATGGATGTGACATATGTTTCAAGGCAAAACAATGTCGAAGTGAATTTTCGGTGAGCTCGAATAAAAGTAAGGAGAGCTTTGAAATGATACATTGTGATCTATGGGGGCCATATCGAACACAAAGTTTGTGTGGATTCTCACTTTCTAACTATAATGGATGATTATTCAAGGGCTGTATGGGTGTTTCTTCTTGCAACAAAACACAGGTTGAAAGAACTATTGTGTCGTTCTTTGCTCTTATTCTGAGGCAATTTAATAAACATGTGAAGGTAGTGTGGAGTGATAATGATAGTGAATTCATGCGAATGAATGACTTCTTTTGTTAACAAGGTGTGATTCATCAAACTTTATGTGTTGGAACGCCTCAGCAAAATGGGAGAGTTGAAAGAAAACACAGACATATATTGAATGTGGCGAGAGTTTTGAGGTTTCAGGCGAATATTCCAATAGAATTTTGGGCTCAATGTGTATTGGGTACTGTGTATCTTATCAACAGAACACCATCGAGTTACACAAAGGAAAAAATCCTTATGAAATAATTTTTGGAAAGACTCCTATGTATAGTCACAAACTAGTCTTTAGATGCCTTGCATATGCTCATAATCAAAAGCGACATGGAGATAAGTTTGCTAGTCGTAGTCGAAAGTGTATTTTTCTGGGTTACTCTTACACACAAAAGGGTGGACATTGTTTGATTTGGATACAAGAGAATTGTTTGTTTCAAGAGATGTTGCTTTCATTGAAGAAAAGTTTCCATACTCTGAGATACAATGTGAACGAAGTGGCTAGGGTTCTCACGTGGATAACTTGAGAAGGGTTTTTGATGATGCTGATGATCTTTGGGTGAGAAAAGTTGTTGAAGAAGATGCTGAAATTTATGAACCAGAATCTGCTATAAGGGAAGTGATACAACCTGCGATTGATGGAGATGAAGTGAGAAGAGATGAGACAATTGCAGAAGGTGTGACATCAGCTGGGTCCACGCCAATGACACAGCCAACTGAAGAAACAATTGCAAATGCAGTGACAGAGCTGCGGAAGTAACACAAGATGATGAGCGAGTTGCACAGGATGCACAAGTTGAAGCTAGGGAAAAGATATACTATGTCAGGTTACATGATTATGAGCTTAATACAATCATTAAGGTGGATTAACAGAGTGAGAGTCCTGAGTTTGGAATAGAAAATTTTGTCAACTGTGATAAGTTTTATGCGTCACACAGAGTTTTTCTGCGTAACATAACTGCAGGAGTTGTGCCACACACGTTTGGTGAAGCAATGAAATCTCCAAAATGGAGAGAGGCTATGAGATTGGAGATTAAGGCACAAGAACGAAATAAAACATGGGTTGTTGAACACATACCACCAGGAAAACATGTAATTGGGTGTAAGTGGGTGTATACGATCAAGTATAATGCATATGGAACAATCGAAAGGTACAAGGCGATACTTGTGGCAAGTGAAAATCGACAGAAGGAGGGGATTGATTATTCTGACATGTTTTCTCTAGTGGCAAAGATGAGAAAAGTTAGATTGGTTCTTCAGGTTGCGGCTGGACAAAATTGGGAATTGCATCAGATGAATGTGCATAATGCGTTTCTTCATGGAGATTAGAATGAGGAAGTGTTTATGATATTAAGCCAAGGTTTCAGCTCTAGTGGGAAAGGAATGGTCTGTCGCTTGAAGAAATCATTGTATGGTTTGAAACAAGCTCCTAGGTGTTCTTTTTCTAAACTTACAAAAGCACTCTTGGCGTATGGATTCAAACAGAGCAGGATGATTATTCTCTTTTCTCTTTGGTTCGTGGTAATGTCACCTACACGTGTTGGTGTACGTTGATGATCTGGTGGTGACAGGGAACTCCTCCGAGATTATACGGGAGTTCAAAATTTACTTGAGTGGTTGCTTTCATATGAAATATTTGAGGAAATTCAAGTATTTCCTTGGTTTGGAAGTTGCGAGGAATTAAAATGGTGTCTATTTTTCACAGAGAAATTATACTCTTGATATTGTTGCTGATGCTGGTTTACTTGGTGGTATACCTGTAGAGTATCCGATGGAGCCAAATCATCAGTTGGCAAAGTCGACAACCAAGGTACTTGCCAAGCCAGAGAAGTGTCGGGGACTTGTTGGAAGGCTAATTACTTGGCTGCAACTAGGCCAGATCTTGCTTATTCAGTTCATATATTTTCTCAGTTTATGCATGAGCCAAGAGAGAATTATTGGACAGCTGCATTGAGGGTTTTCCATTACTTGAAGGGATGTCATGGGAATTCTCCTGAAAGCTTATTGCAATTTCCATCTTACAGGTTGGTGTGTCTCGGACAGGGCTGGATGTCCAATCACGAGAAGATCTTTGAATGGATGGTTAATACAATGGGAGAATTCTCCAGTGTCTTGGAAGTCGAAGAAGCGGGATGTAGTATCGTGTTCTTCAGAAGAAGCAGAGTACCAAACAATGGTTGTTGTATTGAAGGAGTTGAAGTGGATAAAGAGCTTCTTGTTTACGATGAGTATTGTCCATTCTGGCACCATGGATTTATTTTGTAATAGTCAATTTGCGCTTCATATCGCTGCTAATCCCGTGTTTCATTAATGTACGAAACACGTAGAGATAGATTGTCACTTCATCAGAGACGATATACAAGCTGGGATTGTTCGTACACATCATGTTTCGACCACTAATCAGTTAGCAGACATCTTCACTAAATCACTTGGAGGAGGTCCTTTTCAAGTAATTTTATCCAAGTTGGGCATTCGAAATCTCCATGCTCCAACTTGAGGAGCGGTATTAGGAGATTATATATATTTAAATCTTTATATTAGAATATTTCCTTAATAGAGATTTGAATAGATCCTAGGTTAGAAGATGCTTTTGGGGAACCTATATATAGTTCTTGTAGCCGTCATTGTACAATTTGAGATTCACTACAAGAAAACTGTGTGATAGCTACGGATTTTCCATAGTTATTTATTTTAAGCTTCGGATAGCTACGAATTAGCTGCGATTGAAAAAAATCAAAATCCGTAGCTATTTCGTAGCTATTCGTAGCTATATAGCTACAAAATAATTTCGTAGTTGTTCGTAGAAAAATAGCTACAGATAACTACGATACGTTCGTGGAAACATATAGCTATGAATATCTTTGACAAAAACGTGAAAATATAGCTACGACATATTTCGTGGCTATTCGTAACTATATATATAACGAATATTTAAAAATATATGGTATATCTACGATTTTTTTCGTAGCTATCCGTGGCTTTATGATATAGCTACGGATAGCTACGAATTTATCCGTAGCTATTCAAACCCTAAACCCTAAATAAACCCTAAAACTCTAATTAATAACATTTCAATTACTATAATATATCCAAAACTAATATTCAACACTTATAAAAGAAAAATATTTTCCAAATCTAATATTTTTAAACATTAACTTATAATCCTAAACACAACCTTTTAAACTCTATACGCTAAACCATAATTATATTCTAAACCTAACTCTTTCATAAACTATAAAATTAAAATATAAAACTAATTACATACATAAAACTAATATTTAAAATCTATAGTATAAACAAAACCAATATATACAACTAATACGTAAAACTCTAAACCCTAAACAAACCCTAAAACTCTAAAGTATAAACAAAATAACATACATTAACTCATGTATAAAATTCTAAATAACATATCCAAAACTAAATTTCAACACTTATAAAATAAAATATTTCCAAATCTATTATTTTCATACATTAACTATAGCCCTAAACATAACCCTTCAAACCTTGGGGGAAATTGCTTAAAATGCCCTCAAATTTGAATTTAAATAAAAGTGTACCCCCAAACTTGAATCAAATATAAAACTGGTTTTGCGGCCTTATGAAATTACCGCGCTGTCCTTACGACCAATCAAAAAAATGTCAAACGCAATTACCATTATAACCTTCGACTATTTCAGACTTCTATGGATGTCTGAGATGTCAGATTCCAATAGAAGTCTGACACAGAATTAATTACTAAATTTAAATTTTAAAATTATTAAAAAATATTTTGTCAAAACTTTTATATACATAAATTATATATAAACAATTTAGTAGTATATATATTAAAATTTTATAAAATTGAGTCATATTAAACTATGTTAGTTAAGTATGCCTTAGAACATACTCTGTAATGGAACATAATGGAACATTTACATATAACTTACATATAACCTTAGGGTTAGTTAGATTCATGGTTTAGGAAATGGTCACATTTGAAAAAATTACATTTGCACATGTATGTTATAATGGTGATATAATTAACGAATTTGATGTGTCCTAGGTGTTTTGTTTAAATATTTTCCAATGTTAAGTGATAAATATTAGATTTAGGGTTTATCAGACTTCTATAGAAGTCTGAATTTCGGGGTTTCGTAAATACTTGGGATTGAACCAAATATACCTTAAATGGTTAAAATTGACTAAATTTTATGTAATTTTAATTTACATATGTCCAAAAGTCTCATGTTTAATTAATGTCCAAAAGTCCCCATTAGATTTAGGGTTTGTCAGACTTCTATAGAAGTCTGAATTTTGGGGTTTCGTAAATACTTTGAACCAAATATACCTTAAATGGTTAAAATTGACTAAATGTTATGTAATTTTAATTTATATATGTCCAAAAGTCCCATATGTACGAGAAGTCTGAGAGATAATTAAGTTGAAAATTTAAATTATAAAATTATTAAAAAATATTTTGAGGAAAATTTCGGATACATAAATTAAATATGGGACTTTTGGACATATGTAAATTAAAATTACATAACATTTAGTCAATTTTAGCCATTTAAGGTATATTTGGTTAAAAACACCATGTAGCTTGATCTATGCTTGACATATGGAGTTGGATATCATATTTTCATGTGTAGGGTTAGGCTGAGGGTTTGTGAATTTTCATCCATGTTGTTACATTTGCATATACTGGTTAGGTTGTGACTATATTAAACGAGTTTGATGTTTTTTATAAGTTTTCTATATAATATGATGGTATTTAAGTAGTAATTAGTAGATTTAGGGTATATCAGACTTCCATGTTAATCTGATTAACGTACATGATTTCTCAGACTACCGAAGAAGTCTGACTAATCTCGACCAAAAACTAAACCCTACTTGGGAATTTACCCCATATATAAACGGAAGTTACCGACATTAGATCGTAAAAGTCATTATCAAACTTCTCTCTCTAAAACGGAAACACACTCCCACTCTAGATACTCTCTAAATACCCTCTAATAACTCTCCGAGAACCCTCAGCCGCCACCGCCACCGCCGTCGTCATCTTCTTCATTCTTGTAATTATCTCTCCTTTTTCGTCTCTCCTGACCAGTCCATACACCGCCTCCATCATATTCTAAGCTCTTCGTTCTTTAAATGTTTGAGATCTATACAAAAGAAGTCACTTTTTCTTTGATATTTGTCTAGATCTAAACAAAAAATTGGTTTTTATATATTTCTCGTATTAGATCCGTACGGTTTTGAGTTCGAGTCATCCCCTTTTTCATATGTACTTTGTACTTCGTCTAGATCTGAATAAAACTAAAAATAGATAGATTTTTATATATTTCTCGTTTTAGATCCATGGGATCCATACGGTTTTGAGACCGAATCATCCCCGGTTTCACATGTCTTTTGTCTAGATCTGAACAAAAAATTGTTTTTAATATATTTCTCGTTTTAGATCCATACGGTTTTGAGTCCCAATCATCCTCTTTTTCACATGTCTTTTGTCTAGATCTGAACAAAAAATAGATAGGTTCTAGGGCCCCTAGGTTCTATGCTTGAGTTAGACTCTATTAGAAGTCTGAAATTGGAATTGTTTTTGTTCAGACTGTTTTAGAAGTCTGACTTACAATCGTTTTATTGTACACAGGATGGGGCGATTCAGTCAGGTTCCAACCTCGAGTAGTAGTAGTTCATTCTCAACTTCCACATTCCGACAAAGATCCGGTTCATGCAATCGATTCCCCAAAAAATGTTTCTGCGGTCTGGACCCTGTCATGCGAACATCCACTACAGCCGATAATCCGGGAAGAAGATTCTTTGGATGTCGTAACTGGGATGTAATTGCCTTTCTCTTCTGTTTTGTAGCCAGTTTTATTTCGTTTTGACTTATTCGAGCTTATTTTCGGAATTTGAAGATGATTGCATATTTAAAATGTGGCTGTATAGGATGGTGGCTACCATATAATGAAGTGGTGGGATGAGGCTATGATGGAGGAGTTTCACGAGTTAAAGCTGAGTGTGGACCAACATGGCGAACAAGTTGATTACATCTTCCTTTGTTATGCTGAAATTGACTGTGTAACCAACTTGCACGATGAGATCAAGAAAGCGCAGGCAGAGATAGCTCAACTAAAGGAGCTCTTGACTGAGAAACCATCTAGCCAGACGGTGCGTGGCGCCAAGTATGAGTATCTGATGGTTGCTGGTGCTGTTATCATCGTCCCGATTATCTTGAGGGCTTTTGGTTTCTTGTAATATAAGTCCTATGTATCCAAGTACAATTTTATGTATTATAAGACGAATTTTAGGGTTTTATCCAATTTCTCTTCATTCATCATCGTCCAATTTCATTCATCATCCAAATATGCGAATTGTCAGACTTCAAAAGAAGTCTGACTAATAAATTATTTTCCTCAGACTTCGTATGGAGTCTGAATCTACAATAATTAGTTTTAAGACTTAAATGATTTTTCTCAGACTTCGTTTGGAGTCTGAATCTACAATAATTAGTTTTAAGACTTAAATGATTTTCCTCAGACTTCGTATGGAGTCTGAATCTACAATAATTAATTTTCACCAGACTTCGCGTGCGTAACGACACGTGGCCTCTTGCATGCCTGGGAAATTAAATATTTTGTAAATTAAACGGGCGGGAGTTATGTAAAAAGGAGACGAAAAAAGTGCGGCAGTTACGTCTGCAGTAAAACCGTCCGATAGTGGTAAAACCGTCTCGTTTTAACTGCCCCCTATGTGACATATATAAATATGATTTTTTAACCTTTTTTTTACAGTTTCGCAGGAAAGATAAAAAAAAAAACCTATTCTCTCTCAAATCCACTCAATCGACATCGTGCACTTTTTCTGGGTATCGTTTCCAGATCTGGTTTCTCTCTGCTCCGCCGCTTACATTCGACGGTAAGATTAATCCAAAACTTCTTTGGGGGAATTCCAAGTTAAACTATTAGTAATCAGACGGCTATTGGTGTCTGATTGTAGATCTCATACCACATATGGAGTATGATTACATGCTCAGACTCCAGGTGGAGTCTGAATATCTCTCATACTTGCGCTGAGCTTTTTTGTCTTTTTTCTAAATTCCAGATCTTGTTGGGCCCCGATATTGTTTTACTGTAGCTCCTCCGTCGTCTTCCTTCGACAGTAAGATTCCTCGACTCTTCTCCTCTTCTATATATTTACATAACTATAGTTGGCAGACGGGATAAGATGTCTGACTGTGTAAGGCCCTCGTTGTTTCAGGTTTCCGTTATGGAAGATGTTGAATTCCCACAAAGGATGTTCACTGCCGGTTATGAACCGTCTCCGGATAAAAGCATACACTACTTTAGTGGAAGGAGAGATCTGATAACTGATGTTAAACTAGCGCTGTCACCGGCTGAATGGCAAGAACTCCTCGATTCAGAACTTGGGGTTTTTTTGGAAATTCCATGAACTGAATTTCAAATGGTGTTCAAGGATGGTGCACTATATGCTCTGTCTGCAGTTAGACTGCAAGAAGAAGTATGAGTTATGGTCTCTTCTCGGCGTTAATCCAGTTAGGTTTTCCCTGAATGAGTTTCATGCCATAACCGGACTCAAATGCGACTATATTGAGAACCTCGAGTACCCTGAAATTCAGTATACCGATGAGATGAGAGAAATGTGGAAGCTTCTTAGGGTGGATTTCGATTTAGGCCCAAGTTATACGCAACTAATGGATGCTTGTACAAGATGTTCTGAATGGGAACCGGAACAAAGGATATGGTTGGGCTATCTAGCGATCTATGCAACCTTCATTGAGGCTCATCACTGGACAACCTCCACAAGGGGTGACATGTCCAAGCTTCTGCTGTTTCCAGGATCGATACAATCATATCCATGGGGACGATTCGCCTTCAAGGTTTCTGATAGATTCTGTTAAAGAGGCAGACAGAAAACTCGTGGATGGAAAAATTATCAGATCGGAGGTTTTGCTGAGGTCCTGAACATCTGGATATACTGGGCATGTCCCGCTATGGCGACAACTTATAGAGAGCCCTTTCCGGATGCCCCAGACCTACCATTGCTGGCGTACCAGGGATCACGGAGTCGAAAGAAAGCCGACGAAGCCTTACGCAAACAGGTATTTCTTGTACTTATGAACTCTGACTTTTATGTCAGACTTCATAAGAAGTCTGACACATAATGTCAGACTTCATCAGAAGTCTGACATAAAAGTCAGACTTCTTATGAAGTCTGACACACATAATGTCAGACTTCATATGACCCAGTCTCGTATGATGTCTGACGCTTTGATATTACAAATGCTTATATTTGTTTTTCTATGTGACTTGTAATTTGCAGACTGATAGGTGTATAGTTTTCCCTATTCTACTGCAAGTGCACAGTTAATGCAATCGTAGTATATAAGGTATCGAATCCCACGAGGACTCTCAGTCACACAATAGATTATTAGTAATTCGGATTAAATTAAGCAAAGCAGATGTGAAAGCAGTAAACGAAATATCAAAGCAAATCCAGTGAATTTGTAAGCAAGGGGGCAAAGCGTTAGGTTTCAGGAGTTCTCAGGAAATCAGGAACGCAAGCAATCAATCTATCTAGATCTAATCAATAACTGTTCTAGAACTCAAACACTGATATAGGATTAACCAAATTCCTTTGCGATAATTCTCTAAGTCTAAGTGCAGCAAACCAAACTTCCGTTTGCGAGAACTAACAGATTAAACTAGCATTAATTCCAGGTTTGATATGTTCACAATTAACCTAGACCAAACTTCCGTTTGCGAATAGTTTAGTTGCTTATCTAAGTTCTTTCTAGTTAAATTAACCAACTTCCGCTGAATTAATCAACCTAACATCATAACTCTGATTAGCTACTTCAGATTAAGCATTAAGAACAACTTAGATAAAGAACTAGCAGATATAAATCTTTATTAACTAATTAGAACTGTAATTCTCTGAAATCCCTAATGAGAATCCTTCAACCTAACAGGTGATCTACTCAGACATGTTCATCGAGACAGAAAACATCATAAGTAGAAAACCAAATATCATAAAAACAGAATAATCAACAGGGGTTCGAAATCAAGTCTCTTTCGAGAACAAAACCAGCCCCTAAAATCTCCTAAGAGAATAAAACTAGGTTATTTCTGCTTAGCCTAAACAATGGCTTAAAAACTCTATTTATAACCTAAAACACGAATTGGGGCTTCTTTGTAAATATCAGAAACTTCTGGGCAAAACTGCAATTTCTTCATTCTTTATTAAACCGTCGTCTGGCCCATCTCGCTGGTGCAACGATCGTTGCCATAAGTGTGACGATCGATGCAGCTCGGAAATATCAACAGTGAACTTGATCTCTCGGCCAAATACTCCAATTAGCTCCAGAAAATGCTATAATCACCAAATATGCTCCAAATGTGCTTGTACCTAATAAATACCTGAAAAGACTCTAAAACATAGTAAAAGACTCGATAAATGACACATATACCATGGTTAAAAGCCCTAAAATCCATGGTATATCAACTCTCCCACACTTAGCTCTTGCTTGCCCTCAAGCAAGACAAAGAACTAAATGTAGTCAAGAGGTTTGAAAACTCTTCAGAAACTCATTTCATCTTAGAAGCTACAATACTCAGATTCCCCTTAGTAAACCACTGAAAGAATCAATCACAGGATATCAAGACCAACATGTACTTCCCCCACACTTAGCAACTGTCCTAGGTAAACTCCACAATCACATTCAAGCATTCAAATTCTCCCTACTGACTTCTGCAAGTATTTAAGTGCGGTCTCACCTAAGGAGTATCGATCTAAAGGCACATGGATTCTTACCTAGCCAGCTCTAGACCACCATACTATCTTTCTCTAGTCCCTTTCTTCTCTTTCCCTTCTTTAACAACTGATTTTTCCCCACTGGGTATCATTTTATTTTTTTTATCAGTGTTCTTCCCGTTATGGGGTGTACTTTGGACACATTCCATGGATCACATGAGAGAAAATAGTGTTTGCTACCATTCCCATGACCACTTCGGAGTTACTAACTCATCCTCAGTTTATTATCTTTTTTTTTTTTTTTACTTTATAGAAGGGGAGAAGGGAACTAAATAGGACAGGTTTACAGGCTGTGTCAGAACTAACAGGGAATCCGACATAAAGCATACCAAGCCCTTAGGTGAGAAAATCTAAGTCAGTATTAGGGGTGAAGTCAGTAAAGGATCCTCTGATACCTGAAGCGATATGGGTGTTCCCAGTAGGCTGATCTGTGATGGGGTTTTCTAATAGTCAGAGATAGATCCTGCAACTTCATCCCAATGGTTACTTAAGTTCCTGCAAGTTTTGTAAATCTCCTCCGAAAATCATAGTTTCTTACTTAAACAATTTTTGACTCAATAAAACAAAAAAATTTGAAAAACGGATTGACTCTTAAGAAAACAGAAAGATAAACGTCAGTAGCACCTCCCCCACACTTAAGACACACTGTCCCCAGTAGTGTCAAGCGAAGGATTGGTAGAAAGAAAGAAAAATTATTAATGGATGTTTTAGTTCTGTCGGGTTTTTACCTCTGTCGCTCACGCATCGATCGTTGCACTAAGTGCATCGACCGTTGCTTGGCGATTTTTCGTTGAGTGTCGATCGTTGCTCAAAGCAGCAACGATCGTTGCAATGCGCATATCGGATCAGTCAGCAAGTTAGCAGGTTAGTTCGTCGGTTTATGTCAATTTTCAATCCTGCAAGCTGAAAACACTAGAAACAGAGTAAAATCGAAATAACAAATATGTCTGATCAAGCATAACCATCCAAACATAGCAAATCCTAAAAATAAACGAAAAACAAAAGTGCAAGAAAAGATAAAAAGTCAGAATACAGAACCGAAAGTCTGAACATGGGGATCACTCTCACTCGCTCTCATCATCTATCCCACCATATCGTGCATCGTCATCTGCTGCCTCAGCTGCGGGATCAGTATCAGTCGGGGAAGGAGGAGTCGGGGATCGATGTCTGCGTCGAGAAACGTGTACAGGCTGATGGACCTGTGGTGGCCTCCTGCAGCTGCGCATGAAGTTCCAAACAACTCGGAACATGCTATCGGATCTCTCTCTCCACTCGGCATCAGAATATGCACCGTAAGGCATCGTAGGCTCGGGAAAAGGTCCTACATCGTCGACTGGGGCAGGCGCTGGCGCAGAGGAGGACGAAGCTCTCGCAGAAGGCTCTCCCAGCGGATGAGCCATAGTAGGTACTGCACATCGATCTCTAGCGGAAGGGTGGAAGCTCAAATCATCAATGGTATCGATCCGAGTGTACCTGGCAGCAGGAAGATCGATGCCATACTGTGTATCCTCAGGGTCGTAGTACACCCACACTCGCCCTTCCTTCAGCCACGTAGCACTCTGCAAGTGACTGAGATCCAGGAACTCGCGCTCAGTAACGCACTCTATACCCCCCATAGGGATCCCGCAGTGTCTGAAAATAGGAGTGAGAAGACTCCCTACTGTCTCCTTGCGCGCGCCTTCATAAGGCTTCTTCTGCAGCTCGCAAAGGTGATGAGCAAATATAGCTCCTAGGTTCACCTTCTCAGCCGGGTTCCTCACATCAGTACCCCTGAACTGCTCCCTCAGCCCTCTGAATAAAATCTCCATCTCGGTCTTGCGCATCTTGTTCGCCTCATGCTTGCACAATAAAGTGCGTCCCAAGATACGCAAGACATACCTGAGAACCGGATGCCTAACCTGAATCACTGGTGTAAGCCGTGAGTGATATCGTCCACCTCCAATGTACTCCCAGAAATCACGAGCCTCTGGTGGTTCCCACGGAAGGGATAAATCGGTGCGTGGCTGCGTGGTGCTGAACCCGTAGATCCTACAGATATCGAGAAGGGGCACTCGATACCTTGCTCCGAGACACATGAAAGTGAAAGTGCCTCCTTGGGCATTCCTGCTCTCTGGGTTTGGGTATACAACCCTGCACGTGGCAAGCAACTGCCTCACAAGCTCTGGGTACAAATCGTAAGGCTGCATTGGCATTGTCCCCAGACCAATACCTCTGCACAGCTCCATCACCTTCTTGTCCATTCCGAGACTCTTGCAGGTTGAGTAATCAGCGAACTTTGTTGGCGCTATCTGCATACCACACCAACCATTATACAACAGAGTGTCGTATTCATCCCAGTACTCGTGTAGCCGCCTTTCTGTGAAGTCATCCGATTTTAGTATCCCCTTAATAGAACCGCTCCAGATGCGATCAGACTCAATCAAAACTTTCTCTGGCCTTGGCCATGGCTGTCCTATGGTCGCATGAACCAAATGATACGGCTGTGGAGGATCTGATTCCCTGTGTAACCATTCCGGTGGCGGAATGTATTGTCGTGAGGCGCTTGCAGCTTGTGCTCGTTTCTTGCGGGGTTGATTCCGGGTTGCCATCTGCAAAACAGAAAATTTGAACAAATTAGTCTCGGCAACTCTCTGTTGAATCGTCGTGCAACGACCGTTGCACTAAGGTAGCGATCGTTGCAGGGCGATTCCGTGTAATCGAACATTTCCCCAGAATCGTCGAGTAACGACCGTTGCATCAAAGGCAGCGATCGTTGCAGGGCGATTCTGGCCGCAATCAACAGTCAACAAATTTCGTTCCAAATCATGCAATCAATCACACAGTCGGCAACAATATATCATCTAGCAACCTAAATCATACCTATTTGGGCATGCATTGATCAATTTCTGCTCAAAAATCTAATAATCTAGAACCCCTAAAAACCCAATCTGAAAGCTTGAAAATTGAAGAACATTACCTTGATTTCTTGAGATATGGCTAAAGGAAATGGATTGGTCGGTTAAAAACGAGTGAAATAGAACTTGAAAACGGGAAATTTGATGGAGAAATGGTGTTTTTCGGGTAGAGGCTCGGAGTGTCGACCAAATGAGTTTTGAGAAGAAAAAGAGAAAATAGGGTTTTAAGGTAACTTACCTGGTCGTGGCTGCAACGATCGTTGCAGGGCAGCAACGATCGATGCTGGTTGAATCTAATCGATTCCGGTTTAGCGACATGTACCTTAATTTTCGATTAAGACCAATTGCAACGACCGTTGCACATGTGTGCAACGATCGTTACTCCTCTCCAGACTTGGTTCTGTATCTGAAAAACTTAGTAAAAACAAATAAAAACGTGAAATCCTAAGAAAAACACTAAAAATGAAAAAGAAAAATAGTTAATCCTAACAGTGGGTTGCCTCCCACTCAGCGCTTGTTTTTAAGTCATTAGCTTGACTTTTGGAAAGGGGTCAGACTCATGGAGGTTTCAACAGAGACTTTGAGTGTCTCTGTGAATGCCTTATCATCCATGGTGGTGTGTAAGCAGTAGCAGCATGATGTTGTCCAAGGAACGTCGGGAGGAATGTAGGGTGAGATTGACATTTGGGTGTTTTAACGCTCTTTCCTTTATTCAAAACAGTGGAGTCAGGAGGCTTAAACTTAGAGGTTTTATGCTTTACCTTTGGCAAGGGTTTGATGTTCGGAGCTTTCTGCTTATGAGTAGTTTTAGGCCTTGAAGATGCTAGAATGGGCTCTTGTGAAACCACCATCTTATTGTCAACCACCAATGTGCGCTGAGCCATATTTGTAGATTTAACGGGAGCTTTTGGAAATGGCAACGGAGGTTTATAGGCTCCTTCTTTAGCAGGTCCTCGAGATTTGGGTGAAACTGGTTCCTTTCGGGGTGCAACGATCGATGCGTGTGATGCAACGATCGATGCTGTCGTCTCAACTCGTGTTTCAACTGTAGTCTCGGGTTTATCTGTTTCTTGGTCCATTCCAGCCATCTCAGACTCAAATTTCTCTTCTTGGCTCGGTCTTGCTTCAATCTGGACTATCCAAGTCAAAAGATCCATGTCAATCTCTGCTGAGTCAGGTGCATCGAAGCTTTCGAGCTCTGGTAATTCAACATCGAATCCCCCTCTGTCTTCCACAAATTCCACAGCTTTAACTGCTAGACATGATCCATGATCCATTTGTGCATGATCCTGAGTGAGGATGTTGTTGTCAGGAGCTTCATGAGAATCCTTTGTTGGGGTAGAACTTGGAATTTGATCCATCTGTGTGTCCAGCTGCTTTACACGAGTGCTCAAGGATTCAAATTTCTCATTCAAATTAGTGTACAGGTTTTCTAGCTTCGAGCTGAAAGAAGTTGAGTTCTGCTGTTGCCTTTCAATTGTTTGCTCTAACATCATCTCCAGTTTGCTCCTTTGTGTAGGAGATGCCAGATTAGAAGTATAATTGTGGTCTCCTGATCCTAGAGCGTGCCTAGAACTCTGTCTTTGCTGATGTTCCAAGGTATGTCTATAAGAGTTGGCTCCAGCCATGTAGCGTACCTCTGCAAACTTATCAGTGTTTGCCTCTGCTCGGAACTGTCTCTCCCTAAGTAAGATGTCGTGGATGTCATCTATCTTATGTTGCATTTCAGCTACTTGCCCAACCAATACATGGTAATCTGGTAAGATGGGGTTTCCTTCCCCATCTATCTTCTGACCTTTTGCGTTGCATATGTGACCCTCTTGGTCTCGTAAAACGCCGTTTTCGCCTTGAATCAAAATCAAAGGTTCCACGGCGCGGAACCTACCGAACGTCTCAGATCTTAGCATCGCTTATTATCGCCTAGTGTCGATCGTTGCAAGGAGAGCAACGATCGATGCAGTGCGAATCCCTGCAATCCCAAAAATCAAAAACGTGAGTAAACAAGAAAATTAAAAAGAATGCTTAGTCTAAATCCTAGTACTAAATCTATCGGTGAACTCAAAGAATCCCCGGCAACGGCGCCAAAAACTTGATAGGTGTATAGTTTTCCCTATTCTACTGCAAGTGCACAGTTAATGCAATCGTAGTATATAAGGTATCGAATCCCACGAGGACTCTCAGTCACACAATAGATTATTAGTAATTCGGATTAAATTAAGCAAAGCAGATGTGAAAGCAGTAAACGAAATATCAAAGCAAATCCAGTGAATTTGTAAGCAAGGGGGCAAAGCGTTAGGTTTCAGGAGTTCTCAGGAAATCAGGAACGCAAGCAATCAATCTATCTAGATCTAATCAATAACTGTTCTAGAACTCAAACACTGATATAGAATTAACCAAATTCCTTTGCGATAATTCTCTAAGTCTAAGTGCAGCAAACCAAACTTCCGTTTGCGAGAACTAACAGATTAAACTAGCATTAATTCCAGGTTTGATATGTTCACAATTAACCTAGACCAAACTTCCGTTTGCGAATAGTTTAGTTGCTTATCTAAGTTCTTTCTAGTTAAATTAACCAACTTCCGCTGAATTAATCAACCTAACATCATAACTCTGATTAGCTACTTCAGATTAAGCATTAAGAACAACTTAGATAAAGAACTAGCATATATAAATCTTTATTAACTAATTAGAACTGTAATTCTCTGAAATCCCTAATGAGAATCCTTCAACCTAACAGGTGATCTACTCAGACATGTTCATCGAGACAGAAAACATCATAAGTAGAAAACCAAATATCATAAAAACAGAATAATCAACAGGGGTTCGAAATCAAGTCTCTTTCGAGAACAAAACCAGCCCCTAAAATCTCCTAAGAGAATAAAACTAGGTTATTTCTGCTTAGCCTAAACAATGGCTTAAAAACTCTATTTATAACCTAAAACACGAATTGGGGCTTCTTTGTAAATATCAGAAACTTCTGGGCAAAACTGCAATTTCTTCATTCTTTATTAAACCGTCGTCTGGCCCATCTCGCTGGTGCAACGATCGTTGCCATAAGTGTGACGATCGATGCAGCTCGGAAATATCAACAGTGAACTTGATCTCTCGGCCAAATACTCCAATTAGCTCCAGAAAATGCTATAATCACCAAATATGCTCCAAATGTGCTTGTACCTAATAAATACCTGAAAAGACTCTAAAACATAGTAAAAGACTCGATAAATGACACATATACCATGGTTAAAAGCCCTAAAATCCATGGTATATCACAGACCCGCGTCAATAGCTTTGTAATCAAGGAATACGATGACATGTTTCCCGTATGGGACAACCCTGATGAGGAGGACGAAAAAGTTGAGAACATTGTGAAGGCAATGTTCGGACAGCTAGGGACTGTGCATTGGAGGTGGGGTTCAAAACACTGGAAGAGTGAAGGTATGTTCAAGACCAAAGCTGGAGGTCCTGTTAAGCTTGAGATTAAGTCTGAGAAAGATGCTGATCAGACTGGTGAGAAAAAGCGTAAGGTTGTGGGAGTCAAGAGGAAGTTGTTGCAGGTTGTTTCTGATGATGAAGATGAGGAAGAAGAGGCTGAGGTAGTTAGCAAGAAACCTAGAGTAGGGAAGGCTGGTCCTACGAATGGGGATGTTGTTCAAATGATTGAGGGTTTGTAAAAATCACTTGAAACTCGGATTGATGTATTGGTAGATGTTTTCAACGAGGGTTTGCGTCTGATGGGTATCAGAATTGATGACCTTGCCAAGATCGTCCAGAGTTTGAAGAAAGAGAGTGTTGGAGTTGAGCAGAAGGAGAAAGACCAGAAGAAAGATTCTTCTGAAGACTACACTGAACTAGAAGTTGCAATTCATTAAGTATCCATTGGTACGACTCAATATAGCCAACTATATTAAACGAGTTTGATGTTTCGAAATTTTATGTGTGGATGAGAAGATGCGATTTATAGAAATGTTTCCTCCCCGCGGCCAACCTTATTACCCTAAGGGAAAACATTTGACTTTGCCTTGCATGGCTTTCAGTGTTATACCTTTGTTTTATCTCACATTATTGCTTAATGTACTTCCTATCTTGAAAACCAATTTAGCTGCAACATTTGCCTTTTCTCTTAGCGTTGGATCTGATATATGGGTTTCCTTCACCAGGTGTGGGATTTGACAACTGAAAAACTGCTGCATGAGCACAAAAATCATGATGGGCAAATTCACAGTCTAGATAGATCATAATCTCATATGGCCCTCAAGCCAAAAATTATTCTATCAATTGTCTTTTGTAGACCTCTTTAATATAAAATCCCAAAATTGCCTTTAATCAATTTTTCTAACTGGCATAAATTGTAAGGTTGGTACAATTGGTACCACTCATATAATTGATATAATTAGAACAATTCGTATAATTGGCACGACCAGTACACTCATATATTTTATTGTTGTTTATTATTCTTTTTCAGAGTACAATGAATAATATTCATGACACAATCATACATTTTTAATTACGAAGGAGGTGGAATACGATGGAATCAGAAAAATCGTCACCTTTCCAATTTTGTGATGCAATTAATTTTTGATGATGTTACTCATTCTACTTGGGATGTTCCTGGAGAAATATTAATTCAGTGTGTCTTATTTTCGGCTTATAAGAAAAAAAAGGTAAAAACCAAGTGAATAGATTTGTATCAGTTGGAGAATCTCGAAAAAAATACATTGGTATGTGGGTTGCTTTGTATCAGGCTGCTCGCTCCAATCTATGACACATATGTTTCCATATGTGAAATCATTTCAAGCCTTTGCAAGCTGTAAGATAAGTCCTCAGACTTCGTATGGAGTCTGAATCTACAATAATTAGTTTTAAGACTTAAATGATTTTCCTCAGACTTCGTTTGGAGTCTGAATCTACAATAATTAGTTTTAAGACTTAAATGATTTTCCTCAGACTTCGTTTGGAGTCTGAATCTACAATAATTAGTTTTAAGACTTAAATGATTTTCCTCAGACTTCGTATGGAGTCTGAATCTACAATAATTAATTTTCACCAGACTTCGCGTGCGTAACGACACGTGGCCTCTTGCATGCCCGGGAAATTAAATATTTTGTAAATTAAACGGGCGGGAGTTATGTAAAAAGGAGACGAAAAAAGCGCGGCAGTTACGTCTGCAGTAAAACCGTCTGATAGTGGTAAAACCGTCTCGTTTTAACTGCCCCCTATGAGACATATATAAATATGATTTTTTAACCTTTTTTTTTACAGTTTCGCAGGAAAGATAAAAAAAAAACCTATTCTCTCTCAAATCCACTCAATCGACATTGTGCACTTTTTCTGGGTATCGTTTCCAGATCTGGTTTCTCTCTGCTCCGCCGCTTACATTCGACGGTAAGATTAATCTAAAACTTCTTCGGGGGAATTCCAAGTTAAACTATTAGTAATCAGACGGCTATTGGTGTCTGATTGTAGATCTCAGACCACATATGGAGTCTGATTACATGCTCAGACTGGAGTCTGAATATCTCTCATACTTGCGCTGAGCTTTTTTGTCTTTTTTTCTAAATTCCAGATCTTGTTGGGCCCCGATCTTGTTTTACTGTAGCTCCTCCGTCGTCTTCCTTCGACAGTAAGATTCCTCGACTCTTCTCCTCTTCTATATATTTACATAACTATAGTTGGCAGACGGGATAAGATGTCTGACTGTGTAAGGCCCTCGTTGTTTCAGGTTTCCGTTATGGAAGATGTTGAATTCCCACAAAGGATGTTCACTGCCGGTTATGAACCGTCTCCGGATAAAAGCATACACTAATTTAGTGGAAGGAGAGATCTGATAACTGATGTTAAACTAGCGCTGTCACCGGCCGAATGGCAGGAACTCCTCGATTCAGAACTTGGGTTTTTTTTTGAAATTCCATGAACTGAATTTCAAATGGTGTTCAAGGATGGTGCACTATATGCTCTGTCTGCAGTTAGACTGCAAGAAGAAGTATGAGTTATGGTCTCTTCTCGGCATTAATCCAGTTAGGTTTTCCCTGAATGAGTTTCATGCCATAACCGGACTCAAATGCGACTATATTGAGAACCTCGAGTACCCTGAAATTCAGTATACCGATGAGATGAGAGAAATGTGGAAGCTTCTTAGGGTGGATTCGATTTAGGCCCAAGTTATACGCAACTAATGGATGCTTGTACAAGATGTTCTGAATGGGAACCGGAACAAAGGATATGGCTGGGCTATCTAGCGATCTATGCAACCTTCATTGAGGCTCATCACTGGACAACCTCCACAAGGGGTGACATGTCCAAGCTTCTGCTGTTTCCAGGATCGATACAATCCTATCCATGGGGACGATTCTCCTTCAAGGTTCTGATAGATTCTGTTAAAGAGGCAGACAGAAAACTCGTGGATGGAAAAAATTATCAGATCGGAGGTTATGCTGAGGTCCCGAACATCTGGATATACTGGGCAAGTCCCGCTATGGCGACAACTTATGGAGAGCCCTTTCCGGATGCCCCAGACCTACCATTGCTGGCGTACCAGGGATCACGGAGTCGAAAAAAAGCCGACGAAGCCTTACGCAAACAGGTATTTCCTGTACTTATGAACTCTGACTTTTATGTCAGGCTTCATATGACCCAGTCTCGTATGATGTCTGACGCTTTGATATTACAAATGCTTATATTTGTTTTTCTATGTGACTTGTAATTTGCAGACCCGCGTCAACAGCTTTGTAATCAAGGAATACGATGACATGTTTCCCGTATGGGACAACCCTGATGAGGAGGACGACAAAGTTGAGAACATTGTGAAGGCATTGTTCGGACAGCTAGGGACTGTGCATTGGAGGTGGGGTTAAAAACACTGTAAGAGCGAAGGTGTGTTCAAGACCAAAGCTGGAGGTCCTATTAAGCTTGAGATTAAGTCTGAGAAAGATGCTGATCAGACTGGTGAGAAAAAGCGTAAGGTTGTGGGAGTCAAGAGGAAGTTGTTGCAGGTTGTTTCTGATGATGAAGATGAGGAAGAAGAGGCTGAGGTAGTTAGCAAGAAACCTAGAGTAGGGAAGGCTGGTCCTTCGAATGGGGATGCTGTTCAAATGATTGAGGGTTTGCAAAAATCACTTGAAACTCGAATTGATGTATTGGTAGATGTTTTCAACGAGGGTTTGCGTCTGATGGGTATAAGAATTGATGATCTTGCCAAGATCGTCCAGAGTTTGAAGAAAGAGAGTGTTGGAGTTGAGCAGAAGGAGAAAGACCAGAAGAAAGATTCTTCTGAAGTGAAGGAAAATGAGAAGAAGAAAGCTGCTACTGGAGGGAAAGGAAGAGAGAAGAAGGCAGAAGCAAAAACTGCTGCTGCTGCTGCTGCTGCCGATGAGATGAAGAAGGCTGGAGTTGGTGAGGATGAAGAAGATCCAGCTGAAGATCTTCAGGTTCAAGAAGGGGTAAAAGCTGCTGCGGTTGATGAAGAGGGAGGAAGAAAGAAAAATGAAAGGCCTAAGAGGAACCTGAAGAAAGTTGTACTGAAGGTATCTGAACCTGAACATGCAGGGAAAGCGAAGCCTAAAGTAGCAGCAGACAAATCCGCCAATCCCTCTAAGGCCATCATACCGATTGCGACTGATGATGGGGTTAGTATCCAAAACCCTCAATCTCTGGATACAAATAAGGAAAAGAACGTTGGGCCTAAGAGAAGTAGCAGGCTTATGAAGAAATCACTTGAGGGGAAGTAGCCTTCTCTTGCTTTATGAACATTGTAAAGGCTGAAGCATAATAGTATTTGTTTTTTTTCCCATTGGTTCTTGTATTTGCTTTGAACATGGATTCCTGGCATTAGACTTATATTGCATTGGCTTGCTATGATTTTTCGATGGCATTTAGCACATGTCAGACGTCTATGGATGTCTGACATGTTATGTATTCTAGTTACCAGACGTCTAGTGAAGTCTGGTTCTTGTGTGAATTTTAGATCGAACATTATGTTTAACATGGGTTGTCAAATTGTCTATGCAGAGTATACCCGATGGCGCAGATCCGAGTGTCATGGTCGTTGTACGGTCGGCTACGGGCATAGACTTCGATTCTACGCGGCAGTTTAAACAGGACACTAAGCAGGCGGCAGCTGAAGTTTACATGCAAGCAAAGGCAACCCAGGTTAAACAAAAGGAGAAGGTGAAGATTCCAGTTAAACCTGTTGTCCAAGCACAGGTTACACCGAGATATGACCCTTGTGCTGCTATCACCAGGATGCAAGTGAAGGCACTTAATGATTACAACAAAAGACAGCCGTATGTGTTGATACTCTGCTTAGATTGTAAGTATGTACACCTAACTCGATGTCTAACAAGTGTATTGTTCTTTGTAGGGGTTATCCGACTAGGCAATTGAACACATCACTACAATGGTATTACGATCTTCACACTCCAAAGGAATGGCTGCATGACACGGTCAGTATTACTCCAATGGTTATGAATTAAGAACTCCATTCCAATCTGGATGTATATTCAGACTTCCAAAGAAGTCTGGTTGTTTATTCAGACTTCCAAAGAAGTCTGGTTGTATTTTCAGACTTCCATAGAAGTCTGGTTGTATATCCAGACTTCCATAGCTGTCTGGTTGTGTTTTATTTTTTTTTATATTAACACATGCTTGGCTTAATGCAGCAAATTGATGCGGGTATTGATTTGTTGAGGCTTCGCCAACACAGCCATCCGGAATGGTTCAGAAGCGAGAGGCTGTGTTTCATTGACACACTCCTCCAAGCCTTGTGGCGTCAACACTATCCAAATTTTATTAGTAGTGGTGCTGGAGGGAATGAACCAGCCACAACTAGAATGCTTCCTGCTGGTTGTTTTGATTACTTCACTGGTGACCTACCACTATTCTGCAAATCACCGAAGGCTTGGGCGGTGGATATTATTATATTTACACCGCACTGCACATTGGCGGAAATCATTGGGTAGAAATTATGATATCTATCCCGGATAGGCACGTAACAGTATGGGACAGCATCATTAATGATAGGACTGATGAGTTGGTCAGAGCGGCAGTGGCAACAATCTGCGAGATGTTTCCTTATGCGATGCACATCTTGAAAATACCTGATGCTGATGGATGGCCTTATCCAGTCGATCGTTACACCCACTCGATTGTTAGGAGCGACGATCATCCTCAAAACAAACAAACAGGTGACTGTGGAGTGTTCTGCTTGAAGTTCATCGAGTTCCATTCACTTGGAATGGAGTTTCCAAAGTATCTTTGTGATAAGAACATCAAGTCAATCAGGGACAGGCTAGCTTTTGACATATTGTTTGAACTCAAGCGAACATGTGAAGAGCAACGTCCCGAGTATGGTTTGCTTGACACCTACGGTGATAAATAGACCGCCTCTATCTTTTGCATTCCTAAACAATACATATTTATTGTGGTTGTAAAAAACACATCAATCTTTTGGCCTACTTTTGTGCTTGTTTTTAGTTATGTAACAAACTTAAGCACTAATCCTAGTTATGTTTATTACTACGCTTGTTGAAACAGAACCCAGACAATTGAGACAAGTTTAAATATTAGAGTTCTGGAATACATTACTACGTCAGACTTCAGTGAACCCTAAAAAAATATCAGACTTCTGTAAACCCTAAAACTTATCAGACTTCACTGAACACGAACACATATCAGACTTCAGAAATCCCTAAAACATATAAGATTTCAACCATTTCTAATCAGCCTGAGGTTGTGGACAATTAGGTTGTTTGTGGCCTGGTTGTTTGCAGTTCGAACAACAATATTGCTTGTGTAGTTTCCGCGGTTTAATGCTCTTCTTCTTGGCGATTTCTAGCATAGATTGCCACCTCGACTTCTTTTGTCTTCCAGGCTTCCGCCTCTCTTCCGGCGGAAAGACACGCACGGTGTCATGATTTGCCTTTCCGGTAACATTCTTTGGTAAGATGTTGCGCGAGTATGCAGCGTACAAGTAGTCCGTTCTGTAAGATGGACATACAAGGGTAGAAATGTGTAGCTCAAGTTCCGGTGCAGCGCATATGGCATGTGAGAAAGGTATCTTTTCGTAATCCCAAACACCACATTCACACTTCTGATGTTCCAAATCAACAACACAATCCCTATGTCCTCCCTTAACAACGAACTTATACGTATCTACGCGTTCTGCCGTCATCATATCTGCATAATATTCACGAATAGCCAGCAAATATTCAACTCCTCGGCTAAATGTTGTTGAGAGACTCATTGCATCTAGCCGCCTTTTACAAAACCACGTCCCTAGTTTCTCTTGTATAAACTCTAAAAGGAAAGATATGGGATATCCTATTGCCTTCTTAACTGCGGAGTTTATAGACTCAGCAATGTTGCTCGTCTTTATGTTGTACCTGTATCCACCAATTTGAAAGAGGTTAACCCAAGTAAGAATTAGAAAGTATCATAAAAACATTATGCTTTCAGACTTCTCCAGTCGTCTGGAAAAATAATCAGACAGCAAGAGAGGTCTCATAATTGTATCAGACATCACTAGAAGTCTGATAACTATTGTCAGACCGATAAGTACCTGTCTCCGTTGAAATGCACGCGTGACCATAGACTCACATCCGCCTCTTCCAAGTAATCAGCAAGTTCAGGATTTGCCGCTCGTAAGGAAGCCATGTTTCGGTCAAAATCGTAAATCGTATAAACGTAAGCCGCATTTTTCACCAAGTACAGAAGATGTTTTCCCCTGAACTTGGTAACTATGTTATTTTGTAGATGGTAATAGCATATCCCTCGCTGTGCCCAAGGGAAAACTGCTTCACACGCATTCTTGATCGACTCACATCTATCCGAGACTATGACCAAAGGATATTGGTCTGAAATGCATTCTTTCAGTTTGGTGAAAAACCATTTCCACGAGTCATCGTTCTCAGAGTCTACAATTCCAAAAGCCAACGGAAATATTTGAAAATTTCCGTCTTGTGCGGCCGCCACTAGTATAACACCGCCATACTTTCCATTAAGATGAGTACCATCCACCACAATGACTCTTCAAAGATACGTAAACCCATGTATGGAAGCTCCAAATGCTATAAATAGATACTTAAATCTATTCTTCTCATCTAGCTCAAGCCCAATTACTGTTCCCGGGTTGGTTTGCTTGATTCCATGCAAAAAAGAAGGCAGTCTCGCGTACCCATCTTCCGCTGTTCCTCTCACAATCATTTTAGCATGTAACAATGCTCTGTATGCGGTTGTGTAGCTCATCCTAATCCCAAACTGCTTCTTCATTGATACTTTGACATGCTTTGGTGTTATCCCCTCAATCATACCAAAAGTTTCAGTAAACAACCAACCAATATAAACTGGAGTAAAACGTTTGCGCGTAGACATCCGGTCCGCCATCGAACATGAATGTGTTTTTGAATAGATCATCACCCAATACTTGTTTGGTTCGCTCTTCACACAGGCTCGAAGCATCCACTTGCATCCTTCCACACGACATTTAGCCACAAAACGTGTCTTGTCGGACTTCTCTGTCCTAAATGCGAATTTCTTCATTATCGCCGTCAAACGTAGCTCTGATATTAGGTCTTTCTTGCTATCAAAACACTTATTGAGAATGATACCCTCAGATAAGTCCCTTTTGCGAACACTCTGATTATTCATACCCTCCAACTCATATTTCTTATAATCTTCATCTTCTTCCACATCTACCTCTTCATGTTTCACTTTCCCATATAGGGTATAATCAACATCGTCATGGTAAGCCTCAGCGTGTTTCATGAAAACATTCTCAGGCACATCCAAGTTACCAACACCATCATTACCACCACCACCACAAACAGAATCCTCCGAGACTGAGTCCACATATTCCTCATTCCAGTCTTCTTCTTTGTCATCTTCGTCTACATCTTCAGCTTCATATTTGTCATCATGATTCACAGCATCTTCATCATCCATACCGGATCGGCTCGTGACACATAGACGGATTAAATGCGCATTAGCTAACTCAACCATGCTCCTTACTTGCCTATCATTTGTGACATAAACCGGAGGGCTATCCGGATCCATTTGTTTCAAGAGTGCTTCCGGCAATGGATATGATAACTCCACCAGGTCGGTTTTCTTGTCCAGCATATAATCATCTTGTACCATCTCAACTAGTTCTTGATGTGTAGAACCATCACGCAGAGTGATAAACCGCCCTCCTTTGAGCTTATCAACCACAAAATGCCAAATCTGGTCTCTCACAACCCATTCACCAAAATTAACAGGTAATTGAACCATTATCTGTATAAACAAACACGTATAAACAACATTAGAGATCTTTTGGGAAAAGCCAAACTTCTTTGTGAAGTCTAATGGGGATGCTATTAGCTACATTGCCAATATTATTCAAAAATTTATTTAAAAATAATTACCATATATAAGAATGTAAAACTCACGCAGAAGGAACATATAACACTAACACACATTTAAAAAAAAATAATGTCAACGAAATTAATCACAATTATACAATAAAAATGCATTTTAAAATTTTGACATATTTTAGACGTCTATAGAAGTCTGCTTTCTATGAAACCAGACGTCTATGGTAGTCTGAAAAAGAAGGTAATTTTGCAATTGATTTTGAAATGCCAGACAGCGCAGGCTGTCTGCTTTGGAAGTTTTTAAATTTTTTGTCAGACAGCTCAAGAAGTCTGAAAAAGGGTAGTTTTGCAATTGATTTTGAAACGTCAGACTTCTCGCAGAAGTCTGAAAGTAATCAAACTTCTGCCGAAGTCTGAAGAAAAAGTAGAGGGTAGTTTTGCAATTGATTTTGAAATGTCAGACATCTTCGGAAGTCTGATATCTCATCAAACTTCTTATGCTGTCTGACAATTGTTTCAGACAGCGAATGAAGTCTGATGAAAAACATCGCATTTTCGAGCGTTGACCAAAATTCAATTGTTCAGATGTCTATAGCCGTCTGGCAAAGTTTTGGAAATTCAGATGTCTATAGCCGTCTGAGATTATTTTTCTTATTTTCAGACAGATTTACATGTCTGACAATTTTTTCGCTTATTTTGGTCAACATCTGAAAATTTGGAATTGCAGTTTCTACCCCCCCCCCCATTATTTTCAGACAACGGATTCCGTCTGACAAAAAGTCAAGAATCGGTCAATTTCTTGCCAGACTACATCAGAAGTCTGACAAAAAAAACAAATTTGAATCAATTGCAAAACTACCCTCTTCTTATTTGGACTTCTTAACGTTGTATTTTTTTTTTTCAAAGGAATTTAACAGACTTCTATGGAGGTCTGGCAATTGAAAGTCAATTGCAAAACTACCCTCTTGTTGACCATATTGAGGCTTACGAAAAGATGCAGACTACAAAATCGGATCTGAAAATCGACGATATGAAAATGTTCTTACCAATCTCCGATTTCCGTTTGTTTTTAGCCGCGTCGATTTTCCAGAACGTCTAAAATCACCGAAAGCCCCAAATCCGAGACGTGTTTTGTTGTTTTTATAAGATGATAAACGATTTCGCTACTTTTGAATAGAAAATATCGAAAAATCCCCCAAAATCAAAGGGGAAAAGAGAAATCGGTGAGGAGAACGTCCGAGCTCAGATTCTTGAGCTTTAATTGAGCTTTAATGGTGAAAAAACGAGCTGGATTACACATTAACTCGTCGGCGATGGTGGGTGTCGTGGTTGTTGAGCATTCATGGCGATGGCATTTTCGTGAATATCCAAAACAAATTTGGGTCCTTTTGTCTTTTGATTTCAAATATCAGACTTCATATGAGTCTGACGATGGCATTCCTGTGAATATCCAGATTAATAAGGGGATATATTAGCGATGGAGAGGAAGGAGAAGGCCGAGGGCATAATCAGGGTTGACTTCAATTTCGAGGGCATTTTTGCAATCGTCCCTCAAACCTTATACAATAATAAATTAAAAGTCTAATGTTTTTTTAACTACTAATTTTTTAATACTAATAATAAACTAAAATTTTGTAAACAACAATTCAGTTATTATATATACTCAAAAATAAAATTTAACATTTAATATCAATAAAAATAATGGAAACAAAAAATAAAATAAAATTTAATCATTTTTATATTATATATCCTGATTTTATTATTTTAAATTATTTATAAGATTTAACATTTGTGATAATTTTATATCTTACAGTTTTTTTATAACCATTTGTATTATTTTAAATCATTTTTTTGAATTTATATATTAGTTATAATCAAAAATTTCTATTGGCTAATACCCTATCACAGAGATCATATTCTGAACCATTAGATCTTCTTCTCCATTTTAATCTCAATCATTAATTGTCTTTAACCTAATTAATAATGCGTCTCACCTCTTCTTACTTTTTTCACACGGCAGCCTCCACTTTCTCCATTTTTTTTCCAAAACATCTCACCTCTTACGAACCCCCTCTTACTCCTTTCATCCTTTCCTTTTCAATGAAAACATCTCATCTCATATTCCTTACACTTTCTTCATTTTTTCTGTACAGCTCTATTACTCTTGCTCTCTTTTGTACAGATACAACCGCTCTTGATCTCGCCGTTAACCCAGAATGAATGAGCCGCTCTCTTTTGCTATTAACTTCCGCCAGAGCGATTTAGACGAAGGCTCTTCTCCACCAGCGGTTTTCTCCAGTAGATCTGGCGGTCTTCTCCACCAGAGGTCATCAACTCCAGTAGATCCGGCAGTCTTCTCCACCAGAAGTCATCTCCAGTAGATCCGGCGGTCTTCTCCACCAGAGGTCATCTCCAGTAGATCTGGCGGTCTTCTCCACCAGAGGTCTTCGTCATCTCAAGAATGAAGAATTCGCAGATGGTGGTTGAAGGAGAATATGACGGCGAAGGTGATGGTTGAAGAAGATACGACGCCGTAGATGGTAATGGTAACAAATGATGGTTGCTCGTGTTCATACGGACAAATCTTCTCCTATGCCCCTCCGTACACAACCAAAAATCTCGCTTGCCCCTGTTATAAGACAAATTTTTTTTTCATTTAAATTATATCTGAAAAAATGGTAAATTACGTATAAACCGAGTGAAGGGCAGAAAATTACCACTCATACCTGGATCAAATCCGGTTTATTTCAACCCAGCCCCATGTACTCGGATTCTATCCGGGTAAAAAAAAAATCCTAAAATCGGGTCAAAATCGTTAAAATCAGGTTAAAATCGGTCGTTAAAATCCCTAATTCCCTTCCCAATCTCATATTTTACCTCTCCTTTCTACCTCTTCTCTCTCCTCCTTCTCCTCTCAGATCAACGACGATGGTGGAGACTAGGAACGCAAGGAAGAAGACGAAGCCGAAGAGCCCTGCGGCGGAGAGGGTTTCGAAGAAGCCTCGTGGAGGGGCGGCGGTTGAAGAAACTCCCGGAGAAGCGGCTCCGACAACTGCTCCGACTACTGCTCCTACTACTACTCCGACAACTGCTCCGACAACTGCCCCGGCTCCAGCGACGACGGAGACGGCGGAGGGAGACGACCACGTTGCGACGGACACGACGAGGAGACGGAAACAAATGAAGAAGACGAAGAAGAAGAAGATGAAGAAGAAGAAGACGAAGACAGAAGAGAAGACAATGTGGCGGATGAATCGCAGGAGGAAGAATCCGAGGAGGAGGAGACCGATGGGAGACCGACCGAACCCCCAGTAAGTAAATAGCTTAGTATTTTTTTAATGCATTACTAGTATAACTTAGGATTACTATGTTATATTAGGTAAAACTAGGTGAACATTATACAATTAGGAAAACTTGGTAATATGTCACTAGGATGACTATGTAGAACTAGGATAACTAGGTTTGCTGTGTGTTGTTTGTTTGAGATACCTTTTTTGTTTGCAAAGAGCATCAGAGGAAACGATAGCCCTGCGACCTCTTGAAATGTACTTCTCGCCAGATCAGTATAGCGAGAGCGTGAAGCTACCAACGCGGTGCTTCATCGAGGAAACTTTGAACACTTTTGAGGGACTGAATCTCACTCCGGACGAAACGTCATGGTTTGAGAACCACCCGCAGTTCTCACACATTTTTCACATGCCAAGGGGCAATCATAAGCTTCAACCCATGTGGATGCTTCTCCTGCGTACCGCTGAAATTAAAAGGAAAAAGGAAGCTTGGTTTCTGGTTAACGGCGTTTCCATCCGATACGGGTTACGAGAGCATGCCTTGATTTCAGGACTCGAATGCCGCAACTATCCAATCAACTGGAAGAGGAAAGGATACTTGCACTTCAAGAAGAAGTATTTCGAGGGGAAGGTGTTACGTGAAGACGTGAAAAAAAATCTTGAGGAATGGAACCGGATGAGACGGGAGATAGGCTGAAGATGGCCGTGCTGTATTTCTTGAGCCGCATTATTTACTGCCCCAGCAAATCTGGAAAGAAAGGCAAACCCGTGTTGGACGTATTTCTAAGATATGTGGATAATCTGGAGTTATGTCAGACGTTTCCTTGGAGAAGATTGTCGTTTGATTACATGTTGGAGTCCATTCACAAGACGATGGATCATTTTAAAGAGAAGATGTCGGGGCCGTGGACGATTCCTAGTTTTTGTGTTCCATTGGAGGTATAACCTTATGACTTTGCATTTTAGCTAATCTTTTTGTAATTACTAATTTTGGATTTGTTTTTGTAGCTTTTGGCGATTGAGGCCATTCCGAGACTGAGAGACAGCTTCCGAGAAGCTGTACCATATCCTTACGACGATTGCCCGAGGATGTGCAAGTACAAATGGAAAAAGGCGAGTTGAAAGGGTGGCCTCTTGAGACAGTCTACGAGAAACTCGGTGATACCACGGTTAGTAGTACTTAGTAATACTAAAAGCAACTGGTAATACTAGCAGGAAATGGAATAATCAATATGTTAAAATTTACAGGACATTTAGAACGTTTTGGTAGCCATGTCTGATGAGAATGAGCTGTTGGAGGAGATCATGGAGAAAGAGGACGATGTCGATGAGCACGATATTGTTGTGGAAAGTTGGTGCAAGCGTCTAGACCAAGGATTAACTGTTTGGTTTGAAGGTATGATGCATGAAGATTTGAAAGGGCGACAACCTAAGGAGGCAGTAAGAGTAGAGAAAGAACGCCGAAGTTGCAAGGCTTGTTTGGAAGAGTTGTCCGCTGCGTTTACCACCATGGGAGAACAGATGAGTTTGCTCGTGGAGAAGGTCACTAATATGGAGGAAAGGATCAAGCCTCTTGAGGAGTTTGTGAAAGCTCGGAATCCTCGGAAGTCGCGGATGTCTCGGAGGAGTTTGTAGAGACAGCTTTGATATGTTGTAACTCTTTTTTTTTTTTTTGTCAAAACTAGTGTTTGTTTTGTGAAAACTATGTTGCTATACTTTTTTGTTGGTTTGAATTGATCAAGATAGCAATTAACCAACCAAAGTAGATAGATAGCAAAATATAATGTCTTAGATAGATAAACAGAGACAACACATAGATAGATGGATATCAAAATATAATGTCTTAGATAGATAAACACAGACATCACTCCTTCTCCTCCTTCAGCTTGGCAATCTCCTTTCGCAATTCTTCAATTGCGATCTCCTGCACTTCAACCTTTCGTTTTAGCATCCTAAGCTCTTCTTCGACACCAAAAACCCATGGCTGACGAAAGTGGAGTCCATCATCCTACAAAAAATAAGTCAGATAAACATTCATATTATGATACCTAGTGTAACCTAGTTTTACTAGTTATTCCTGGTGTAACCCAGTTTTACTAGTTATTCCTAGGCGAAGAAAATTCATATAGTGTAACCTAGTTATACCTAGTTATGCTAGTTATACCTAGTTATGCTAGTTATACCTAGTTATACCTAGTTATACCTAGTTATGCTAGTTATACCTAGTTATACTATGCTAGTTATACCTAGTTATACCTAGTTATGCTAGTTATACCTAGTTATACCTAGTTATACCTAGTTATGCTAGTTATACCTAGTTATACCTAGTTATACCTAGTTATGCTAGTTATACCTAGTTATACCTAGTTATACCTAGTTATGCTAGTTTTACCTCGTATCGGATGCAGGTGAAGTACCTACTGCCCGGTAAAGTGTCGAAATCATGCTTAAACTTTGGATTTGGAGACGCATCCTGGTTGATTTCTCCCCCGCATGGGCATTTGGTTGGAATTCCAAATTGGGCATCCGCAATGTGGCAAATCCTCTCGTAATGTTTCAACCGAGCAATCGTCTCCTTCCTAATCCTCTTCTCTTCCTTCCTACTCCTCATCTCATCCTCGTATGGATCAAGGGCGAAATTCTCTATTGTGGGTTAAAGGGGGAGAGATAGAGAGAGTTGTACGAATGTAAGAGAGAGAGAGCGAAGTCTCAGTGGAAGAAGATGAAATAAAGAAGAAAGAGAAGAGAGAGATTGTAAATTTAAATAGAGTGAAATTAAAAAAATTTCGTTTTGGCGCCATAAGGGAAAGAGAAATTGGCTTTGGCACCGAAAGAAAAAGGAAGAGAGAGAGAGCGAGAGAATGATTTAAAAATTTCTTTTTTTTTAATCGGTAAAAATTTTGTTAGGATCTTAAAATGAGAACACACATAGTGTTACCAAGTTATTAGTTATACATAATCTTCAAATCTTTTGTGTATGGTTAGATTAGTATTACACCAACTAAATGTCATTTTTACTAGTATTACCTGCTTTTCTATTAGTCTTCCATATGAATCTCATTGCCCAGTTCATTTATTTGATTGAATATTATTTTTTTTAACAACACTCACCTCCCAAGTGAGTTCTTCATTAAGAAGTCTTTCTTAAAGTATAATGAAAGATTTGGTGAATATGTATCATGAAGTCCCATTTCAAATAGGATTTGTTTTAAAAGACAACAACAAATGCAGTGTTTGTAAATGAGAAAAGCAAAACTAAACTAAACATAGTCTTCTCCATACAACAACCAATATTAATCATAGTCTTCTCCATACAACAACCATGGAAGTGTTCTTTCCCCCTGCCTTTTGTTATGCACCCTTACCCTTTTACGTCTTTCTCCAGCCGATGGATGTCTTTTTATCTTCTTCCTACCCCTCTTTACGATGATATCCGGAGGTATTATCTGCTTCTCCTTGATGTCATCTTGGATAACCCACGTAGACATATCAGGCACAACATAGATGGACCTGACATAAGCCAATGTCCACAACCCGTTCAAATAATATTTCGAACACATATCATGAAGTTCCATGTGGATATCACTACGACGCCTTCCATGTTCCTTGAAATAGATAAACGTGGCAAGAGCATGGAGACAAGGATACTTATGAATATCGATGAACTTGCAAGTGCAACTTTTGCTTACCAAGTTCACCAAATAAAGCTTTCCTTCATCATCGTCAACCTCATATTCAAGTGCATAACTGTTTACCTCTCGCACAGGGTATTTTTCAGCCACATGCCATTTTTTATGCAAGAAGTTCTCAACAACAGGCACCATTTTGTTTCTGCTCGGTGCTGCAACAGACTCTTTCCTATGAGCGTTAAACCACTCAGAAAACTTTCGAAGTATGGAATCCAGCAAAGGCAATAAGGAGTATTTCCTGGCTTCTTTAAAAACTTTGTTTAGAGATTCGACTGAGTTGCTAGTGTCCAGGTTGTATCTATCAGCCGGAGATACACATCTCGCCCATTTTTCTAGCGCGCAAGTATCCTCCGCATACTTCGCCGCTGATGGATATCTATTCTTAAACTCGTCGAAAAGATTGTTGAACTCAGCAACAGTGTTAGCCCAACCGCACACTTGGAATTCTTTGGCGACAGTGTCCTTATTTGCGTGATGCGGAGCATGACCCTTCACGTTTTGTGCCAAATGATATAAGAAATAACCATGATGAGCTTGTGGATACATGTTAGCTACCGCGTTGATGAGGCTTAAATTTCTGTCACTCACAAACACCAGCTCAGGAGAGTCGGCTACAACGGTTTTCAACATCTCGAAAAACGAGGCCCAACTATCATGATTCTCACCGTCGAGTACCCCAAATGCTATAGGATAGATGTGCCGATTGGGATCTTGAGCTATGGCGAAAACTAGTACACCGCGATATGTGGTCTTCAGAAAAGTAGCATCCACCATAATCACTTTCCTCATGCATTTAAACCCTTCAATGGAAGCTCCCAAAGCTATGAAAAGGTACTTGAATTTTTCCAACTCATCTAGTTTCACCTGTGTTACCGTGCCTTCATTCAGCTGTTCTTGGACAAACAAATAACGATACAACATCCGGTAGCTATCTTCTGGACTACCACGCAAATTGCAAACTGCTTGGTTTTTCCCTCTCAGAGCCGTGGAGTATGATATCCCTACACCAACTTTTCTCTTTACAATCTCCATGATAGTTTTTGGTGCTGGAGTCTCGTATTTCCCTGGATATTCTTCACTCAATAGAGATGCAACTAGTTTTGATGATCCTTTCCTTTTCTCCCTGCCTTCTTCACTCTGACTAGTACGGCTGCATGTGTGCATCTTCGTGTACGTTCTAATCGAGAAAGTTTCGGAGTTCGTGATCCTTGCTGCTCGTATTCTCCAATTACAGCCTCGTTGAGCACATCTAGCTACCCACCGCTGAGAATCGGATTTTTGTATAAAATAGCCGAAAGATTCAACAAATACGCCTCTATCACCCAACTTTGCTAAAACCTCCTTGTTTGGAAATTCTACACCAAGACTCAAATTCAAACTGTCTTCCCATGGCGGTAAAGTCGGACTACACACATCAACAACAGGTGGTTTCACCACATACTCATCACGCAAATCTGATGAATCGTTACCGTTGCCCTCATGTTCAACACGCTCTGTATCTCCATCATTTTCGGGATCTCCATCATTTTCGAGAGCATCTCCATCATTTTCGGGATCTCCATCATTTTCGGGAGCATCTCCATCATTTTTGAGAGCATCTCCATCATTTTTCAGAGCATATCCATCATTTTCGAGTTCTTCATCCTCTTTTTCTTTGTTCTCTTGTTGCTTGTCAACATACACCATGATGGCATCAGGCCCTATTTCTCCTTCATAGTTCTCACCGTAAGAGCTTTTTCCAGCTCTCGACTGTTGCTCGGGAAGTTCCGGTGTACTCAACACCTCCACATACAAAACACATCGACGATTCTCATTATCAACATGCGTTAGATACACAAAAAACTCCTCATCATCACAAATATTCGACTGTTCCTCACACCCAGCCAGCCTAGGGATGTAACTCAGTTGGAATTTAACCTTGGTTTCATCCAAACCAAGCTTATTGTATAACCTAGATTCTACCATCGACATTGTTATCTCCTCAACTGATGCCTTAAACACTAGACCATAAATGCGACCTTCGAATTTATAATGTATGCTGACGTTGTTGATTATTTTAACCTGCCAAACAATACCCAGAAACTCAATCAAAACAGTAATTTGTGCACAGTTATACAATTCAATTCTGAAAAAGCAACCTAATTCAATGATTCAACCACAACAATGCATCTCTAACCAATTTGGACCCAACATAATAAACCAACAAACATCCTTTAATCACCAGTGTGCATCAAATCCCAATTATAATCCCCATTTGAAATCGATTCTTAAAGAGGAGACTAATCCACTAATCTACAAATAAACAGTTAAACCTCGATTTGGATGAGAATGCGGATACGACGCGGCGAAGAAGACGTCGACGGCGGTGTAGGAGGCGAATAAAATCGAGGTGAATCTCCGACGACTGAATCCGATAGATCTGAGCACGATTTTCTCGAGCTGGTGGAGAGCGAGGAGAGAGGAAAGAGAAGCCAATATTCAATTTTTTAATATTCAATTTTTTTAATAATCGCCCCCACCCAACCCGAATGAGACCCAACCTGAAGAGTCCCCAACCCGAATCCCATTTTTAATATTCAATTCTATTTTTAAAAAAATTCAATCTGTAAGGGTGGAAGAGTAATTGCCCACTTTCATTTTAATGAGAAGGGTATTGTGGATTAAGGAGGGGTAGTGTAGATTTTATTTTGCCAATTAGGGTCATAAGAGACGAAACCCCGTTCATACGGGATTAGGTTTAGGTTTTGTTGGTTTTGTTTTGGTTTATACTGAATCGGGATTATGCTAAAATTAGATTTGGGTTTTTGGTTTCTGCTTTGGTTTGTGTTTTGGTTCGGTAAAACGAATTGCTAATTGTATCCAATATTTCTTTTTAAATTAATTAATAAATACATTTCAATATTTAATATATATTTTTTATTTTTACCCAATTTAATTAATAAAAATTCATTATATTTAGTAATACAATTTGTAGATATAAATAAAAATAGCTATGGATTTTTATTGTATCTTTCCATCGCTATTTCTACAATCCAAGACGTTTCTATTCGTGGAAAAATAGCTACGACCAATGTTTCTTGCTATCCGTTGCAATTAGCCACGAATTAATTTGTAGCAATGTCGTAGCTCAGGAGCTATGAATAGCTACGAAATGGCGATATCCGCGAGCTCATATCTGCGGATAAGATTCGTAGGTATTCGTAGAAAATGACAAAATAGCTACGAATTTTGGCTCATAGCTACAAATTTTTCGTAGCTATCGAGTAGTATTCTTGTAGTGATTCAATAATACAATTCTTCTCCAAATCCTTTAGTTTTGTGTAACAATGGTTACTTTTTCAGTGTTGATCAATGACCAACCCAAATGTTTAATCATCCCTCAGTGAGGACTGAGACAAGGTGATCCCTTGTCTCCGTTTCTTTTTGTGCTTTGTACAGGCTTGTCTCACCTGTTGAATAAAGATGAAGCGGAAGGGCAAATTTATGGGCTTCAATTCAACAGTAAAGATCCCTCGTTGCATCATCTGTTGTTTGTTGCCGACCATATTTTTATATGCAAAGCTTCTGTTGAAGAGAGCAGTAATCACTACAAGAAAACTGCTCTAATGTGGCTTAATTCGTGGCTATTTCAGCCATAGACACGGATAGCGACGAAAATAATTTGTGGCTATGAGCTCGTGGCAATCGGCCATTCGTGGGAATTCGTGGCTACACTTCTATGGATAACAAGGAATGTTTTCTTGGCTTATATAGCCACAAATGGCTAGGAATTATATTGTGGCCATAGCCACAAATTTTCCACGATATATTTCGTGGCGTTAGTCATAGATAGCCACGAATAGTCATGAATTATGTTGTGGCCATAACCACGAATTTTTCACGATATATTTCGTGGCCTTAGCCATAGTTCGTGGCTATATTAGCCACAAATATCCACGAATAGTTCGTGGCTATATCCACAAAATAGCCACGAATGTCCATAGATAACGTCGTCCACAGATAGCAACGGTCTTAACCGTGGCAATTCTATGATATCCATGACTTATATCTGTAGCCATTTGTGGCTAATGTTAATCCGATTAACAAAAAAAAAGCATTAGTGCAAGAACCGTTGTATTCAATCCTTTCGGTATGAACCCTTTAGTGAAGAAGGATTGAATTGCCACCACAAAATCTTTACCCACAATAGACCAAGCTTCTTTGAAAAACCCCATCGTTTATCCATCAGGTTCCGGCGACTTATCTCTTGGCATCGAAAGTAGCACTCTTGTTATTTCTTCTTCTGTCACTTCCCGGATTAGCTTGCGCGAGTCGTCCTTACTACATTGAAAAAGAGTGGATCCTTCAAAGCTTCAGATAACATCAGTTGATCATTCTCTGGTTTGCAAGTCAAACACGGAAAAACCTCTCCTTCTCAATCTTAATACCCTCCTGCGTGTTTACTATTTCACCGAGAGAACACTTTATTTCCTTGCTAGAGTTCTGCAGGTCTCGAGTTTTGACTGCTCATTGGAATTTTTTGTTATTCCCATCTCCTACTTTCAACCACTTAAGCTTGGATCATTGTTTAAGAAAGCTCTCTTCGTGATTTTATAACAACTGCCACCTTTCATGAGCATCCTTTTCTCTCGTTATTGAATAAGTATCATGCCTTTTCAAAGTCTCAATTTGACACTCTCATAAATTCTCGTAAGCCTTCCTTGTTTCCTTTGGGATATCGCTCAATCTTTTCTTTCCTAAAATACGCATTTGTCCTTTTAGGTTCTTCAACTTTTTGTAAAATTTATACATTGCCGAAGTGGAATCAAATAGAGGTTCCGATTTATCCCAGCTATCCTTCACCGTACCCAAGAACTCATGTTGAAGAGCTAAAACATTTGTAAACTTAAATGGTTTATGAGGCTTTAAGTCTTCATCTTTGAACTTGATACGACATCTTAGATGATCAGAGCACCCTCCCGAGTCAAACACATAGTATGTATGGTCGTAAACATTCTGCCATTCCTCATTAATAAGCACTCTATCAAGCTATTTATAGATCAAACCCTCATTTCGTCGGTTGCTCCAAGTATGGTGAGGGACATGAACCTTCATGTCAACAAAAGAACAATACTGAACTACTTCTTGAAAAGCATACATTCTCTGAGGTGAAGGCGAACCCTGAAAGTTTGAATGCTCATCAGCATTTAGGATTTCATTCAAATCTCCGTAGATAATCCAAGGTTTTATTTCTAAACATGAGAAAATATTGGTGTGTTTTAATTCCTCCCACAGCTCCTTCCTTCACATCATTAGAAGCGTAAATACATGAACAAGAGAATTTGTCTATCGCCTCTTTTGTGGATTCGGAAATACACACTAAAGATTTATGATTTGTAAAGGGGAGTTTCATAGGGCTAGCACCTCAAAGATCACATGATGCTTCAAAGAACTATCTAAACCAAACAATGAGCTTTGTAATTATCTTTTATTGATGAAAGTGATTAAAAATAAGATTTCAAAAGACAGTTTACAGTGAGAAAAGAAGGTCCTCGAGTTGAATCCATTGAACTTCTTTTATAGCCTTCATGACGAGCTCTCCAGCCGTATATCTTGTAGGGCTATTGTCAGAACGACCTCCGTGATCTTCGGACTGTTAAGCTGATCTCGGAGTGATATGTTTGACTAAATCAGCTCGACGTTGACTTAAATATTGGGCACGTCCTTCCTTGATACACAGTCGCTTTCCAGTTGATAATGCGGAGATGTGATGGGCTTCGGTCTGGGAAGGAGTAATGTCTCTAACGTCGACATGTTTATGAGATAAGGCAATGGCCTTACCTATCCAAATCCCAATGCGGATTTTGGTACCAACAATTACCCCCCAGCCCATTAATTATTTTAATATAATAATTAATTTCCAGGAAATGTGAACAGTCCTCCCGACTGCGGAGGTCTAATCTGCTGACGTCATCTCAAGGATGCCAAGATGCGAAATCATTATTTATTTCTTTTTCGACGGTCGAGATTTTCTGAAATAGAAAATCTAAATAATCTGGAGAGCCATCATAATTTAAAATCGGAGGGATTCGAATCCGATGGTTAAGATCCGTGGGAGGTGAGAGATCACTGCGATCTCGAGAGTTGTTACTGAGACGAAACCGTAAGTACATAAGTTTTTACTTTTTGAAAAAGATAATCCAACGGTAAGGATTAATTTTAGCAAGAGTTCTGCGGGATCTCGAGAACCGCCGCAGCCATTCAGCTTTAAAAGAGTTGCCCACATCTCCCATTAATGGATTTTTCACGCCATCTCAAGGTAAAACCTTTTAACTGCCTATGTCTTATCGAGTATGTATATTGTTTCCAATTTTGAGGAAGCTTTAAAGTAGAATTTCAATTTTTCATCGAAAGACCTTTAGATTTTCGCAAACCAGTGTTTTGCAAAAAAAAAAAAAATGTTCCTTTCTCGTTTCTTTCCCTCACTTTTCGTTTTCTCCTAGTTTCCCATCACATGGTTCTCTGGTAAAGACTTTGTGCCAGACATAGTCTCCTACTTTGAATCTCCTTGATCTTACTTTGGAGTTATAGTAGTGCGATGTGGCATGCTGATAATTTTGAATTCGGATTAGATCTTGATTGCATCTTTCATCGATCATCTCTAAGTTATCCCAGATCATCTGTTTGTTGTGCTCGACGTTTTGAGGAAAATGTATCCTCTGGAGGCTTTGAATGAGTAGCTCGGCGGAAACTACCGCTTCCATTCCATATGCGAGTGAGAAAGCGTTCTTGTTAGTGGCTTTGCGAGGAGTAGTGGGGCACGCCCAAAGTACTTTGGGGAGCTCTTCTAATTGGTATCGATTATTTTCTTGAGGTTGTCAAGAACCGACTTGTTTGCTGCTTTGCCCTGACCATATTCTTTAGGATATCTTGGGGTCAAGGTGGTCAAGCGAATGATGTATCTTTCCAAGAAACTTCTGAACATTTTGGAGGTGAGAATAGTTCCATTTTCTGTTACGAGCTGATGGGGACATCGATTCATCATCAACCAAGGATCGTGGAGAGGACATAGATAAACCGACTAAGACCTTTGGAGAGAAGCAGTTTGAGCGCACCAGAGACATATGTGCATGTCTCTGATCATATCTACCCAGTCGGGAGTATTTAATCTAAAAATCAACATGTTCCGTAAACTTAACTCATCAAGGAATCATCACGAAGTGGAAATGATTCAAAATCTTTTCAGATGAAGAAGATAATCAAGTTACAACTCATAAGATTTTCAAGGAATCTGCTGGAGACCAAATGCTACTTCTCAGAAATCTCAGATCAGACCAGGATGAATCAAGTTGTAAACCAACGTTTTCGAAACTTTACTCATCAGAGGTTCATGGGCAATTGGATTCAGTTCGAAACAATTTTTGGTTTAAAAGATATTCAACTTCTAAACGAGGAGATACCCAATTTGTCTTATTTGGAACTTGGAGCAATAAACCACAACGTTCACATTTCTATCAAATTTTGGTCGTGATTAAGCATACATACATCATCCTGGATGTTCGAAAGGCGCATCAATTCCTTCCCAAGTTGTCAAGATACAATAGCCTCCAACTTACCTTACTTTGAAAAATTTTGTCATTAATTCTCCAACAGCTAATTTTTCATTTATTTTTGTTTTTGATTTTTTCTTTAGACTTTAGAAACACTGTATCTCGACCCTATATAATTTCAGAATGATCCCTTGTAAAAATCAACAATCAAGCAAAATATAGAAAACTTATTTTTCCACTTCAAAGAGTGTCTTTGAGTTGTTCATTGTTCAATAGAACTCTTTGAGTGATTCATTTGTTTTTTTTTTGAGTTTCCAAAATAGTTTGTTTGTGTGATTCAAACAATCTACTTCTGTCAAGGATTGAGAGAGTCAATCAATCGACTGAATAAGAGAATTGTTCACCATCACCTCAATTTCGAATTCCATTCAATTCAGACAAATCAAGAGAGCTATAAAGCTAGTGTTTTGTTCTCCATCAACCTATCCAGATAGTCTCACCTTTGGGGATGTATCATCTGGTATCATAGCTTCAAAATCTCCTATCCCACAAGTTGTTTCAATCTAACCTTTATCTTTCCTTTTCTGTTTTGTTTCATTAAAATTAAAACCCATAATAATATTTGATTATGTTCTTGTTTGATTCATTAGTTCATAAAAAAACAAATAAAAATCACTATGCATTTGTTCTGTTCTCATCTAGATTTTCTTATCTTGTTTATTATTCATTTAGATCCATTCATCTAGATTAGTATTCACTAGTTTCATTGCATCCGTCAAAAAGAAAAACCCAATAATATGTGTTTAATTGCATCAAAGTTTATGTTCTTAGTTTATCTTTTGTTTTAAATAAAAATAGCTTTTTGCATTATTTCTCTTAGCATTCTTTGTTTTCATTGATCTCTTGCATTCATAACCCAAAAAGCCAAAGTATTGCATCAATTTTCTATTTCTGTTCGTTTTGAGTTCATAAGTCCTTATAAAACCAGAAAAAACAAAAGAGAAGAAGTTTTGAATTTTGATTCAGTTTACTTTACTCCTAAAACCAAAAACAAGTTTATTTCCTTTTTCTACATATCTAGTATCCTTATTTATTTGATCATCCGAAATTTGAAAAATAAAATAAATAAAATTAGAAAGGTGTTGTAGAAAATCAGTCTTCATGTTTTTTTTGTCTAACAACTCTTTCCTTTCTTGCAAATTTCGAAATCTGAACCATCTTTCCCTTTTTCTTGTGTGAGATAAACCTTAATTAGGAGGCAATTGCCTTGAAAGATTCATAGGAAAAAGAACCTTACCAAACAGAAGAAGACCAATGGAGCCAAGCAGAAGAAAGCTCAGCCTTATCCGATGAAGAAGCTGATTATGAAGAGCCTACATGGCCAGAAGATTACTCTGGTTCTGAAGAAGAACCACATGAAGAGGAAATAGAACCAGAACCACTAAGTTGTGGCAGAATTTATCCCAAAGAACCATGGTATCAAGCATGGGCATCATCAGAAAACTCATGGACAGAAAAAGACTATCTAGAAACAGATTAGGCTGAAGCATGGATGAGGAGTGCCACTAGAACAGACCTTCACAGAAAAAGGAGGAGCATCACAATAGTTTGGTTACAAGCCAGTTACAACATCTGATGAGTAAAGAGCACCCTTTTCAACCATTTTGAAGTTAATAGAATTATTGGGTCTTTGTTCCAAAGTTTGTGTTCTTTGTGAAGTTTTCCTTCTCTGAATATTGTGAGTGATTCACCTTGTTCTTAGGAAATTTATTTGAGTGATTCAGATAGCTTATTCTTAGGATGAGAGAGCCAATCAAACCTACTGGTTGAGACAGTCAATCACAAGTACCACCACCACATCTACCTTTAATCCATCTCAAACTTGGCTTAGGAATCATATGAACATCAAGTGATATTAGCATTGGAGTGATTCTTAGTTTGTATTAATCCTTGTCCGATCTGAGCTCTCTAAGAAGTGGTAGTTGGTCTCCAGCGGATTCCTTGGAAATCTTTTGAGTTGTATTAACCTTGACGAGTTAAGGTTCTAGAACATGCTGATTTGTTGCTTAACTCCTTCTGGCTGGGTAGATATGCTCCAAGACATGCACATATGTATCTGGTGCGCTCAAACTACTTCCCTCCAAGGGTATTAGTCGATTGATGTATGTCCTGTCCATGCTCCTTTGTTGATTATGACTTGATGTCCTCATCATACTCTCCCTCTTGGAAAGGTTTCGACCTCAAAACTTTATAACCTGCACCAAGAGAATGAAATTTAGCTTTGATTCTATTTTGTGAGTCTAGAGTCTTACCTTGGTGTATTTGTTGTATGGTGATGTAAGGGACATCAGGTAATTCTCCATGGAGTAGATAAGTCAATATCACTCATATTCTCTGGTTTTCTTTCTACTTATGATTTTCTGCACCATTATCTCCCTTGGTTACCCTCAGTCTTGTTCACCATTGGTGGTGATGCCTTCTTGTTCTGATCATTGTCTAGTGACAAGCTATCTCCTGGTGGTCCTTCCTTAGTTCCTGTAATAAGATTTACCCTCTTGGAAAGAAACAAGTGCATTAGATGTTCTTTATGAAATAATAAGCTTGTTGAGCATATGGTTTTATCATGGTGTTTATCTAGTTTTAGTTTTAAACAACTATCTAAATCCTCATATTTCTTCAAATTCATTAAATCTTTTAGCATAACTGTGGAATCAGTAGAAACAAATTGGATTAAAGAGAGACTTGATTAACACTCTTGTTGTTCTTTCTCTGGTCTGATGGTTCTCTTTGACATCTTCTATGCCTTTAGCCCCTTTGTCAAACTCGGTTCTTAGTGTGTTGGTTGAGGCTTGCATCTCCTCAGGTTCTTGGTTCACTGTTGGTTTGGATGACAAGAGTTTGGTTGTGGCTTGTACTATGAACTGACTTGAACCAGAATAAATCCTCATAGACAAGAACAAGTTCATTATATCTGAAGTTGAATATGCAAAAATAGTTTGTGTAAGACTGGTTCATACATTGATGTTTTCAGCAAGTTGAACAAGGAGTTGTGTTTCCTTGTAACTATCTTCATCTGCCTTTCTTCTGTTACTTGCACTTGTGCATTAGTCATTTCAATGTCTTCGGCTGATTCTTGTGCCTTTGTGATAGTGTATGCTTGACAGCTTTCTTCTTCTAGTCCTCCTGCTACATAACCTCTGGAAAAAGACAAGTGCATGACACTAGGATTGGAAACAAACAAATTAGACTGAACTAAACTACCACTTAGGTTACTTAATTCTATTTTATTTTATAGTGATGTTTCTATCAGAAATTGTTTAGTTGGACATGTTTTAGCAAAGTGTCCTCGCCAATGGCATCTATAACATGTATGATCTTTGAGTTTCTTAGAGTTAATAGACTTACCTGAGCTTGGCATCTCTGGTTGAATGTGCAAGGTGTTGGAGATGGGTTTGGTTTCCTTGGTTTCAACTCCTAGTTCTCCTATGTTCATAGAAGAAGCTATATTACTCTGCTTCCGCTCTGTTTTCTCCTCCTTTAGTTTTAGAATCCCGTTTATCCTTTGCCATTGTTCTTGAACGTCTGGAGGTTCTGGTGAGAGTGTGGAGGTTGGCCTTTTCTGATCCTTCTTTGCATGATCGGTCTTCTTAGATTATGATGGACTTGACCAAGTGCTTGTAAACACTTTCTTGGGCGTAGTATAGACAATATTCCTATATTGGGGAGTATACTTTGGTTTTGTTGTAGCTATCTCTCTTATGGGTGTTACTTGACATTGGGGATTTGATGTGATGCTCCTGGGTGTCTGGTGCTTCTTAACAATTCCATGTACATCCTTGCCTTAAGGTCTCCCCAGTTTAAATTTTGTTTGACGTAGAATGTTGGAGTACCTTCCTTTAACCACCATTTGTAAGCACTTCTGGTGAACCCTTCAACAGCATATGATAGTTTTTCCTCCTTAAGGATGTTGTTAGATCTCATCTACTGCTTCATGTTGGTCTCCATTGGAAATAATCTTCAGAGTTTTGGCTGTAAACTGAAATGGTTAAGGACTTGGTTCTGGGAACACTTCTCTTGTAATTTTGGTTCTTTGTTCTGCCTAAAGTGTTGTAGCTTGTACTTGGTTTGTTACCAAACTATTGTGATGCTCCTCCTTTTTCTGTGAAGGTCTGCTATAGTGGCACTCGTCATCCATGACTACAACATAATCTGTTTCTAGAAAATCTTTTCTGTCCATGAGTTTTCTGAAGATGTGCATGTTTGATACCATGGTTTTTTGGGATAAATTCTGCCACAATCTTGTGTTTCTGGTTCCATCTCCTTTTCATATGGTTCTTCTTTAGAACCAGAGTAATCTTCTGGTCATGGAGGCTTTCTTATTCTTGGCTCCATTGATCTTCTTCTGTTTGGTAAGGTTCATTTTCCTCTGAATCTTCCTTGGCAACTGCCTCCTAAGGTTTATCTCACACATGGTTCAGATTTCAAAATTTGCAAGAAAGGAAAAAATTGTTAGACAAAAAATATGGAATTGATTTTCTACAATACTTTTCTAATTTTATTTTATTTTTCAAATTTTGGATGATCAAATAAATAAGGATACTATATATAAAAAAGGAAATAAACTTTCTTCTCTTTTGTTTTTTTTTCTGGTTTTATAAGAACTTATGAACTCAAAAAGAACAAAACTAGAAAACGGATGCGATACTTTTGGTTTTTTGGGTTATGAATGCAAGAGATCAATGAACACAAAGAATAGTAAGAAAATAATGCAAAAAAAAACAATTTTATGGATTTTTTTATTATTAAAAGCAGGAGATAAACTAAGAACAGAAACTATGATGCAATGAAACACATATGGGGATGTATCACAATTTCATGGGGGATTTAGAGAGTCAATCAACCCACTAAACAAGAGAGTTGTTCACCATCACCTCGATGTCGCAATTCCATTCAATCCGAACAGATCAAGAGAGATATAAAGCCAGTGTTTTGTTTCCCATCAACCTATCCACATAGTCTTAACTATGGGGTTGTATCACAATCTCATGGGGAGACCGTGACGACATACGATGTTTTTCCAGATGAAGTTTTGTATTATACAGTATTTTGCTCTTTTCTTTAACTTTTCGGACCTCCCATTTGTCTGGGGGCACGAGTCTATGTTGGATGTACTCAAAGATGGGTTGTCTCCAATGATGTCTCATCTCGAGGTGATCTTCCGTGAGGAGGTCCGGTGGTTCTTCCTTGCCAGGAGGTCCCTGCCCGGGGGAAAAAAACTCATCATCTAAAGGTAGTATGTCAGCTTTTCCTGTTAGGGGGTTAGACTCGACGGCTTCTTGGTAATCACTGGGTCTTATATCATTAATAGTTAGTGCTTTTAGTGTTTTGTTAATAATGGGTTTATATATTCCTTCTACAAGAATTTTCCTTTTGACCAGTGGGTTTGAGGTTGCAGCTAGAGCTGCCAGAGCGTTTTCAGAGGTGTTTTCAACTCAAGAGATCCTAGTCAGATTGAATGAGACAAATTAAAATGTAAATCCGCGGACCACTTTTAGGTAAGCGCAAATTGTGTTATTCTTTGCTTTGTATTCGTCGTGGTATTGGCTAGTGACAAGCCGGAATCACTGAAAGCCGATATTTCTCGAGCTCCTATGCCAAGCGCGAGCTTGAGACCAGCGATGATAGCTTCCTACTCTGCTTTGTTATTGGATGGTGAAGCTGAATCTGAAGGATTGCTCTAGCCCCTCTCTTGTAGGGGTTACTAGTTTGATGCCAACTCCCGATCCTTGCCTGTAGGATGCCTTGTCGACATGGAGTATCCATTTGTTGCCGAGAATGGCTTGTTATATGGACTGTGGCGTCAGCTCGATGAAAAAATTCAGCTAGGACTTGAGCTTTCGCACAGGTCCGAGTGCGGAATTCGATGTCATACTCGTTGCGCTCGATGGTCCATTTAGCTAGTCGGCCAGATTGGCTCGGAGTGTGGAGTATAGTTCGAATAGGTTTTGAGGTCATCAGTACGATGGAGTGAAATTGGAAGTAGGGTCGGAGCTTGCGAGCTGACATGACCAAGGCTAGAGCTAGTCTTTCCATTGTTGGGTAACGGGTCTCAGCATCTATGCGTTTTGCTTACATAGAAGATTGGCTGCTGCTCACTCATCGCGAACTAGTACTCCACTTACTGTAGCAGATGACACTGCGATGTAAAGGTAGAGAGGCTCTCCTTATAATTGTTTGATTAGGATGGGAGCTCACTCAAATAAGCTTTTAGTTGCGTGAATGCCACTTCACACTTTTCATCCCATAGGAATTTCCTTTTCCCTTTGAGGAACTAATAAATGTGAGACATTTGTCAGTTGATCAGGAGATAAATCGACTATTCCCCTTGTTAATCGTTTCACTTCGCGAGTGGTCTTGGGAGACAGAATCTTTAGGAAGGCTATGATTTTTTTGGGGTTGGCTTCGATTCCTCTTTCGGTTACAATCTAACAGAGGAACTCACAAGAGAATACTCTAAAGAAGCACTTAGCTGGATTTAATTTCATGTTATATTGATTCAAGATCGAGAAGAATTCTTTTAGCTGAGCTACGTAGTCGCATGCTCGAGATGACTTAACCAGCATGTCATCTATATAGACTTCCATGGTTTTATCGAGGTGGTCTGCGAACATTTTGTTTACTAGGCGATTATAAGTTGCACATGCGTTCTTTAGTTCGAAGGGCATTACCTTGTAACAGTAAATTATGTGATAAAAGCTGTTTTTTCCTCTGGGTCATCAAGATCTGATTATATCCGGAGAAAGCGTCCATGAAGGACAGGAGCTGATGGCCCGTTGTAGCTTCTACCATACGATCTATATGCGGGAGTGTAAAGTTGTCCCTAGAACAAACCTTATTGAGGTCGGTGAAATCGATACACATTCTCCACTTCCCGTTCATCTTTTTGACGACTAGAGGGTTGGTGAGCCAGTCAGGGTATTTGACTTCCCTTATCTGACCTACTCTGAGTAGTCAATCGACCTAATCGTTAACTGCTCTATCTCGGTTGGGGCCGAGCTTATGTCGCTTTTGCTTGATGAGTTGTAAGCAGGGTCAACATTTAGGTCGTGAGAGTTCACTTCCAAGCTGATCCATTTCATATTTTTTGTGGACCATGAGAAGGTGTCCATGTTGCCTTTAAGGAAGGTTATAAGTTCGTCCTTGATTAGATTCGTTAGGTTTGCTCCAATACCGACACACCTCTTGGAGTTGGTATCGTCGATGCAGATTTGCACAACAATCACTTTCGAGGTCAGCAGACTGCTGCGTCTTTTTTGCGTTTGACCTCTTGTTTATCGAGCTCATTGATTTTTTGTAATTGCTATAATTAAGATTGTTCTATCTAACGATAGCCATCTAGGTAGCATAGTCGGACGGCCTTTTGGCTTTCAAAGATCATCTTGGTCCCATTAGGACCAAGAAACTTGATGCATTGATGGTATGTAGATGGAACTGCTTTCATGGTGCAAATCCATGGCCTGCCCATAATTGCATTATAGGGGCTGGCTTGTTTACTACCATGAAGTATATTTTCTTGAGTACTTCGGAAGTGTTGACTCGCAGTCGAACTGTACCTAATGAGTACGTCATTTTGCCGGCGAAGTCTGTGAGAGCTAATTTCTCATCTTTTAGATCGGAGTCCGTAAAACCGATATTTCAAAAGGAAGTGTCAAAAAAGCAGATATACTGAGCTACCGGTATCGATCATGACTCTGGCTAGCTTGAATCCAGATACGTCGAGCTCGACAATGAAAGCACATCGTTTGGTCTGTCCAGGCTTACCGTTTCACTTTCTCATAACGAGATTTTTTTATCAGGCCCTTCTAATTTCCTTTCATTTTGGAATGCTTTGATTGAGTTTACCGAATTATGGCAGAATTCGGAGCCTCCACAAATGAAATTTATGCTTTTTTAGGTGGGCATAGCCCTTCCCCCCCCCCCCCCCCCCCCCCCCCGGCCAGGAAGTGCGAGGTGATATGTAGATAAGTTTGAAGTTCGACTCCGCATTAGCCAAGTGAGAGGTATGATGCGACGTTTTTATCCCCCGGGAAGTGCAAAGAGATTTGGAGCTCGGGTTTGCACTATCCAAGGTAATGGGGGGGGGGAGACCTGTTTTCAGCCAGTGAGGAGGGGAGCTCAAGTTTTCCGCGTATGGGTCAATGCGTTTAGGTGCAACGCTTTCTGGAGCATCGGTTTTTGAAGCTGGGCATAGCCCTTTCTCCTCCCCCCCGGGAAGTGCGAACTGAGATTGAGCTCGTTCTCGTGCGTTTTAAAGGTGTGAGAGGGGCGGAGACCATAGATTGGGGCTGCCTCTACAAAGGGTGCGGTTTTGAAATATGAGCTTGATACATATTTTCCCCTTTCGTGGGCCTGGGGGTGGAGGCTCATGGGCTCCTCCTCGATATTCCGGCTCCTCTTACTGGAGGTCGCCTTATTTGTATCGGGCTTAAGCGGGAGCTCGTCCTCTTCAAGAATCTACTCTTTTGAACTTGGGTGATCCTTGCTTCGACATTCTTCTCAGGAATATCCTCTCTTGTTATGGTATTTTCAGAATTTTATCTTGTCAAAGGGTTTGTTCTTGGACTTGGTCGACTTGTCGATAGTGAAGCTATGTTGACCTTGACATTTATCCTTTGAATCGTTTCTCGAATTCATGTTTGAGTTATTTGTGGGATCCACATATTTTATGTGACAATCCATGATATTCTTAATCTCTTCTTCATGAAGCGCAAAGGATGACGTTCGATGGATCTCGTCATCAATAGAGCTTATTGATCTAACTGTGAGCTCCTCACGGAATCTGGAAGTGTACCAGAGTCCATGTCTGAGTGCTCTGAGGGCTACGACCTCGTTTGGGTTTTCTATCTTAGATTTGACCTCATTGAACCTGTATATGAAGCTTATATGGGATTCATCTCGAGCTTGAGTTATTTCCCAAAGATCGGCCACTGAGGCTTGTTCATGTATGTACACCGAGTATTGATTAAGGAAATCCGAAGCGAGCTAGTTAAAGTTGTCTATGAAATTTCCTTCCAAAGCTGCGAACCATTCTAGGGCGGGTCCAGCTAGATTTTCGGCAAAGAAACAGCAGTGGCCGGCTTCTTTCTCGTAATCGTTCAGATGCACACGATATATTGCTAGCCTGAATGCTCTGATATGAGCTAGAGGATAACCTTTTGCAGAGTATTTTGGAAATCTGATTTTAGATGCATTTGGGATGGGAGGGTTAGTGATCCTGTCCGTGAAGGGAGTTCGTCGAGTTTCCTTGATACTCTGTCAATACCAGGAGTTGAGCTTATGGCTGAGTGAACTCAATTGTTCATCTGTTGTAGCTAAGTGTTCATGTGATCAACATATCTTTGGAAATATTCGCGATCAATCACACCTTATTGGTCAGCAGGGTTATAATTCAGCCTGTTTGGTTTACCATTTTCTTGACCTTTCCTTGTTTGGGGAGGTCTAAATTATTGAGTTCCAGAATTTTTCTCGCTGGGTATCTATGGAGGCTGTCTCTATGCGGAAGGAATGTCACACACTCTTGGCCATAGGGACCTGGACGGTTCATACCCTGGAGACAGAAGAGGTGGAGAGGGCAGACGCGTTGGATTGTCTGTTTTTCCCACACCGTTTGAGTTCGTCAAGTTCGCAGTTAACGATGGCGAGCCCTCCAGTTCGCATTGGGGTAGTGAACTGTCTCGAGGCGTCGGGACTAACGTAGATCTCAGAGAAACTCAGACGTGTTCGCGGAGGCGGACTTCCTCCATTGGTGAGGAGTATCGTCTCGTTAGGAACTTGGGATTGGGAGATCTCGACGAGTCTGTTTGCGAGATCTTGTTATTGTCGGTCAAGCCTAGCTGTTAGAGCTCGAGTTGTTGATTCATAGCTTTGAGCCTTGTTAACTAATATTGAGAGCATGTTGCGGATCCATGCCATATCGTCAAGACTCGACCTTACATGCTTTGTGACTTGTGGAGAGACAGGCACGAGGTCAGTTCTTGTCAAGGTTCTTGCCTGACCGGTTGCGTTTTCGTTGGATCTTATTCACACCTGAGGGTTTGTGCGTTCAATGGCGGAGGTGCTCCCATTGGGGAGGTTATCTTCTACCGTTGTACTAGATCGCAGCAGGACTGAATCTGCAACATCACATGAGGGCGGAGTCGCGTTCTCATAGCTGTCAATTATGTTATCGTGGGAGCGTCGGCCGGTGGGGTCAACTGCTTTGGATCTGTTATGATTGGTCTTTCGAGCCAACTTTTGTGAGTTCTGGTTGTTCAGCACCCATTTCGTTTTTCGAGATCCTTTATCGGATCTTTCTTATAGAGGATACTATAATCGTCCTTACAGACGGCACCAAAATGTGGATCTGGAAATCCACACTAGAGATTTATGATTTGTAGAAGTGAGTTTTGTAGGGCTATCACCTCAAAGATCACACAATGGTTCAAAAAACTATCTAAAAAAATAATTGGTTTCGTAATTATTTTGTATTGATGAAAGAGTGATTACAAATGAGAACTTAAGAGAGAGTTTACAGTAAGTTCGTAGAACTATTTTTGGGTGTAAAAATATTGGGAAAAAGAAGGTCCTAGAGTTAGATCCACTGAACTCCTTTCATGCCTTGATGACAAGCTCTCCATCTGTATATTTCTTAGTGCTCTTGTTGGAACGACCTCCGTGATCTCTGGATTGTTGAGATGATCTCTGAGTGGTTTTTTTTACTAGATCAGCTCGACGGTTAACTTAAATATCGGATACGTCTTTCTTTCTTTGATATGCAGTTATTTTCCAGTAGATAAAGCAGAGATGTCATGGACTTCGGTTTAGGCCGAAATAATGTTTCTAACGTTAACATGTTTGTGAGATAAGGCCATTAGGCTTTCTCAACCCAAATTCAGATGCAGATTTTGATACCAACATCTTCCATCAATATTGAACAAATAATCATCTGCTTACTAGTAAAATAAGGTGTAATTTTCACTTTTGGTCCCAAAAGTACCCATATCCTCCCTAAGCGGTGGGAAGTATAATTCTACACGAAAGACCAGTTCGAGAACACTTTTTTCACCATCCTTTTTGACTTTTTTCTTGAACTCTCGTCACAATAAAAAAACTAAACTTAAACCATCTCTCATACATCCATTTTTTTCACTACGGAATGCTTAACATCTTTGTTAATACCTCTCACATTTCAGAAAGAAACCCGACATTAAAATTGTTTTGAGATTTCCTTCTATTCCCGGCAAGAGTAGGATGAACCTGCTGAGGTTGAGTATTATGACTTGATATTTAATTGTGAGCAGTCTTTGGATCACGAGGGAGAGTCATCCTTGCATGAATGTCGGCTTGTAAATTCACATGTAATATAAAGATTATGGGACCGAAGTAACACTAATTTATTTTTTATTTTAGTAATATATATTTATTTATATATAAACACAATTCTAACATGGATGATCTAAAAGAGTAAGTTTTTTCATTGTATGTTGTAAAAAAAACACAATTATAACATATAAGTATACTATTTTAATTCGCCAAAACATTTTTAACTCGATCATTGAATTCATTTATAAAATGAGCTAATAACCATTGCTCAAACTCATGAAAATCCAAACTGAACTAATCAGCTCATGAGCTACTGGCTCATTTTGACACCGAACCGAGCCTAAAACCGTTCTTGTGCAAATGATAACACTAGCCTCACTAAAATCTGAGTGGCCTGAAACACTGATTCTGGTTAAAACTTTACAAGTTGAATACCTAAGAAAAAGGCTGAAGGTCCTGAATATACAATCCCATAGCTTGGTACAGTCTTGTTTATAAACCGAAAAGGCTTCCAAGACACATCACAACATGATATCAATCAATTTTTTCATGGACAGATCAAAGTGAATGCAATCGAAATCATTTTTTCAGGTGAAGCAGAGTTTTTTTTTCTAACCATCACCGTTTCTTCATTCCCGGTGTCTCGCCTTAGAGATTGTTTTGATCAAGCCTTTGGTGATTTTCCAGAACCAAAGAAGATTCATTATTGACAGGACCGGTGCTATCGTAAGAAGGCTGTAAAATCCCAGTGGAAACACTTGCTTCACCTGCAAAAAAACAAACTTTTTAGATTCACATCTCTAAAATTGTATGTTTATTTTATTCAAGCTCAGCACTGAGAATACCTGATGGAAATGGAAGTACATGTGAATAAAGAAGTAGATAAACAAAAGGATCCTCGCGACCTGAAAGAGAAGCAGAAACATTCTGTATATTTTTTCTCAGATGCTAGAATAGAGAGATTTGTTTTGGTCTATCAAAGATTACCAGCCAACCCAAGAACAGGGCAATTCCGTTGAGCGTGTAAGCCTTAGAGCCTTTTTGACCACTAGCATCTAAGTACCTATCATCATTAACACGCAACATGTAATTAAAACCAGCAACGGAACTTTCTAAATCCGGAAAACTCACCACCGTAGATTGACAAACGGGGTTGTGGACTCTGACAAGAGAACTATGAATATGTAGAACTGTGCTTGTCCACTTGTGACAGAGAGAATGATGGAGAACATCGATAAGCAGTGATGAAAAACCTTAAATGGGTAACAAGAGAAAACAACATTAAGTCGTAGGTAACAAATCCATTCACCCATTATAGACAGTTATGGAAAATATTATATGATGCTTTGATACTTACATATTCAATACCACCAAGAGTAGGAAAATGCCAAAAGATCATCGTTAAGTCGGCTAGAAAGTAGCCCAAGGAGATCTGGTAAGGGACGAACGTTACTATTATCAGAGAAAAGGGACAGATGACCTATTGCCTAACAACTCACCCCCATTACAGCTTCCGATAACCTCGTTGTACTATTGATGACTGAATCGCCATGAACATTCTCATCAAATTGATCTGATATCACCAAGAGGTAGATTGAAGCCACAGAAACGAAAACAGCATGGAACGTGGAGAATCCTCTGTGAAACGAAGCATCTCTTAACTCAAATACTTATCTTAAATCGACAAAAGAAAGATAAAGATATTAAAACCTGTTGTTCCATTCCATTCTAACTTTGTTGTCAAGTTTTCCATAAGCACTGAAGAGCAAAGGACTGATGAAACCAGTCAAGTCATAAACCTAAAACTTAACAACCAGAACGTTACATGATCTGGATTCTTGCAATTATCTTGCATCGTTGACCTAAAGAGCCAAAAAGACTTACGAATTTGGACATGAGGATGCCGGAACAAACAGATGCAAGCAAGATTAGTTGTTTTGAAGACACGAAAGCATCATCACCCGTAAAAACGAAACCGGTCGTCATCAAAGATCCTTGCTTTGATGCGATCAAAGGGTCCAACAGAGCTAATTGAGAAAAACAAGAATACAGAATCAAAAACTTATAGTTATATATCGTCACAAAGATTCGAAAAAGGAAACAGTTTGCGATTCTAATTGTAAAGGGTACCTGAACAAAAAGCAAAAGCAAAACCTAGAAATGGGTCAAGGAATCATCCAAGAAAGAACGAAAATCAACGAAATAATAAGACGTGTCCCCGAGGAATCTCTTTCTCTCTGGTTCGATTTCGATACTGGTCCCACTCAATTACAATCCTCAAAGTTTCAATCTTTTCTCTCTCTATTCTATGAGCGAATTACTATTTCGGTTTTCCTGATTAAATGCTCTGAAAACGAAAAAGTTCATCGCTTTTCTTGTGAGGGGAAGTTGGGATTTTTGAAAAGGAGCATTATTATTTACCCAAACAAATGGATCCTTTGGTCAATGAGGGACGTGGTACTGACTTGGTTTGGTTCAATTGAACACACATAAAAAGTACCATCTTTGTTTTTTGTCTTTCTATTTTACATCTTTTATCATCCTAAAACCAAGAATTATAAAAAGGGAAATATTGTGTAGTTGTGACTAGTGCTGGGAATTTGAGTATAAACCCGCGGGTCCCGCCCCGTTTGACCCGCAGCGGGGCGGGTGCGGGTCGGATTTTATAAAAAAAAAATTATTTTGCGGGTTTGCGGTTTACGTTTAAAAATGGCGGGGCGGGTGCGGGTTTACCATTTTTGAAAATCGGGTTCGCGGGTATCCGCATAATTTTTAAACTATTTTTTTTTTAATATATATGTAGTTTTTAAGTTCTATTTATTAAATGTGTGCTGTTTTTAATGTACTGTTATTGCTGTTTTTAGTTTTTAACATTGAAGTGTCTGTTGTTTTTTGTGAAGTGTGTGTGACCTAACCTAATTAATTATGTCTTCACTTCAGCTTCTCCTTCTCACGAGCACTGCGGCCACTACTCTGCAAATTTGGTAAGTTTCTCTCTCTCTCTCTCTTCAATCTTCAGCTTCTCCTTCCTCATGACTCACGAGTGTATGCTAATTCATTATCTTCTTCATTTTACAGCTTCTCTGGTTCCTCTATTCGCGATTCTGAAAACTTGGGTAAGTCTCTCTCTCTCTCTATGTCTTTTTCGATCTTCATGTCTGATGATGTTTCTATGTCTCTGTGTATCTCGATTTACAAGTATTGTGGTTTGTAAACGTGAATATATATGTTGTTATGTCTCTCTATCTCGATTTACATTTCTGATTTCTCTATAACTCTATGTCTCTGTCTTTAACTCTGTCTTCATGGCTCTAACTCTAACTGACGCCATATAATTGTTTTGTTGCTATCTCTTTATACATCTCTAATTATGTGATATGTCTCGATGTCTCTAATTATGTAACTCTGTCCTCATCTCTATAACTCTGTCTCGATGTCTCTTTATCTCTATCTCACAGATTTGTGTAATTGATTTAACAGGGAGTTTGAATAATGGAATCTGAAAACCAAAACCAAGATGGTGGAATAAATATTTGGATCCAATGGTGAAGAAGGAAGCATGCCCGAGTCTTTTGCTTCAACTACCTAAGTGAGCAGCTCATAGATCACAAGTTCACAACTCAAGAAAAAGTTGTTGGAATACTTGGTTGTAATTTGTATTTGCTTATGTTTGACTATGAACTTATGTGTTTGCTTGATTAAACTTATGTATTTGAAGTTTATGTACTGATTTGAACAAGTTTATATGGTTTTTAAACAGGGTTTTTTTTTTTTTTTTCAATTTTTGGCGGGTCATCCGCAAACCCGCGGTTTTAGAGCGGGGCGGGTGCGGGTTTAACATTTTAGCATTGCGGGTCAAGCGGGTAAAAAAATAGAGAAGAAAAAATCTCCAAACCCGCTGCGGGTCGGGTCAGGCGGGTCGGGTTCGACCCGATTCCCAGCACTAGTTGTGACAAGAGGATAAGATTGAATGTTGTGTTTAATATGAGACTTTAGATCAATATTTATAGGATTACATTAGAGTGAGATAAGATCTAATGCAAAAGAAATCTTCTTAAACATAAGGAACATATAAATATCAATTTTAAGATAAACATATAGCATGTATACTTTTTAATACGTCCCTCAAGTTGGAACGTATAAATTTTGAATGACCATCTTGAGAAGAAATTAATCAAACTCTCTTCCGCCAATTGCTTTGGTAAGAATAAAAACTAATTGTTCATGAGTTAAAACGTGAGAGGCTTTCATCAACCCGTCCAAAATAGCATCTCGAACAAAATAACAGTCAATTTTAATATGCTTCGTTCGTTCATGAAAAACTGGATTGGACCTGATGTGTAAAGCGGCCAGACTATCACTATAAAGTGTCATTGGTTCCTTATGATCATCGATCCCGAGTTTCCGCAAAATAGGTTTTAACCAACAAAGTTCGCGAGTTAAAGCAGTCATTGCACGGTATTCATCTTCGGTCGAGGAACAAGAGACTGTCTTTTGATTCTTTGTTTTCCAGGAGATGGGAGAGTCTCCAAACTGAATGAGCCAACCGGTAAAAGATCTACGAGATAAAGGACAACTGGCCCAATCTGAATCTTACCATCCAGTGATATGCATTGGTGAGTTGGCTCGGAGAAGAATGCCTTGTCCGTGCTTTTTAGATAACGAACCACTTTAAGTGTTGCAGTCCAGTGTTCTTCTCTTGGTTTTTGCATGAATTGTGATAGTGTGTGTATAACACATGCAAGATCGGGTTGAGTAGAAGCAAGGTACACCAATCTTGCAATCAAGCGTCGATAATCTGATGGGCCACTAAGTAATGGACTTTTGAAGAGAGCAAGCTTGTGGTTCTGATCGATATGTAAAGACGCCGGTTTGCAACCAAGAAGTTCGGCTTCTGTCACAATATCGATTGAATATTTTCGATGACAAATGTAGAACCCTGTTGGACTGCGAGCTATCTCTAATCTCAAAAAGTATTTATAAAGGCCAAGATCCTTCATATGAAAACAAGCAGACAAATATTGCTTTTGAAATCGTGAATAGCAGAAGGAGAGTTACCGGATATGATCAGGTCGTCGACATAAATCAATATATGAAGAGTCGTTCCATCGCGGTTATAGGTAAATAAGGAATAGTCGGATCGTGTTTGTTTGAATCCATATGTTATGAGAGCTTCATAAAGTTTAGCGATCCAATATCTTGGGGATTGCTTAAGGCCATAAAGAGATTTACGGAGTCGCCAAACAAGGTTATATGCTGCTGCAGCAAAACCCAGGGGAGGTTTCATATAGACTTCTTCGGTTAGATCACCGTGTAAAAAATCATTATGAATGTCCATTTGGTGGACTTCATAATTATTTTTAGCTGCAATGTCCTAGATTACACGCATTGTGGTCATCTTTGCAACATGAGCGAAGGTTTCATCGTAATCGAGGCTTGATTTTTTATGATTTCTGAGTGCGTCAAGTCGTGCTTTAAATCCATCTAAGGATCCGTCCGATTTAAGCCTTATGCGGAAAACCCATTGACTCCAAATGGCTCGTTTTCCAGGTGGTAATGGCATAAGATCCCATGTATGCAGGTCCTCAAGAGAGGTGACTTCGGCTTTTACGGCTGATCTCCAATTTTCGTCTTTCATAACTTCTTTAAAGACTTTGGTTCAACTGCTTATGTTAGTGACGCCAAATAGTTGCAATGGGAAGGAGAGAAACGATCACACGATAAATAATCAGAAAGAGGATGTTGTGTACCTAAGGAAAGCTGTGGATTAGGTGACAACGAATATGATGAAAGACGAGAGACTGAGACTATATTAGCTATAAAACCATGAAGTCGAGTTGAACATATCTTGGTAATGTGTCCTCGACCCAAGAATTCTAAGGTGAAGTAGTTTGTTCGTTTGTAGTTATAGGGCCAGACTCAGATTTTGGAGATAAGTCGTTCGATGTCGTTGTTACAATATCAGAAGTATTGTCTTCTGGTTCAAATGTATTCCTTATCGGAGAAGAGACGATCGCTGATGTATTTGGTTCATCTGTTGTCTTCGGATGTGGATATTGTGTTTAATGGAAAATAACATCTCGCGAAACAAAGAATACTCCATGTTCTAAGTCATATAATCGCCAACCTTTCTTTGCGTACAGATACCCCACGAAGACACAACGACGCCCCTTTCTTTTCTACATTCCATTTTTATTGAGCCGAATCACCATTATTATATTATATATTCAACGTGATTCAAATTTATCTCCTTTGTGATCCAGATTATGTGCATAAGCTAAGCACCCAAAAGTACGTAGATGTTTATATCCTGGAGCGTGACCACAAAGAATCTTGAATGGTGTTTTTCCTTGAATTACTTGAGATGGCGTGCGATTGATCAAGTATGCCACCTTAAGTACGCAATCTGCCCAAAATTCGATCCACAACTTTCCTTGAAACCTTAACGCATGAGCTACTTCAATTATATGTCTGTGTTTCCCTTCTACGCATCTATTTTGTTGTGGCGTATGAACACATAATGTTTCGTGTATGATCACATGTTCTTGTAAGTATTTCTCCGTATTGTTTTGATCTTCCTTGAGAATTGTCGTTCAATCATGGTGAGAAAGTTCCGGAGAGTTATTGATACAAACGTTTTGTCTCATAAAAAATATAGTCAAACATCTACAGAGTGATCATCGACGATGGTTAAGAAATAGGGAGATCCACAAAATACTAGAGTTCGATATGGTCCCCATAAGTCACAAATATCACAACTCTTATGAAAAATCTCTCTACTTTCTGAAGATAAATTGCGGACTTCAGGTATGTTTCCAAGAACACGAGTTGACAGATGACCTAAACGCATGTGACACAAAGCGAAGTCTTTATGAACACTTGTCTGATTTGAAGCCACAGTCTCAATCCCTCAAAAACGATAAAGTCTTTCTCCTTCACGATCACCCACTCCAATTAGCGTCCTTGTAGTGTGGTGCTGTAAAATCAAGAAGTGATCATTGATTTGACCAACTAAGTAATTATCGGCGACCAATTGGCCAAATGTTATGATATTTGTATGAAATCCCGGCACTAGGTAAACATTCAGCAAGCGCAGACGATTTGTAAGTTGCATTGTGCCCTGTTGAGAGGCGATTACATCCTCTCCGATTTGTTGGTCGATGTATTAAATGTTTTTCTTTGGAGTACTTTTTGATAAACCGTATCCAAATCCAGTAATGGAGATAAGGCAAACTACTAAGATCGAATAGCTGCATGTATATGAAGGAATTTCTAGCAGTTCTAATCAGGATTAGCAACCCTAGTCTGAATTCCGAGCCTAGGATCTAAGGTTCATATAATTGAATCTATGAGATCTCAGATTTACCTGGTGATTTGCAGCGGAAGTTTTACAGATAATCGAGATCGCGAAGCACCTCAAACGCTGTGCCTCTACTGGTATCCACACGCACACGAACTGAACAGGAGGGATGCTAGTGCCTATAGAGATCCAATCTCTTCAGAGGTTTCTATTCAAGTTCTGGTGGCTGTCTATTAGGTTAAAAATCAGTTTAGGTCGACCATATATCTTATATATGTCGACTTAAACCATAACGGAATTAACCAACGATTAAACTGAATTAATCTGGTAATCCGCGAGTTGCATCGATCGACACACTCTTTGTGTCGATCGACACTGCCCCAGAATATTGATATCGAATGCATATTAAATATGCATTCACTAGATCATTACATTAATGATCAACCTCGTCTTTAACGTCCAGTTTGCTTAGGTGTGTGACCCTGTAGGATCATATAACACTAGCAATGAGTTCTCAACTCATTGATCATAAGTGGCTTCTAGCAAAGCGTTATGACTACCTAGTGTTATGTGATTGTCTCATCTCGACTATACGACTTTCACTTAGAGCAAGTACAATAGATTTCAGGACATTCCCAACAATCTCCCACTTGTACTGGAATCATCTATTCCTTTAATCCCTTTGTAGCTAGATCTCAATCTAGCATAAGGCAAGAATTGTGTCATCCTTATTAAGCTAGATCACGTTTATCGAATCCCGATTTGTACTGATAAAACAAACGACTGACAATCACCTCGTTTGAGCGCGGCCACGCATTTCCAGTATCAAATCTTCGATAGGCCCAGAGATATTTAACTCATGTTATATAGGAGGTACAAATCCCATCTTGTTCCATCCACGTCTCTTTCATATTTCATGATACGCCTAACCAGTGTCTTTATAATCACCAGTTACGGTTGACGTTTGACAAAGTCAAGACGGACCAATCCATATGTAAGAGAAAATGATGAACTCAGGTCTAAGGACTATACTCTTTAGTCGTTATGAGAAGCTCTTATGACACTCATATAACATCTTGTAGAGTTCTCATTTAACGGGTCAAGTCCGATCATGTGTTCTCTAACACATATCTATGTGATTGACTTTAATACACTTATTAATGACTCCATGAAACATAGTCATCAGTCACCTCACATACAAGTCTCACGTGGTTGTTAATGTCCCATTTTAACAACCTCGACCAGGGACCATTTATAATTTATATCATTTATTGCTTATAGGGTTTCATGATCAAGTCACATACTTGATGACCTATAAAATGTCATAAATTACTTTGGGACAATATATTAAATTAAAAAAATTAAATAATGCTGAAACAATTTCATTAAAATAACATAACCAAATTATGTTTTACGAACATTAAGTCATAACTAAAAACCAAATATAACTCCCACTGAAAACAAGATCATATCTTAAGAAATCTAATGCCTACAACAGCAGTGTGAAACTCATGCTTAGGCCTTGGGAGGGGCTTGGTCAGTGGATCAGCTACATTCTCATCCGTCGGGACTCTGCTGATCTTCACATCTCCTCTATTCACAATATCACAGATAAGGTGATATCTCCTTTCTATGTGTTTGGATTTCTGGTGTGATCTAGGTTCCTTTGCTTGCGCAATGGCTCCATTGTTGTCACAATACAAAGCCACCGGCTCAGAAATGCTAGGAATCATACCAAGTTCAGTAATGAACTTCTTGATCCAAACAACCTCCTTTGCCGCTTCAGAAGCAGCGAGGTACTCAGCTTCAGTTGTGGAATCTGCTACAGTGTCCTGCTTGGAACTCTTCCAGCTGACTGCACCGCCATTCAGGCAGAAGATGTAACCAGATTGCGATCGTAAATCATCTTTGTCTGTCTGAAAACTTGCGTCTGTGTAACCACTTACTGAAGGATTGTTTAGTTGATCCTGATTCAATTCCAGATTCAGATCATCCTAAACATGCTGATCTAGGTTCTTCTCGAATAGAAACAATTGATGATCTCACCTTATACCTGTTTATTGCAGCGGAAAGGGATGGTATGTCAGAGATCAAAGAGCCACCGAGAGATAACTCCTCCAGAGGTTCACACACGCACACCGAGCAGGAAGAGGCTGCTAGGCCAGTAGGGAATCGGCGCAGAGAGAGAGAGAAGGCTCACGGCTAGGGCTTGTTTTCGACCTGAACTCGTCTTAAGTTTATATAACTCGTTCAGTTCGTTTTGGGCCATTTGGCCCAAAGGCCAATTATCTCCGAGGCGTTCGCGCACTGTGTCGATCGACACTCCTTGTGTATCGATCGACACACAGTGGCCAAACCCAATTATTCTCTCTAAGTACAGTAAATGCCTAGCACTTTTACCGTACTTCTGCTACACCGTTCCTACACATTTTCCTGTTAGCTTAGGCGTGTGACCCATATGGGATCATACAATAAAGGCAATAAGTCCAAGACTTATAGATCATGAGCGGACTCTAGCAAGCCATCATGACCCCCAGTATTATATGACTTATGTCTGATCATTGACATACTCTTACTTTCTAGAGACAGTACCGAGATTACTGGACACAATTCCAACAATCTCCCACTTGTACTGGAATCTCTGTATTCATAATCCTTTTGTCACAATATCTCGATTAGTCATAAGGCAAGATTGGTGTCATCCTTATAAAGCCTAATCTTGTTCATCGGACTCTGATTTGATACTGACAATCCAAACGACTCGGGACAGTCCGTTTGAGCATGGCCATGCATTTTCCAGTATTCAAATCTCCGATTGGCCTAGAGATATTCACTCCATTTATATTGGAGGGACAAATCCCGTCTTGTTCCATCACTGTAAACTACTCATTTCATAATACACCCAAACAAGGTCCTTATAACTATCACAGAACGATAGCGTTAGACAATGATCAAAGTGCATCAGTCCATGTGCAGTCACATGCATGCGAACTCAGGTCTAAGGACTATACTCTATAGTCGTAGTAAGAATCTCTTATGACAAAGATATAAATATCCTGAAGAGTTCTTATAAGCGGGTCTTGTCCGGTCGTATGTTCCCAAACATACACCTATGTACTGACTTTGATGCCGCGCATCTATGACACACTGAGACTTTGTCATAAGTCACGTACCAATCCAGTCTCACACGGTTGTTGGTGTTCCAATTTCAACAACCTTCGACTAGGGACAGGATGATATAAAACATTTATCAAATATAGGGTCTCATGATCAAGCTAAATGACTTCGATGACTCAAGATCAAGTCATTTACTTCGATGACCTATAAAATGGTTTATATCACTTTGGAACGATTATTTCATCACAGTTAAAATAATCTTGAAATAATAATTTCATTAAACATCTTAGATGTTATTTCAAGAACATATCCAATAACTAAATAAAGCCCTTTAATAACTCCCACTGAAATTGAGACTTTATCTTAATTTCACTTATCCTACAGCAACAGTCCGCGACTCGTGCTTAGGCCTAAGGAGTGGCTTCGTTAATAGATTAGCAACGTTCTCATTCGTTGAAACTTGCTGATCTACTTAACATCTCTGTCATTTATCTCACGGAATAGGTTATACCTATCCTCAAGGTGTTTGGACATCTGATGTGCAGCTAGTCTCATCTATGCTGGAAATCACATCAAGTTCAGTGACGAACTCTTCTTTCCAAACAACCTCTTTCGCCACTTCCCAAGTTGCGAAATGTTCAGCTTAAGTCATGGAGTCAGCAACAGTGCCTTGCACCGCCAGATAGACACAAGATATAACCGGACTGTGATCGGAAATCATCTTTGTCTATTGGAAACTTGCCTTTCAGACTCTACCGACTCGTAGCACCTCACTTTCTCCGTAACTCAAGAATTTATCCTTAGTATTCCTCAAATACTTTAGGATATTCTTTACGGCAATCCAGTGTTTCTTTGCTGGATTTGACTGGTCTTTACTTGTCTTGCTTAACATTAAAGCAACATCAAACAAGTACGTTTCATGGCATACATGATAGATCCAATTGCCGACGCATATGGAATCTTATCCATGCATTTAAGCTCAGCAGTTATCGTAGGATACTGTATCTTGCTTAACTTAATGCCATGTGACATTGGCATAAAACCCTTCTTGGATTGCTCAAAACGTGTAGGACTTTGTCAATTTAAGAATCCTGACTTTGTCCTACCAGCTCTTTTGGATCTCTATCTTTAGATCCAAAATCCAAGAACTACGTGGCTTTACCCATGTCAATCATTAAACCAACTCCCAAGCTAGTCCTTTACCGACTACAGCGTTGGGACGTTATATCCGAGAATCAGTATGTCATCGACATACACTTTGAGAAATGCAATATCGCTCCCACTAATCTATTAGTAAACACACAGTTCTGCTTCGTTCCTGTTCAAGTCAAAACCTTGACTACTTCAACAGAACGAAGATTCCAACTCCGATATGTTTGCTTCCATCCATGAATGGATCAATGAAGCTAACTTACATAAAATGTAATTTTTCGGAGTCCGGGCTCACTTTCGCTTCTTTGAATTTCGCAGATTCGTCGCTTTCAATGATCATCAGATCATGCGAACTTTCAATGATCATCAGGCTGAACTAATGACGAGAATTCACTCTCGGATTAGTGACTGATTCTTTCATATCTGCGAACTTCAGGCTCCACAGGTGTAGATTCTACAGAAATCTGTAAATCCTTCCGCTGCTCTCCCTCAATAGGTTAAGCAGCCTCCTGTATTTCTCGAATTTCTTCGAGTTGTACTTTTACTCCCACTGTTCTTCTTGGAAAGTAACTTCCTTTCTTAGAAAACAGAATGGTCGTAAAAATACTTTTTACTCCCACTGTTCTTCTTGGAAAGTAATTTCCCTTCTTAGAAAACAGAATGGTCGTAAAAGTACCGAGCCTTGGTTTCCTTAAGAAAACTTCGAGTTATACTTTTACTCCCACTGTTCTTCTTTGAAAATAACTTCCCTTCTTAGAAAACAGATTGGACGTAAAAGTAACAAGCCTTAGTTTCTCTAGGACAACCAGCGAAGTAGCACAACTACAAATACTCAGTAAAGACAAATTTGGATCGATTCCAATCCACATTTACGTGGTGTCTTTCAACTGATATTTGTGGAACTATTTCAGCGTAAACTTAGATATTTTAGAGCGTTATTCTTAAATAATATCATGGAAGATTCGTGTGACTCATCTTTAATCATTTCTAATAAGATCTGATTCTTTCTCACAGAAACACCTTCAGGTTTTCAGGAGAAATGAGCTGTGAAACGATTTCACACTCATTAAGATGATCACACAATCAATGACTTAAGTATTCTCACTCGTGATTTAATCCAGAGTCTTAATACTTTTGTCATTCAGATCCTATACTTCATTCTGGAACTCTTTCGACCATGTCAAAGAATTCCGACTTGTGTCTCATCAAATGAACACAGTCACACTCACTGAAGTAATCAGTAGAGACAATAAGTACAGGAAATTTTCTCTGGCATTACTGCTCATTGGGCCACATACATCAGTATGTTCCAGGTCCAATAAGCCTTTGGGCCTTTCTCTAGCTCGGCTAAGATAGGCCCTTTTCCTTTTGGTCCAGTAAACAGAATTCAAGTCTCATAAGATATCTTATCAAATGAGCCCAACAGTCCATAACTATGGGATTTCTGAATCCGACTTACTCTATGTGACCAAGACTTTTATGCCAAGAAAAATCAGGTTTAATTCATTAGATTTAAACCAATTCGGTATTTATGTTACATTTAGGCACTCTTTGGTTTAAGATATAAAACCCATTCCATGAATAGGGTGCTACAATTAATATTTCATTAAGATCAAAAGAACAAAACTTGTCTTTTATCAAAATGAAAAACATTCAAATTCTTACAAGAAAATGAAAGACAATTCTGCTTAAAGCAGGTACATTGTAGCAATTACTTAATACAAAACCAAGCCTAAAAGGGATCTATAAGTTAAAACCCTACGGCTGAGGCAGCATCCCAATCTCCTTCCAGACATGTAGTTTCACTTGCCCTTCCTTCAACGTTCTACTGTTGCTTAGGCTCTGCATATTATCACAAATATCAGTGCCACAACCAGTATCCAATACCTTTAAGGACGTTCTACTGTTGCTTAGGCTCTGCATATTATCACAAATATCAGTGCCACAACCAGTATTCAATACCTTTAAGGTAGAACTTGAAGTAATAACATGAATACCTGAGGAAGTAGTCTCATACATCAACTTCAATTCCTCATCATCTTCCATGAATTTAATGCAATTTCTCTTCCAATGCCCTGTCTCCTTACAGTAGCAGCACTTACCAACGTAAGAGGTATCTGACTCGGGCTCAGAAGACACACGCTTGCCATGATTCAAAATCTGGACAACTTTGCCTTCACCCTTGTCAGCATTAGGTTTATTAAACCTACCCTTCTCATTCATGAGATTGTACAGGGTACTCTTCACGTTTGGCTCAACTGTCTTGAGCATATCATGCAGTTCAGTCAGCGTCTTCGTTAAGCCTTTCTTGATATAGTTCTTTCTGAACTTATCATAGCTTGACGGCAGTGACTGCAGAATGATCTCAGTTGCCAATTCTTGGCTAACTGGATAATCCAGTTTCCTCAGGTTATCAATGTAACCCATCATTTTACTGACATGAGGACTCACTGGATGATCATTTGGTAGCTTGCAGCTAGTGAGAGACTTAACCAACTGGTATCTCTCCACTCTTATCTGCTCCTGAAATTTCAATTTCAGGCTGCTGATCATCTCTATTGGCGACTCTGAGTTCATGGTAGCCAATATCAGACCACGCACATCTACCGCATCATTATAATGCTTATTCCAAGCATCATATACTGCATGAGAAGCATTGGACCCGATCCTCACGGGGAGAGCTCTCTCAAGGACATAGTCCTTTCTCTCCTGTCTGAGGACTAGCCTCAGGTTCCGCGACCAAGTCAAGAAATTTGATCCGTTCAGCTTGTCCATCTCAAGGACAGACCGGATCGAGAAAGTGTTTTGATTGTTTGTGCTAGTCATAACTGAAAATTAAGATAAAAGGATTTTAGTTAATATGTTCAATATGATTAATCTCGTATTAAATTTATTATGATTAATCATGCATTATATTCAATAACATCAGTTACCCTCAATAGAATATAATGATTCCAAGATCCACATATAACTAAGATCAAAGTGGGCCACTGGCCGTCACCCAACCTTAGCTTATATCGGTAAGCCCTATGTCGGCTAATTATATCCGTGATATAATTCTTGGTTGTGAATCTGGGCCCGAGGCCCAATTCACTCTGATGTCTCAAGGCCCGGGACTCCCGATGGCCCAGTCAAGAAAACCAGACTATACAGTCATGTAATCATTAATGTCTGGGACTCCCAATGACATTTATGAATCACAAACCGTCTTATCCACGCAAAAGCAGACACCCTCACACTGTAAGGCCATGAATACAATTGAATGGGCTTCGACAGCTGACATAGAATGGACAAGACATCCAACGCTTGATATTATTTGAGGTTCGTAGGTTTATTTAAAAATTCATTCCCAAAATAGAAGATTACTATTTCGGGAAACTTTCATTTTAGAAAACCTACTATTTTTAGAAACTTTCTAAAATTGGAAACTTTCTAAAACCGGAAACTTTCTAACTTTATAAATTTCTTAAAATCCGAATCATGCAAATCTAGAAACTTCTATAAATTAAGAAACTTTCTAATTTCAAAATATCGGAAACTTTAATTTAAAATCGATTTATATTCTTTATAAAATAAATTTTAAATTAATCTGAAGAAAGACTCAAATAGTTGGCCCAATTGTTTTAACTTCTTGGCCCGAGGCCCAAGAATTGGTCCATGTCCAAGACATGACCCAATTGTCCAATTAAATGACAAAACCGGTCTGGTTCATTAAAATTGGTCTAACCAAATTTTAATTACTACGATGACCACAATTGTCAACCGGTTATTTACTAAACCGGATTTTCTCAATTTATTTGGTCCAACCAAATCAAATTAGAAAATCCTGGTTTAGGCACTAAATCCAATAATTCTTTCGACATTGGATTTCTTGTCCCGGTTTAACCAGACTTAATAAAATTATTAAATCTGTTTATTAAACCAGGACGAATTAATTTTAATCAAAAATTAAACCGAGCCTTAAACCAACCATGTCGATCGATGAACCAACCGTGTCGATCGATCCATCAACCGCATCGGTCGATGCTCTCAGCATCGATCCTGCATCGATCGTGCATCGATCCTGTATCGATCGATGCTCTCACGCATGCACGGATCCGAGCCAAAACCCTAACCGTGTCGATCGATGCACCAACCGCATCGGTCGATGCACCAACATCGAACCTGCATCGATCCTGCATCGATCGATGCTTTCACGCGTTAACAGGTTTTTCCGAGAGTCTGTATCGACCGATCCATGCGATCGTATCGATCGATCCATGCGATCTCCGATTGTATCGACCGATCCATGCGATCGTATCGATCGATCCATGCGATTCTGGCCGATTCTCATTCTCTCGGATCAGATCGCACACCAAATCATATAGCTTGATCATGCGATTTTTTATATGTTTAGGGTTCAATTCTTGTTACTTAAGTGATTTCTCTTATCAGTAGTTGATTCAAAACACTTTTAAACAAGAAAAACAATCCTAAACTTGAATCTAAACAAGAAAAACCAGAACCTGGCTCTGATACCACTGAAGGATTGTTTAGTTGATCCTGATTCAATTCCAGATTCAGATCATCCTAAACATGCTGATCTAGGTTCTTCTCGAATAGAAACAATTGATGATCTCACCTTATACCTGTTTATTGCAGCGGAAAGGGATGGTATGTCAGAGATCAAAGAGCCACCGAGAGATAACTCCTCCAGAGGTTCACACACGCACACCGAGCAGGAAGAGGCTGCTAGGCCAGTAGGGAATCGGCGCAGAGAGAGAGAGAAGGCTCGCGGCTAGGGCTTGTTTTCGACCTGAACTCGTCTTAAGTTTATATAACTCGTTCAGTTCGTTTTGGGCCATTTGGCCCAAAGGCCAATTATCTCCGAGGCGTTCGCGCACTGTGTCGATCGACACTCCTTGTGTATCGATCGACACACAGTGGCCAAACCCAATTATTCTCTCTAAGTACAGTAAATGCCTAGCACTTTTACCGTACTTCTGCTACACCGTTCCTACACATTTTCCTGTTAGCTTAGGCGTGTGACCCATATGGGATCATACAATAAAGGCAATAAGTCCAAGACTTATAGATCATGAGCGGACTCTAGCAAGCCATCATGACCCCCAGTATTATATGACTTATGTCTGATCATTGACATACTCTTACTTTCTAGAGACAGTACCGAGATTACTGGACACAATTCCAACACTTACTACCAGCTCATCACTTCCTCCGTACACCAAGAATTTATCCTTAGTATTTCTCAAATACTTCAGAATATTCTTGACTGCTGTCCAGTGACTTTCACCAGGATCCGATTGGTATCTACTCGTCATGCTTAAAGCACAAGCAACATATGGACGAGTACAGAGCATGGCATACATGATGGATCCCAACGCCGAGGCATAGGGAATCCGACTCATGCGTTCTCGCTCAGCAGGTGTTTCAGGACACTGCTTCTTGCTGAGACTTATGCCATAAGACATTGGTATGAAGCCCTTCTTGGAATCTTGTATTCTGAACCTGTGTAAGAATTTATCGATATAAGTGTCTTGACACAGTCCAATCAACTTGTTTAATCTATCTCTATAGATTCTTATTCCAAAAATATACGCGGCTTCTCCCATGTCTTTCATTGAAAAACAACTTCCGAGCCAAGTCTTAACAGACTGTAACAACTGAATGTCATTTCCGAGAAGAAGTATGTCATCTACATACAACACGAGAAATGCAACTGCGCTCCCACTAGTCTTCTTGTAAACACATGGTTCTTCTTCGTTCCTGATGAAATCAAACTTTTTGACTGCTTCATCAAAACGAAGATTCCAACTACGAGATGCTTGCTTCAATCCATAAATGGATCGATGAAGCTTGCATACTTTCCTAGCAGCTTTAGGATCAATGAAACCTTCGGGATGTGTCATGTACACATCCTCTTCCAGAATTCCATTAAGGAAAGCTGTTTTCACGTCCATATGCCAGATCTCATAATCATAATGAGCAGCTGTTGCTAGGAGAATCCGAATGGATTTAAGCATGGCGACAGGTGAATAGGTTTCTTCATAGTCAATACCATGAATTTGTTTGAAACCTTTCGCCACTAGCCTTGCTTTATATATCTGAATATTTCCATCCACATCAATTTTCTTCTTGAAAATCCATTTACACTCAATGGGTCTTGCACCATCGGGTAAATCAACCAAAGACCATACTTGGTTCTGTGACATGGATCCCATTTCGGATTCAGCGGCTTTCAGCCAATTTTCGGAGTCAGGGCTCATCAACGCTTCTTCAAAATTTGCTGGCTCGTCACTGTCAATGATCAACAAATCATGACAATTGGTTACGAGAAATGCATATCTCTCGGGTTCGTGACGGATCCTTTCGGATCTGCGAATTTCAGGCTCCACAGGTGTTGGCTCTACAACTCTTTGTAGATCCAACTGTTGCTCCTCCACAATGGGCTGGGCGGTTTCCTGTGGCTCTCGAACTTCTTCGAGTTGTACTTTACTTCCACTGTTTCTCTTGGAAAGAAACTCTCTCTCAAGAAAAACACAGTTCCGAGCAACAAACACTTTGTTCTCGGATTGGTTGTAAAAGTAGTATGCCTTGGTTTCCTTAGGATAACCAACGAAGTAACACTTATCAGATTTGGGTTCGAGCTTATCTGTAATTAATCGCTTAACATAAGCTTCACAACCCCAAATCTTCAGGAAAGACAAACTCGGAACGTTTCCAGTCCACATCTCATGTGGTGTCTTTGCAACTGATTTTGACGGAACCCTATTAAGTGTAAACGCAGACGTTTCTAGAGCGTATCCCCAAAAGGATAATGGAAGAGTTGAGAGACTCATCATTGATCGAACCATATCTAATAAAGTTCGATTCCTCCTCTCGGATACCCCATTCCATTGTGGTGTTCCAGGAGGAGTGAGTTGTGAAACAATTCCACAATCTCTCAAATGATCACTAAATTCTTGGCTTAAGTATTCTCCTCCACGATATGATCGAAGAGCCTTAATACTTTTGCCAAGTTGATTATGTACTTCATTTTGGAATTCTTTGAACCTTTCAAAAGATTCCGACTTGTGTCTCATTAAATAGACATAGCCATACCTGCTGAAATCATCAGTGAAGGTAATGAAGTATCGAAAATTTCCTCTGGCACTTGTGCTCATTGGGCCGCACACATCTGTATGTATAAGGCCCAATAGGTCACTGGCCCTTTCATTTTGTTTGTTGAAAGGGGCCTTAGTCATTTTGCCCAGTAAACAAGATTCACATTTCTCACATGATTCATAATCAAATGAGCCCAGAAGCCCATCACTATGGAGCTTTTGGATCCGTTTCTCGTTTATGTGGCCCAAACGACAATGCCAAAGAAAAGTCTGATTCGTATCATTTGATTTGAATATCTTGGTGTTAATGTTATAGATTGACGTGCTTTGGTTTAAAACATAAAGCCCATTCTCTAATGGGCTGCTACCATAAAATATATCATTGTAATCAAAAGAACAACATTTATTCTTAATTGAAAACTGATATCCTTCTACGTCCAAAACAGGAATAGAAATAATATTTCTGCTTATAGCAGGTACATAGTAGCAATTATTAAGTTTTAAAACCAAACCAGAAGGTAAAGACAAGTTATATGTTCCTACGGCTAATGCAGCAACTCTTGCTCCATTCCCCACGCGTAGGTCCACTTGCCCCTTTTCCAACTTACTACTGTTGCTTAGGCCCTGCGTATTTGTACAAATATGAGCACCACAACCGGTATCCAATACCCAAGAAGTAGAACCAGAAGTAGTAACATTTACTTCTATAACATAAATACCTGAAGATGAAGTCTCGAAAGTCTTCTTCTTCTTCTTCTCTTCCAAGAATTTGTTGCAGTTTCTCTTCCAATGTCCAAGCTCCTTACAGTAATGGCACTTATCAGTCATAGATGGGCCAGGCTTGGGCTTAGGGGCTGGCACAGGCGCGTCCTGGTTCTCAACTTGCCAAGTTTCTTAAACTTCTTACCTCCTTGTACCATGAGTACATTTGGAGTGCCCTTCTTGATATTAGGCTCAGCTGTCTTGAGCATGCCATGCAGTTCAGTCAACGTCTTCGTCAAGTTGTTCATGTTATAGTTCATAACATACTGATCATAACTTGACGGCAGTAACTTCAGAATGATGTCAGTAGCCAACTCTTGGCTAATGGGACAATCCAGCCTCCCCAGGTTATCAATATAACCCATCATCTTAATGACATGAGGACTGACTGGACCGTCCTTTGGTAGCTTGCATTCAATGAGAGATCTAACCGTCTGGTATCTCTCATTTCTTGCTTGCTCCTGAAACATACTTTTCAGGCTAGTAATCATCTCTACTGGCGACTCCACGTTCTCGTACTGCTTTTGCAAATCCGAGTTCATGGTAGCCAACATGAGACAATTCACATCGACCACATCATTAGAGTGCTTATCCCAAGCACTCCTTTCTGCATGTGGAGCATTGGCTCTCGGTTTTTCAGGGAGAACAGTTTCCAGGACATAGTCCCTTTTCTCCTGCTTGAGAACAATTCTCAAGTTCCGATACCATTCGAGAAAATTCGATCCATTTAACTTGTCCTTCTCAAGGACGGATCGCAGGGAGAAAGAGTTATTATGAGTGTTAGTCATAGCTGAGAACAAAGAAAGGTAAAAGGTTTAGTTATGATGTTCAAGAAATGAGAAGTCTTAACTTTTAAGAAAACTCGCATTATATTCAAACATTGTTTCCTCAGATGAATATAATGATCCAAGACCCATATTTCACTAAACTTGAGTGAGCCACTGGCTATCACCCTAATTTAGCTATCTAGGTAAGCAAAAACTTTGCTAGTTATATCCAATATAACTGTTGGTTGTGGATTGACATCTCATGCCCAATCCACCTGATGTCTCTGAGCCCAAAACGATTTTGATGGCCCAGTCAAGTAAACCAATCTCTTCAGTCATGTAATTATCGATGTCTTGCACTGCAAATCCATCAACACGATTACCTCTGTCTTACTCATGAATTGTGGACATCTTGCACTGCAAGTCTATCGCACAATTAAATGGGTCTTGACAGTTGACAAGATTGGAAAGATATCAAGTATCACTTGATATTTGATTGAGGAACAGAACTATTTAAAACGTTTAGTTTTATTATGTTTTAATTCTTCTAATTAAATGATTTGTCTTGGTTTGGTTCTGTGGTTTCAGGTTCCATAACCTAAACCATCGAATCTTGCGTCGACCGACACTACTTTAGTGTCGATCGATGCTGATTAACCAAAACCAATCTGCGATAACCGATCAATCCAATTGATACGGTTTTGAGTACCGGTCAGTGTCGATCGATGCTACATTAGCATCAGTCGATACCAACCCAATCGCAATAAACCATTCTTAGCGTTTAACCATCTTTAACCAAGCTCGATAACCGGTCCAATCCAATTGAACCGATTCATCAATCTCGCGAGGTTTGTGTCGACCGACACAACTCTTGTGTCGATCGACACTAGGCGAAACATAAGTTTTATTCGGGTTTTCGCCCTGTGTCGATCGACGCCGGATTGGCATCGATCGACACCATGCGAAAAACCCTAAATTTTGTTCGAGTTTTCGCCCTGTGTCGATCGATGCCAATCCGGCATCGATCGACACCATGCGAAAAACCCTAAAACGTTTTTCGAACAAAACCCTAAACTAGGTTACTTTGATCAAAACGAGTTTTAGCATGCTTGTATCATTCATACAGAGATCCAGATTCAACCAATCTAATCAACATGCTACAGATTCAATGGAACCCTAAAGCTCTGATACCACTGAAGGAATTTCTAGCAGTTCTAATCAGGATTAGCAACCCTAGTCTGAATTCCGAGCCTAGGATCTAAGGTTCATATAAATGAATCTATGAGATCTCAGATTTACCTGGTGATTTGCAGCGGAAGTTTTACAGATAATCGAGATCGCGAAGCACCTCAAACGCTGTGCCTCTACTGGTATCCACACGCACACGAACTGAACAGGAGGGATGCTAGTGCCTATAGAGATCCAATCTCTTCAGAGGTTTCTATTCAAGTTCTGGTGGCTGTTTATTAGGTTAAAAATCAGTTTAGGTCGACCATATATCTTATATATGTCGACTTAAACCATAACGGAATTAACCAACGATTAAACTGAATTAATCTGGTAATCCGCGAGTTGCATCGATCGACACACTCTTTGTGTCGATCGACACTGCCCCAGAATATGGATATCGAATGCATATTAAATATGCATTCACTAGATCATTACATTAATGATCAACCTCGTCTTTAACGTCCAGTTTGCTTAGGTGTGTGAACCTGTAGGATCATATAACACTAGCAATGAGTTCTCAACTCATTGATCATAAGTGGCTTCTAGCAAAGCGTTATGACTACCTAGTGTTATGTGATTGTCTCATCTCGACTATACGACTTTCACTTAGAGCAAGTACAATAGATTTCAGGACATTCCCAACAGTATATTGTCATCTAATCCAACTAAGAAATCATGGACTCTGAGATTATCCAGTTGTGCATCGCGTGCGGTGTTCAGATCACATTCACTCTTTCTGCAAGAAAATCGCTTTGTTGTTGTGCACTCCGCAATACCGTCCCATAATTTGGTCAATCTTTTAAAGTAATCATCTCCGGATGATCCATCTTGTTTGCAAGTTACCAAAGCATTACAGAGTTTTTGGAAACGAGCTCTTCGTTTTAACAAAATCGCCTTTTGATAATATCCTAATAGTCTTTTGCCATTTCTCTAGTTGAGATAGAGGATTGCAGTTTTGAATCGATCGTAAGTTTGATCCATCCAACAAAAAGTGATTATTTGTTATCCAGTCTTCATAGTTTTGATCGCCGGTACCAGGTTTTGGAATCGTTCCGTCTAAGATGAGATTTAAGTTATACACAAGTTTAATGCCCATTCGTTGTAATTTGACCCGTTGAGAAGGGGTTGTGAAAATACGGCGTCGAGGTTGTCATTCGCGGATAAGTCATAAGGGGGATATTATTTGTGTTTTGCTGTTTCGACCAAAGCCATTGTTGATGTAGAATGGTGAGGATCGTGAAGAAGAGATTCGGTCGAGATGAGTCCGTGAGTTATGGATGAAGGGAGGCTCTGTTTTGCGAGTACAAAAACAGAATATTACAAGCTGAATAGCTTGTATAAATCGAAAATTTTGCTAGGATATTGAAGTCTTAGATCTTATTGTTCTAATACCATGACAAGAGAATAAAATTGAATGATGTGTTTATTATGAAACATTTAGGCCAATATTTATAGGGTTATATTGGAGTTTGATAAGATCTAATGAAAAGGAAATCTTCATAAACATAAGGAATAGATAATATCAATCTTAAGATAAACATATAGCATATACATCTCCTAATCTCCTAATATGTTGACTGACCACCTGATCTAAAAAATTCTTACTCTCACTTTCCAAATTTGTTGTTGCATTTGAGTGATAATATTACATGCGCATCTTTATGTGAGATAAGAGTGGGCACATGTAGATACAAAAGTTGCTTGATGAAATCAAATTATTACGTTCAATTTTTATATTGTAAAAACTCATAAACCAAAGAAAGTGAAGTTAAAGATACTATCCACGCAAGTAGAACCTTATCAAAGAAGGCAATTTTGATGCTAAAAGACAAGAAAAGAAGAAAAAGAAGACAATTTTTTTTTTTATGTTCCACTGAGATTTATAGATTCCTACAACCAAGACAGTCGACAGCTTGTCATGGTTTATCTGGTTAGGAATGAAATTAATGGGCTTCAAGTGAACATAATGGGCTTTGTTCGACATGAGATCTAAGTTATGTCTGTCTTTTGTCTGAACCGTATTTGTGAACAAGTCCAACTCCAATTGTTGCCTCCAAGCCTTTTAAGCGAGGTACCGAGCTCTAAAGGATTGAGAATATGTGCCATGAACGATGTATGGTTCAGATAGGCTTTGTTTGTATATTTTTGTTGTCCATTATACATTATTTTGAGCTTTGAAGTTTAAGTTTTCTTGCTTCCTATTTGTTGGGAGGCATAGTACCTTCTTGATGTACTGGAGAATTGGTGTTCTCCAATCTGGTATGTTGTGGAATTTTTGGTAGGAGTCAGGCTCATTTTTGTTAGCGGGTTCGTTATTGTTAGTTATCTCGTTATTCTATGCAAATGCATACCTGTTGCACCTGCTCTTGAGGGGTTTGGCTGATCCGAATTGAGTTTACTGAGCTTATTGTTTGCAAACTCGGTTTCTACCATTTTGGAGTCTTGTCAATGTCTCCATTGGTCTTATGATTAGGCGCCAATGAAAGCTCAAAGAGTTTGAGTAGCTTGCAAGAGTAACTCAGACGATGACGTGGACAACGTAAGCTGTGATGTGGAGCACAAATCAGCAGCTGAGGAATGGATATTGAGATTTGTAAATATTCTATTTAACAAGAATATAGAATATTTCCTTCACAGAGATACTAGGAGATCGTGGAGCAGATATATAAGTCATGTGTAGCTAAGAGAATTAGGTCATCCGTTCAAGTTGAGAGTTTAAGCGTGCCAAGCAGTTTGGTGAGTCAAGTGCTTTGTGTTCTTGGTGAGTGAATCAAAGAGAGAAGTGCAACTGTTGTTGTACGGTAAGGTTGGGTAGATTAGGATTTAGTCAGTGTTGTTTCACAGTTGTGAAGACGTGTGAAGCTGATTGAACAAGATTACTGTATAATTTGTTCAAGAGAATTCTAATAAAGTTCCAGTTTCCTGATTGTGTTTGAGTTCGATCTTTGAATCTCATATCTTCAGTTATTTCATTTGGTATCAAAGCAGACAATCTAAGTTACAGGTTGAGATCTTGGAGAGGGTATGGAGACAAAGGAACTCATGGCGGTTTTAAAACCTATCATGCTTGATGAGCACAACTTTGGGCATTGGAAAGTCAGGATGAGACACATCATTCGCCCAATCGATGAGATGGCTTGGTATGCAGTATTAAATGGTTGGGAAGAGCCCATGGAAATCCTGGAAGATAAATCCAAAGTCTCTAAACCATTGGAGAAATGGACGAATTAAGAGAAAAAAGCCTCAAAATACAACTCAAGAGAAATCTCTACTATTATGTCTGCTGTAGACACATAGCAATTCAAGATAATACAAGGATGTGAATCAGCCAAGGAATCTTAGGGCACACTCGTAAACCATTTGAAGGTGACTAAAGTGTAAAAAGGACACGACTAGACTTTTTGACATCACAATTCAAAAATCTCAAGATGGAGGAGAATGAACCGATTGGAAGTTTCACAACTAAACTTAGCACAATTGCTAATGAAGCTTATGTTCTTGGCAAAAAGTATCATGAAAAGAAGCTAGTAAAGAAACTTATCAGATGTCTTCCGTCAAAATTCTCTGCTCAGAAAGCTATCTTACAGTGTTCAATGAATACATATGAGATGAAGTTTGACAAATTGGTGGGAATGTTGAAGTCTCAAGAAATGGAAGTAATCGTGGAACAGTCTAAAGATAACCATGGAATTGCGTTTAACGCTCAACATGAAGATGAGAGAATAAAAAAAAACTAGAAGAGAATATGTATTAGCTAAAAATTTCAGCAAGATGTTCAAAAGGATTGAAAAAGGCCAGAGTAAAACCTTCAATTGGTTTCATAAAAATGATTTAGATAGGAATGCAAATCGGAGTCTTAGAACGGATGGTGACCGGACGTCAAGAAAAAGAGAGATGCAATGCCATGAATATGAAGGATATGGTCACTTCAGGAATGAATGTCCCTTGGTGAAAAGAAAGGAACTAAAGTGCGGTGAATGCAGAGGCTTTGGACATACTAAGTCTGAGTGTCCAAGTGCTATGAAAGGAAAAGAAAAATTCTATTTGTGCTTCAGTGATACTGATTCTGAAGAGGATGAGGATGATGAAAGATGCATGCTAAACTTTGTGGCATTAGTATCAAAAGAAAACCAAGAAAATGACACAACCGATTTTGACTCTGATGAAGAATTCGATGTTGAAAAGGAATATCGTACACTGTATGAAAACCGGACTAAGTTGAGTCAGAAAAATCTATAAATTCTTAAGGAGAAAGCCATGCTGAAGGCTCAAGTGAACATCTTACAAATGGAACATACCGCTCCTGGAGATAAGGTGCCTGACATTGTGGAAGTAGGTGCTATTGAGGATCAACTTGAACAAGAGCTTGTTAAAGAAAGAGAGACAAATCGAATACTGGAAGAAAAAGTGGCTAAAATGCAAACAAATTTTGTTCAAGAACATGACAAAAACTGGTGTCTGGAACATAGCCTGACTGAAAATCATAAAAAAATCCGGATACTGAACAAAGGAACTGAAAGCTTGGATCAAATTTTTGCAATGGGACTACCTCCTAAGGTTAACCGGGGTCTTGGATATTCAGGAGGAGCTGAATCTAGTCTAACAGGAGGCAAAATCAATTTTGTACCAGCTGTTCAAAAGAACACACATCTTAAAGGAACTGGTATTAAAAAGGCAGTAGTTAAACCTGAGATAAGCATGAGCCGAAGGGGATGTTACGTGTGTGGAAAAACTGGTCACAGAAGAGCCACTTGCTGGAGTTACTGGAATCGAATAAGCAGAGCCTGGAGAACCAACAAATGCTACACAGAACCAAAACGATTTGGTATGGTATGGATAGCAAAAACTGATCTATATCCTAGATACAAGACAAAGCCGACTTCCACACCAGATGCTACTGAGTTAGTCTGTAACTTCTCTATTATAAGCAACATTGCTTACACCTCTGATGAGAATGAGAGCTAAGAGTCATGGTACTTTGACAGCGGTTGCTCGCGATATGACTGGAAGTGATGAAGTTCTTGATGAAATAGTGCCAGTTAGAGGAGGAAGTGTAACATTTGGTGATGGTGGACAAGGCAAGATAGCCAGTGTAGGGAAGTTGCACTCTGACGGAAAACCACAACTTCCAAATATCTATTTGGTGAAAGGACTGAAAGCAAATCTGATTAGTATTTCACAGCTGTGCGATGAAGGTCTGAAAGTTTGGTTTACCAAGATTGATTGTCAGGCATTAGATGAGCATGGGACTGTTGTACTTATGGGTCTGAGATCCGGAAATGAGCATGGGAAGCAACTAACAAGTGCTTAAGTTCAATGGAATCACAGTTGAACATATGGCACAAGAAACTTGGACTTATGAGTGTCAATGGCCTTACTTGATTGGTTAGTGCTGGTGTTGTCAGAGGAGTTCCGAAGCTGGAAGCATCAACTAACACGGTTTGCAAGGCTTGCTGTCAAGGTAAACAAGTGAAAGTGCAACATAAACAACTTACTGAGATCAGATCAATGAAAATACTGGAACTTATTCACATTGACCTAATGGGGCATGTAAATCCAGAAAGTATTACGGGTAAAAAATACATCTTTGTGTTTGTTGATGATTTTTCCAGATTCACTTGGGTGAGATTCTTGCGAGAGAAATCTGAAGCCGCCGACAGCTTCAAGATACTGGCACTAGAACTGAAAAATGAAAGAGGTGGAATAATTCAAATCAGAAGTGATCATGGAGGTGAGTTCCAAAATGAAACCTTCAAGAAGTTCTGCGAATCTCAGAGAATACGTCACCAGTACTCAGCTCCCAGAGCACCTCAACAAAATGGAGTCGTTGAATGGAAGAATAAGACTCTTCAAGAAATGACAAGATCTATGCTTCATTGAAATCAAATAGATCCTCGGTTCTGGGCAGAAGCAGTCAGTACCGCATGCTATATTGTTAACATAGTCTACGTTAAGCCATGTACCAAGATGATCCCCTATGAAATCTGGAAGGGAAAGACGCCAAACATGAGCTATTTCCATGTTTTTGGGTGCATCTGTTATATTCTGAATGACAAGGATCAACTCGGAAGTTTGACTCTAAGAGTGATGAAGGAATTTTCTTGGGCTATGCAAACAACAGTACCGCTTTCAGAGTTTACAATCGAAGAACTCATGTGATAAGTGAGTCAATAAATGTTGTATTTGATGATAGGAATAGCTACTGTCTTGATTAACTGACACAAGAGCCAAACCAAGAGATGATTTCAACAGAAAACGAGGCTCCAAAACAATCTACAGAAGATGAGGTGGTTACCGTGAGTCATAATTCACGCAAAACTGGTTTTGGGCAAGTCAGTCGAGATGATTTTGTAAGTGATGTTGTTGGAAACATTCAAGAGGGGAGGCACACTCAGAATAAGCAAATTGACTTTAAAGAAATGGTAAAGCTTGTTTGTTTCATCTCGTTTATCGAACCTAAGAATGTTTCGGTAGCCTTAGATGATGAATACTGGACTCTTGCTATGCATGAGGAACTTGAGAAATTTAAAAGATTGGAAGTATGGGATTTAGTCTCTTGCCCAAAAGATGTTAATATAGTAGGGACAAAATGGATCTACAGGAACAAGATAGATGAAGATGGAAACGTTGTCAGAAACAAAGCTAGACTTGTGGCTCAAGGTTACTCGCAAATTGAAGGAGTAGACTTTGATGAAACATTTGCACCAGTGGCTAGACTTGAGTCAATTTGTTTTCTGTTTGGGATTGCGTGTTACTTAAGGATTAAACTATATCAGATGGACGTTAAAAGTGCGTTCTTGGATGGGATGCTGCAGGAGGAAGTGTATGTGGCACAGCCCAAGGTATTTGAAGATCCTAAGTATCCATATCATGTCTACAAACTCAAAAGAGCTCTCTATGGACCGACAAAAGCTCCACGGGCATGGTATGAGAGGTTAACCCAATTTCTTCTCAAAAGAGGCTTCAAGAGAGGAAATGTGGATAAAACTTTGTTCATCTTGGAGAACAAACAGGGCATGCTCATAATTCAAATATATGTTGATGACATCATATTTGGTGCAACTGAGGAAGAACTTATGCATGAGTTTGTTGGGATTATGACGCATGAATTCGAAATGAGTATGGTCGGTGAACTGAACTATTTTCTTGGGCTTCAAGCTAAACAAACAAAGGAAGGGATCTTTGTGTGCCAAAGCACATATGCACGAAATTTGGCCAGAAGGTTCGAGATGGAGACATCCAAGATTGCTAGAACTCCTATGAGCATCACAAATAAACTCTCCAGGGATGAAGAAGGACAAAAAATTGATGAATGTCAATACAAGGCCATGATTGGTAGTCTTCTCAACTTGACTGCATCACGCCCGGATATATGCTTCAGTGTAGATGTGTATGCGAGGTATCAGGCTAGTCCGCGCATGTCTCACCTATTGGCTGTCAAGCGTATTACCAAATACATCCGAGGTACACTGAACTATGAATTTAATTACACATCAGAGACTAACAAAAATCTTGCAGGCTTTTGTGATGCAGACTGGACAGGCTGTTTGGATGACAGGAAGAGTATGTCTGGAGGTTGCTTCTATCTTGGAAACAACATGGTTTCATGGCACATCAAGAAGCAAAATTGTGTATCACTCTCCACTACTGAAGCAGAATATATCGCACTTGGAAGCTGCTGTACTCAACTCATGTGGATGAAACAGATGCTTAACGACTATGGTATCACAACTGACTCTTTCCTTGTTCATTGCGATAACAAAAGTGCAATTGATATCTCTAAAAATCCGGTTCAGCATTCAAGAACAAATCATGTTGACATTAGACATCATTTTTTCAGAGAACTTGCTGAGGAGAAACTAGCTGTCATAAAACATGTTGCATCTGAGAGACAACTTGCTGATATTTTTACAAAACAATTAGATTTCAACAGCTTTTTGTATTTGCGAAAGGCTCTTGGAATCTGCGAGTTTTAAACGTTTTACAGGTTACTTGGGAGTATGGTGCATCATGGAGTACTAAGGCTTGATCATTTGCTAGATAAGAAGAAGGATATTAAGCATTCTGAGTGAAAGAGTATGTGGTAGCTAAATGTATATATATATATATATATAACACAGTCGTAGATTATGAAAGTTTCCGAATAGATGAAAGCACCACAGCTGAGGCTGTTATTTTGATGTTTCAAGTATGATGAATGATACAACTCTAGTAGTGTCATATTAAGGATACATTTTTCCAGTGGAAGGATCATACAAACGGGTTAGACACGATGAAAGCATCTTGGCTAAGAAAAGCTGTTAGTCTTGTTATTCACTTCTATCTTTGTGTAAGATGACTTTATGTGGGAACCCTGCGTCTGTGATGTTGGCATACTCCTAACAAGTAAGTCCATGTGTACATATTTATTCAGTCTTTTAGTCATTATGCCTTTGTGTTTGGTTTCTCTCTCAATGCAAGATGTTTAATTGATAGAAAAGGGTCCCCCAGAGTCTCTGATGAACTGTCGATGATATGCTCGAAAATGGTCCAAGTATCTGCAAACATAGTCTAAGTGATATGGGCCAATCGTTTCTTACTTGGGCCAAGTTGTGTCTCGGCACATTGTTATGTTGGAAAGGTGGTTCCGCATTTCTTATTGTGGACTATTTCTTTTCTCTTGACTAATATGCCCACCAAAACCATAAGAGGCCCTCTAGGGTTGTTTGTTGTCGATTACAAATTTCAAAAAGGAGGGGGAGTCTGCGTGTTACTCAGCCGCTCTTTTGCTCTCAAAATATGCAAACCCCAAACTACTCTCTATCACCGTTCTGTGCAATGTCGACAACACCTCGCCGTTCAACTCGTTCTAAAACAAAGCTAATGATAGATGCCTTTGAAGCTGAGCGCCGTCGCAATATGACAAACCGAGCACCCACGGTTGCACCCACTGTCGATTTGTCTCAAACAGCCACTTCGCAAGGATCTCGGCGTTCTTTCCGGCGATTAAGTGGTTCTCCTACTGGGAATCAGTGATACATACCATCATGGCGATTAAGTGGTTCTCCTACAAAAAGCAGCTCTCGTCGCTCCCACCACTCCGTTAAAGAAGCAAAAGGCAGCTCTCATCGATCGCACCACCCCAGAAAAGAACCAACACCACCCTCACCTGAGATCGGTGACTTGGAATCTGATGACAAAGAACTTGCAACACAGCACAAGCCTCCGTACTGGCAGTTCAAAGAGCACTACACTGTGAATCGGCAAGTATTCTCGGATTTGTTCTTCAAGTACCCCGAGATGGTTCGTCTGAACATGCAGCCTCTCGGTTATCGACACTCTTCCAGTACAGCCAAGGATCGCTACCCTCAGCTGAAGCCTCGAGACTTTCTCGATCAGAAAATTTACCAATTGGGAGATTCCAAGCTCGGTGAGGTAAGGCAGCTCATTGAAAAATCCGGATTGATCTATACCGTCATACATGTGTCTTCGTATTATCCGTGATTGGTTAAGGAGTTTATAGTGAACTTGTGTGATTTGGAGACAAGAGATGGGTCTCGGGTTGTCTATGTTCGGGGTGAGATGTATGATTTTACTCCTCATCTCATAAACCGGATGTTCTTCACCTCCGATACATCTCGTACAACATATTGGGACGAGGAGATATTGATCATGCGGTGTATGTACTCACTGGTGGCAGATTCAAAAGATGGGAAGGGGTTCAATCCAAGCATTGGTCAGGGAAATACTCCGGTTCCTGTACATGCTGCACCAAGGAAAGCCTTTTAACTATGGGCGCTTAGTGTACGACCAATTCATGGATATGGATCATTCTCCACAAGCTGACAGGAAGATCATCTTCCCAAATCTGATTTTTCAGATGATCTACTTCCAAGGGGATGTTAATGTGACTTCCGTAGATGGCGCTCCGATTGGTTATCTTCTTAGCATCACCTTGGATCCCAAAGCTGGTCGTGTCTCGGATAATGAAGAAGAAGCTCAAGCTCCAGATCTGCAAAGGGACATTGACATGACGATTCGTGGGTTACGATACATTCAGCGTCGTCTTGCTTGTATGTCTTTCTCATTCCATGATTATACGTACTCACATTATTTATTGAGCTTGTTTTTGTCAAATGTGTGACCAACTCAGGGGGAGAATATCCACAGTATCCCAAGCAGACATGAAACAAAGAATATGATACGTACTATGATGATGAGGCTCGTGCGGAGTTTGAGCAAGATGACTAGTTGGTCTGTTCTAATGAATGCCTGCTCTCTTAGGATTTTCTTTTCTTTTGCTCAGAACTAATGTTTAACTTCTATCTATGTCTTGTTCGGATTTGGATGACGTGACTTTATGATGTGTTTTTTTTTCTATGATCTTAAGACTAAGAACTTTTATCTAATCTCTATTGCACGATGGTTCAGAAGTTATTTGTGTGTAGGAACTGTCTTGTGTTGGTTGTACGCTTCTGCTTGATTGTTATCTGACAGGTTGAGATGGTGCACACATTTAGACAAAAAGGGGGAGAATGAGAGCTCAAAGAGTTCGAGTAGCTTGCAAGAGTAACTTAGAAGATGACATGGACAACACAAGCTGTGACGTGGAGCACAAGTCAGCAGCTGAGGAATGGATATCAAGATTTGGAAATATTCTGTTTAACAAGAATATAGAATATTTCCTTCACAGAGATACTAAGAGATCGTGGAGCAGATATATAAGTCATGTGTAGCTAGGAGAATTAGGTCATCCGTTCAAGATGAGGAAGTAGTGTTGCTACTAATTCATTTCTTGAGACATTAGAAGTACACCAAGTTGAGTCTACTTACCTGGCCAAGATCCTAGGTGTTTGCGGTTCTCGGGGTCAACCCGGTTTTTGGAAGTGGTGTTGGGTCTGGAAGCTCTTATTAGATTAAGAGGTTGTTGATAACATAGTCACTCCCTTTATGGACTTGTAGACACGTCATAAGCTTTGGAGATATTGCAAAGATTGTGCACTGATTTTTTCTTGATTGAAGTCGGATTTTTGTGTAAGGCTGCTCTGTTCTAGACCGTGTTGGTATCTCTCATTGATCCTGAACCTATATCAGACCAAGACATTAAAATTCAGGTTCAGAAAGTTAAAGAGAGTCTAGAGACTTACTTTGCTCATTTGATTTGCACTTAGTGGGCTGTTGATCCGAAAAAATCTACTTCTTTGGTGTTGGCATCCAAAATTGTGAAGGTGATCTCATCATAAGCCTCTTGGGAATGTAGCTACTGTTTTGGAACTTTTGTACAAACTCCTGGTACATATGCTGCTTTAAAATTACCAAAGTAGTGATCGGGATATTGTAGTAGTTGGGAACTTTTTCTTGTATCAGCTACATATAGGCTTTTCCAACAAGAGTGTTTATGACATTAGTTCTTCTCTCCTCCTTTAGGATTTTATAGAACAAAAACCAATCTTTTAGGCCTCTATCCCATCTTAATAAGTCTATGGATCTTGGTCAAGACCTGAAAAGAAGAGGTTATGGGGCTCATATATTTCTATTTCATCATGAGAAGGCTCATGCGACTTAGAGATGAATTGTACTTGATCAGGTTCATCCTCAATTGTGTTGGCTTGGAAATAGTCTGGTGGTTCTGGTTCTGGTTCATCTCCACCAGGGTCATCTCCAAATTCTGAACCCAAGTAGTATCCTGGTGCGGGTGGTGGTTGCTCAAGTCGGTTAATACGTTGTCCTAGAGCTTCGATTTCTCCAAGCAATTGAGCTAAGTTCACTGGTGCATTATTGTCTCCCATAGTACATAATCCTGTAAGAACAACACTTGACGCGAAATCAAGTGCCACAAGAACTAGAAACAAGCAATAAGAACAAAAAGACAATTCGCAAAAATGAAAAAATACAGAATTTGAAAAACGCAACTAAAGCTAACTTGTTTTCTATTTTTTTGTTTTCACTTATGAATTCAACAAACAATGCAAATAATTAGAAAATTAATGCAGAATGGAAACAAGCAATCATAGAATCACAAACCGGACGGCTCGGTGTAACCCTAACCGCGATTCGCGCACACAAGTGAAAGGAGGAGCCGCGGATGCAATCTGTCCTTATAAGGTTCGTTTCGGTATTTAACTTAGATTATGAAATTTAAAAACCAGCAAAGTAACAATCAGAACCGATAACAAACACTAGAACAACAATCAAAAAGTGAAACCGGACAGACAAGTAAACACTCAAGTAACCAACTGATCTCCTAGTGCTTATATGCAGTCGTGTTTCAACTTAAACAACCTCTACTCCGTATTTATTTTCCTTTTTTTTTAAATGGTGCAACAGAAGACGAATCAAACTAAAATATGCAGTGGTCAACAAATAAACTAACAAACTCAAACATTTAAACCACAAACATTAAGTAACCAACTTAATGATGCAACCAAACCCTAGTGACACTCCTAAATGTGGCCGGCTCGATTTTAATCAGCCTAACAACTCAACAACTAGTTTTTCCTTTTAATTTTTATGCAGGAACAAGAATTAACTATAGGATTACAACAAGCCAGAATCAAAAGGAACATTAAACTGAAGCAAATACTCATCAACAAACAACAACTCATGCAATTTTCAAGAAACCCTGAAGCTGTCGATATGCGGCTGGATTTGATTCAAAAACCTAGCAACTCTTTTTTGTATTTTGATATGAATATGATGAAAGGACATAAATAAATACTTAAATAGAATCAAATAATCAAGCAGAAGAAATATGAAAGAACTAATACATTTCGTTTTTTTGTTTTTTTATTGATGAAATAAAAATTAGCAATTAGCAAAAGTAAAAAGTGAAAGGATAGAGATAACCGATTTGTTTCAAGAGCCTAATCTCTGATACCAAATGATGTAAGCTCCAGTGATTTAAGCTCAAAAGGACTGGAACAGGGGTGCAAAATCTGGAGTGAAGTGACTCTCCTTTGGACCACAGACACGATAGAGATGGTGCACGAGCAGCTGGACCGAAGTCTCTCTTGTGAGAGTCAAAACTAACACTGTCAAAACTTGTAGAACTAAACTTTTAGGGAATATAAATTTCAAGAGTAAACACACCGAAATAGAAAACCCGGATGATATTTTATTGATGAGAGATCGGAAAAAGAGTACAAAAAATAAAAGATTAAGATGTTTATAGTGAACCTTATGAAAGGCAGCATACGTACCCTTAAGAAAGGGATCAAGCCATTCATAGTTCAAAGTTTAGATTCTAGGATTTTATCCTATATCTAAATCGTAGGAATGCCATCTCTTTATATAGCTGCGCTAAGCCGACTTCGAGGATCCGCGTCCGCAAGATATTCAGATATCTTCATGTTATCATCTCCTTCCATTTCCGTTAAGATTTGCATTTTCATCTTGGATTTTTCTCTTCTACTCGGAGATATCTTCATCTTCCCTTATTCGAATTTATCTTCTTACGTTGACGACTATCTTTGTGCGGCTTAACCTATTTTTCCGAATGGGCCGAAAACGGATGGTTTGAGTCCGTTTGAGCGTAGACTTCTTGATTCGGCCCAAAGTCTCAGAAATACGAGTTTTGTACGTTGGGCCCAAATTCGTATTTCTTCTAACTTCATCCAGGATTTTTGATTAACGGCTAAGAACGTATAAGCCGATGTTTCCAAAGATGGATCACAGCTAGTTGCGCATCCGAAGAAGGAGATATCGGCAAATGTTTGATCATACGTTTTAAGTGGAATATTCATTCGGAAAGTCCGAAAAGTATATTCAGATCGGAAGCTCCCAATGAATGCATTTAGCTCGGAACTTCCAAGAGAATGGATTGTTCGGGAAAAGAGAAAGGAGATGTTCGGATCCGAGCTGGTTTAGCTCGTAAATTCCAAGATGGTTTTGCCCGGATCAGAGCTGACTAAGCTCAGAAGTCTCTTGTTTGTATGTTTCATCTATCCGTAGTTTCTTTTGAGAGATGTGTTTGTCCGATCGATCCATTCAGATGTTTTGGTGAACAGTTTTTTCCGCTTCATATGAAATGTTATCCGTTTAAAGATTTTCGTATAAAATGTTATTCATACGAAGCCATCGATATGAAGCGCTTTGTATGAAATGTTATCCGTTTGGAGCTTTTCGTAAAAAAATGTTATTCATACGAGATTATGGTTATACGACTGTCCGCATTTGATCGTCAGATCATGTTTTTTTAGCTATTATTTTTGCCGAGGGGATTTTGGCCCCAACAGTTAGCCCCCCAGCTCTTCAGACTCGAGCGCGATGATGGCGAGGTTACTTAGTGTTCAAGGCGAAAACAATTGTCCGAAAGGTTGTATTTGTTCCGTTGCTCTTCCGCTTAAGATGGCGGATTGTCCGAATTGCTCGTCGTACTTCGGCCGTGCTCAACTTTTTTGTGCAAAGCCCAGCCGATTCCAACACCATTCCTAATCATGATCAGCTCCATCATGATTTATTTTAGCATGTTTATGACAAAATGATTTAAGTCTAATCATCTCAAAGCTCCATGCCTTTGTAAATTCTATAAGTATTCGCTTCTTCCTACTTCATTTTTCACTCCTTCACTCCAAAGAAAATAACTCAAAGGTAACTTCTCTCACTAATTCCTTCCTTTCTTTTGTGAGTTTTTTAAAAGTTCTCTTCTTCGTTCTTGTGGGATTTGAAGCTTTTTTCCTTTCCAAATTTGGACTTCTTTAGGTCGTGCTTCCTCTTGTTTCCGGTTCACGGGCTTATAATCCGATACCTTAGGCGTCATGGATTGGCGCTCACGCAGATCACTCCTCGAAGTCTGCGGCATTTGAATGGATGGGTAGTTCGCAGTTTTGAATGTGATGTCGAGCTTTGAGTGTTACATCTTAGGAACATGTTGACCGTGGTTCCGATACACGGCGGTCCTGAATATTGTCTTCGGCCTTTCATGCATCAGAGAGTTGTCTCGAATTTTGAAAGTCACGACCCCCCAATGGCGACATCAATTTTTATATGTTTTGATTGACGAGGCGTCCGTTGAAGGGGATTGTATTCCGTTAATGAAATCAAAATGGGGAAAAATCAGTAGCAGATTTGGTCGTTTGGTTTTGCATCGCTTACACTCGCTATTTGCCGATCTTCTGTTGTTTTTTTTGTTTTCTTACTCCTGTGGAAAGGGATCTCTGCCTGAGGTGTCTGCCGAACTTGGTCGAACTCATCGGAAGGTTACAGAGTAGAAGCACGAATTGGAAAAGCATTTCTCTTCTGTGCGTGTTATCCGAGCGAGCTGAATGGACATGATCCATCAAGCTATGTGCACTGACGAACGGGTGGATGACGACGAACGTCATGACGATGTTTTGCTTCAAGATGATGATTCGATTTCTGCATGGCTTAACAGCAGAAGGGGACTTCCTGACTTTGACTACTACGGTCCTGAAGAATGCGTTGGTCTAGATCATACAATGGGCGAAGATATCCCCGTTTCATGTACCAATGCGGATGACGGAGAGGAGATAAACATCCCCCAAGTGCCGTTCTTTGAATCGTCGAATCAGGTTGTCACGTCCGACTCTAGTCGAAGGTGGAAAAATAGACATGGAAAGGATGTTGAGGTTCCGCAGCCCGATTCCGATCTGAGCCGGTATGATCGCGACAATGGTAGCTTTATGTATACCAATGCTGCCGAGGTTATGAACTTTTGCTCGGGTATCCGTTACCTTGGAGACTATCCAACGAAGTACGAGGATATGATTTCGGCGATTCTCTCGTCAATGCAGGGCAAGACATGCTAAGGTTTAGTTTCTTCCTTTGTCGTAAAGCAATATTTTATTTCTTCGTAACTTAATTTATTTGATCGTAAAAACTTTCGTCGCAGGCGTGGGCTTCGATCAACCGTTATGCCGCCGAGTCTGATGGAAAGTTTTGAAGGTTTGAAGATCGCATTGCAAGGCATTCCGTTGAAACTGCAAACTTGGCGAATTCTGTCGCCGCATTGAAGGCTTCTATCGAAGATAAGAAAAATGAGTTTGAGACGTCAAGACTTTCCCTCGACGCCGAGAGGAATAAAGCTTTTACTGAAGCTGGAGTTCTAAGAACTCATCCTGCGGACATGGAGATTTTTCGTGAGGCGTCTCTTTAGGATGCGACTGAGAGAGGAAAGAAAGGAATGCATAAGAAGATTGCGTCTCGATTATCCAAATTCCGCAAAATCTTCTCGAACCTGTTGTTGGCCATAGAGAGGCAAAGTCTGTTCGTCGCGGTGAGAAGCAACTTAGATTTGATTGCCAATTTAAGGGATAAAGGTCTATCCGCGTTTGAGTCCGAAGAAGCTGACATGAGATCGAGAGCTCGTTTGGACGAAGACAATGTTTTTGAATATGTCCGGTTGATAGCCGATGCGGAAAGTTATCTTTATCTGTCTATGTTCTCAGGCGATGTCGCCGACTTGTCTTACGGAGATAAGTAATTCTGAAATATGGGTGTCGTGGTTTTTGTCGTATGTAATAGATTTTTCCTTGGACAGTTGGTTGTCCTAATGTATGAACTAACTTGTCTTGTGTGTTTAAGTAAATTAGCTGTTTTAAGCTTTTGAAGTTATTTTTGAACCTTCCTCTCCGGACTTCAAACTTGAGTAAAGCATCTTTAAATACTTCGAATTGTTTGGTCGAGTGTGATAAGTTGCGATGGTCGTCCGATCCATTTGGTTGTGCTTTACTTAGAATTTTTGTAAACGCTTGGGAACTACTCAAGGAAGAAGTGGTATTGATTCGTAAAATATGGGATGGTAGACTCAGAAGACCGAGCTCGTCAGCTCGGAACCGCCAAGCTCTATCTTAGAATTTCTGAGTTTGTTAACTCGGTTTTCCGAGTTTGTCAGCTTGGTTTTTGCAAGATTGCCAGCTCGGTTTTTCCGAGCTGTTTAGTTCGGGATCTTTGAGCCCTGTCTCGGAATTTCCAAGCCAGCCAGTTTGGGATTTTCAAGCTGTGTTTCGGAGACCCTGAGCTGATTAGTGGGCTTAGTGAGATTTGTTCTTAATGATTTGACCAGTGTGCTCGGAAGCGTCTTATTGGGTTTCAAAATTGAGTCTGAGGAGTAGCAAGACGTACTCCTCTTGCGGACTTGTAATGATTAGACCAGTGTGCTCAGAACCGTCTTACTGGGTTTTGAAATTGAGTCCGAGGAAAAGCAAGACGTATTCCTCTTGCGGCCTTGTAATGATTAGACCAGTGTGCTCGGAAGCGTTCTACTCGGTTTCGAAATTGAGTCCGAGGAGTAGCAAGACGTATTCCTCTTGCGGACTTGTAATGATCAGACCAGTGTGCTCGGAAGCGTTTTACTGGGTTTCGGAGTTTTATAGTTGACTTCAATACTAGTGCGGGGGTTTACCGTCTTATCTTCCCGTTATCGGTCGTGTTGTGAATAATGACGTTGTCGAGACCAGCGTGTTGTGTTTTACTGGGTTCAAACTTTCGATTTCGTTTTTCCGTGAGACTTTCGCCTCATATCTTGCGTTATCGAAAGTGAATCGATATCCGCATGACATACCTTTCAAAAATATCGAACCAAGCTATACTTGGCTATAAAGTCATTTTACCACTGTGCTGAGTAGCATCATACTGGATTTTTGGGGTCTACTATCGACTCTAGTACTGGCGCGGGGGTTCACCTCACTTATGTTCCCTTCGCCGATAATAAACATACCTTGGCAGTGTTGGGATTATGTCCTGAAATCACATTGTACTTACTCTAAAGATAGTTGTATTGTCGAGATCGGACAATTCATGTGATACTGGGTAGTCATAATGTTTTGCTAGAAACCGCTTATGACAAATGAGTTGTAACTCATTTCTAGTATCGTGTGAACCTACAGGGTCACACACTTAAGTAAGCTGGATACACTTTGTATGGGATTGATCATTGGCTTATGATCCGATCAATGTGTATTGGATACACATTGAATTGAGTTTTTAAGAGGTGTGTCGATCGATGCACTGAGTGTGTCGATCGACGCAGGTTTTCGAATGGGTGTGTCGATCGATACAGTACGTGTATTGATCGATGCACATTGGGCCTCGAGACTGAAGTTTCAAGTTAATGACTTAAACGAGTCGGGTTTGATCCGCAGGTCGTTTTCGGTCATCCCAGGTCAATATATATTATATCATCGACCTGAGCCCTGGCTGTTTTGTCGCTTCTCAGAGAGAAAGCAGAGACACAGAAACTCATAATCCACAGGAGATCCGATTCCCGGTACTAGCATCCCGACGGATTCCAGCTTGTGTGCGTGTGGACTACGATAGAGGCGCAGCGATTGAGGCGCTATTGATCTCGTTTACCTGCTCCAATTTCCGCTGCCAATCTTCAGGTAAACACGGGGCCAGTTCTTAGATTCAATCACCTAGACCCTGGATCCTAGGGAACCCAACAGTGGTATCAGAGCCATAGGGTTTAATCCGTTGAATCTGTAGCTTGGAATTCGATTAAAATGGTATTTGATTGAATTGATGCTAGCTAGGTTTCGTTTTGATAAATGTAATCTCGGATTTAATTGTATCGAAAACGAAGAACTGTGTTTTCGCACTGTGTCGATCGACACAAGTTTGTGTCGGTCGACACACCGCGAAAACGGCAAAACTGTTTTAGGGTTTTCGCACAGCATCGATCGATGCACTGGGTGTGTCGGTCGATGCAGCGCGAAAATACAAAAGAACTTGTGTTTTCACATAGCGTCGATCGACACAAGTTTGTGTCAGTCGATGCACCGCGAATTCGCCTATTAAAACACTGGGTTTCGATTTAGAAATCGCACTGTGTCGATCGACACACTGGGTGCATCGATCGACGCAGGCTGTGCGAAAGGATAGATCGGTTCAATTGGATTGAACTGGTTATCTCGCATGGTTATGTCGGTTTAATTCGATTAAAAATTCCCTGATACCCTACTGTATCGATCGACATAGGTTTAGTGTCGGTCGACACAGGCCTTGCGATTGGTTAATCGGTTCAATTGGAATGAACTGGTTATCATGCTTGGTTAAGGTAGATCAGATCGGTTTAAATTGGATGAATTGGTTCAATTGGATTGAATTGGTTACCTCAATTGGTATAAACCGATTTGATTGGTTAAGATCAGTTTGATTGGATAAGTCGATTCAATTGAATTGGAATGGTTATCGCAATTAGTTGAAACTGGTTGAATCGGTTCAGTTGGATGGACCGGTTGAATTGGATTTGACCGGTATCTCAATTGGTATAAAACCGGTTCATTTGGTTATTTACCGGCTCAATTGGATTGACCGGTTATCTGGTTGGTTAAACGTAATCATTTGGTTTTGAACAAAATGATTAAGAAACCGAACCAAATGACCTAGCCCGCTTTAATTAGAACAAGCAAAACTTAATTAAAATTAGAAGTAAAATGTTCTTAACCTATCGAATGCACATTGGATGTGTATTAGATCAAAGATTAGTATTCGATATGGTCAACTGTCAAGATTCATTTCGTTGTTGTGATAGTCTTGCCAAGAGCTTGGTGTCCACAATTACATGAGTAAGGCAGGTAGTAGTGTTGATGGTCTTGCAGTGCTTGACATCAACAATTACATGACCTAAGAGATTGAATTACTTACTTTTGAGTTCCGTTTCCTCAACTAAATATCAAGTGACCTTGATGTCTTGCCCAAATCTCGTCTACTGTCAAGACTTGTTTCGTTTGTTGGATAGCCTTGGAGTCCTTGGTATCCACTACTACATGAGTAAGACAGGTGATCATTGATAGACTTGCAGTGCGACTGTCAATGATCACAAGACTGAAGAGATTGGTTTACTTGACTAGGCTATCAGAAGTTCTGGGCCCAGAGACATCAGAGTAGATAGGACATGGATTGTCTTATCTGCGACCAAGAGTTGTACTGGGTACAATTAGCAATGATTTGCTTACCTAGATGACTAAACTCTGGGTGATGACGAGTCGTCCACTAAGATTTTAGTGATGTGTGGATCTTGGATTATTATATTCATAGAGGGAACATTGATTGAATATAATGCGAGTTTTCTTATTAGATAAGATTCCTCATTTCCTGAAATCATAACTAAATTTTTCTTTTATTAAAATTTCAGCCTATGTCTAAAACTACTTTCTCGTTACGATCCGTCCTTGAGAAGGACAAGTTAAATGGATCAAATTTCCTGGATTGGTATCGCAATTTGAGATTAATCCTCAAGCAGGAGAGTAAGGACTATGTCCTTGAGAAAGCTCTTCCAGAAAGGCTTGGGACCAATGCCTCGCATGCAGTATATGATGCTTCGAATAAGCATTATATTGATGTGGTAGATGTGTGTGGTCTGATATTGGCTACCATGGAATCGGATTTAAAGAGTCAGTACAAGAACATGGAGTCGCCAATAGAGATGATCACCAGCCTGAAACTGAAGTTTCAGGATCTGGCACGAGTTGAGAGATTCCAGATGGTGAAGTCTCTAACTGGGTGCAAGCTACCAGAGGATGCTCCAGTGAGTCCTCATGTCATTAAAATGATGGGTTACATTGATAACCTGGGGAAACTGGAATGTCCTGTCAGCTTAGAGTTGGCCACTGACATCATTCTGCAGTCACTGCCGTCTAGTTATGATAAGTTTATCAAAAGCTATATCAAGAATAACTTGACGAAGACGTTGACTGAGCTGCATGGTATGATCAAAAAAGAAGAGCAAGACATCAAAAAGGGTAAAAGATTTGAGAAATCTTGTGTTAACAAGGGTAGAGTCAGGGCCATCCAGATTTGGAATCAGGATAAGCCTGTGTCATCTTATAAGCCCAAGTCCGGCCCATCTGGTGTTAGAAAGTGCTTCTACTGTGATGAGTCAGGGCATTGGAAGAGAGATTGCATTAAATTCTTGGAAGATTCACAAGATATGAAGGAGATGTATGGTACTTCTTCTTCAGGTATTGTGTTATTACTTCAAGTTCTACGTATGTATTGGATACTAGTTGTGGTACTGATATTTTGGAAATATGCAGGGCCTAAGCAACAGTAGAACGTTGAAGAAAGGACAAGTGAAACTGCGTGTCTGGTATGGAGCAATGGTTGTTGCATGAGCCGTAGAGATTCTCCACTTGTAGGAGCCTTTCAAGCTTGGTTTTTGAATTAAGTAATTGCTACTATGGACCTGCTTTATGCAGAGATGTCTTTCATTTTCTTGTAAGAATTTGGATGTTTTTCATTCTGATAAAAGACAAGTTTTGCTCTTTTGATCTTAATGAAATATTATGGTACCACCCCTTTGATAATGGGTTTTATATCTTAAACCATTGTACGCTTGTAAATATAACATAAATACCAAACGGTTTAAGTCTGATGACTTGAACTTGATTTTTCCTTAGCATAGTCGTTTTGACCACATAAAGTGAAGCAGATTCAGAAGTTCCATTGTTATGGGCTTTAGGCTCATTTGATTATAAATCATTTGAGACATGAAGTCTGCTTGCTGGGCCAAATGACTAAGGCTTCTTTAGCAGAGCTAAAGAAAAGGGCCAGAGGCTTATTGGGCCTTACATGTACTGATGTATGTGGCCCGATGAGCATTAATGACAAATGAAATCTTCAGTACTTCATTAACTTACCGATTTGACTTCAGTAAGTATGAGTGTGTTCATTCGATGAGACACGAGTAGGAATCCTTTGAGGAGTTCCAAAATGAAGTACAGAACCGATTTGACAGAAGTATTGAGATCCTCGATTAGATCGCGGAGGAAAATACTTGAGTCAAGAATTGTGTGATCATCTAAGTGAGTGTGAAGTCATATCACAGCTCTTTTCTCCTGGAAAACTTAAATGGTGTTTCTGAGAGAACGAATTAGATCTTATTAGATATGCTCCGATTAATGATGAGTCACAGGAATCTTCCGTTATCCTTTTAAAATACGCTCTAAAATGAATATGTTTACGCCAAATAGTTTTCTATCAGAATCAGTTGAAAGGCACCACATTGTATGTGGACTGGGTGATTTCCAAGTATGTCTTTCTGATTAATTGGGATTGCAAGGTTTGTGTAAGGCAGTTGTAAACAAACAAACTTGAACCCAAATCTGATAAGGGCTGCTTCGCCAGTTGTCCTAGGGAAACCGAGGCATAGTACTTTTGCAACCAATCCGAGAACAAGGTTTTGTTATTCGGAACTCTGTTTTTCCAAGAAAACAGTGGGAGTAAAAGTACAGCTCGAAGAAATTCGAGAAACACAGGAGGCTGAACCTGTGGAGCCTGAAGTTCGCTGATCCTGATGGATCCGTCACTAAACCGAGGGTGATTCCTCATGACCGATTGCTGTGATCTGTTGATCATTGAAAAGTGACGAGCCTGCGAAATTCAAAGAAGCGAAGGTGAGCCCCAACTCCGAGAATTAACTAGGAATGTATGTTAGCTTCACCGATCCATTTCTGGATTGAAGCAAACATCTTGGAGTTGGAAATCTATGTTCTGTTAAAACAGTCAAAGGTTTTGACTTGATCAGGAACATATAGAAACCGTGCGTTTACAAGTAAACTAGTGGGAGCGTAATTGTAATTCTCACACCGTATGTTTATAACATACTTAATCTCATAAACGACGTTCTGACGCTAAAGTCTTGTCAAGATTGGGGTCGGAAGTCAAATTTAACAATGGACATGGGAGAAGCTGAAAAAGTTCTTGGAATAAGGATCCATTGAAATGGATCAGAGCTAATTGGATCGTGTCAGAATCCTTATGATTATAAGGTACTGGACAGTTCCAATATGCATGATTCCAAGAATGGCTTCACACCAAAAGTCTTATGGCAATGATTTTAGCAAGATGAAGTGTCTTGGACACTGGCTGAGCTAGTGTCTATGAGTGTGATCCTTTTTTCTTATGCAATAGAATCCATCATGAATGCCATATTTTGAGCTCGTCTAAATGCAGCTGACGCATAAAGCATGACGAGAAGATACCAACTTGTTCCGGTAAGAGTCACTGGACAGTTGTAAGGAATATCCCCAAGTGTTTGAGAAACACTAAGGATATGTTCTTGTACAACTGAGAAAAAGACGAATCAGTTATGAGTAGTTAGACGGACAAAGATGATTCCCGGTTCCCACCTGTTTATGTCTCTTTGTCTGTGTAGCGGCGCTATCTGTTGGAAAGGTTTCCAAGCAGTGGACCGTAGAATAGTGCTTATTAAAGAATAGCGGTGTGGTTTGTTGGAATGGTTCCAAGCAAGAACACCGCAGCATCTCTCACAACCTAAGCATGAGTTTCGTACTGTTGTTGTACCACGCGTGGTCTTGATTCTAGTGGGAGTTAAATTAGTTATGATGTTCAGATAGACATGATGTGGTCATGTTTATGAAAAACTGACATCAGCATTATTCGATTATTGGATAATCGAATAATGGTCCCAAGTATTTTATGTTCATTTTATAGGTCATCAAGTTGAGGACTTGATCATGAAACCCTATAAATGAAAGATGACGTAAAATTATGTTTGTCCCTGGTCATAGGTTGTTAAAATGGGACACTAACAACCGTTAAGACTAGTATGTGAGGTGACGTATGACTATGTTTCATGGAGTCATTGATATGAGTATCAACGTCAGTCACATGGATATATGTTGGTGAACATATGATCGAACATGACCCGCTAATGAGAACTCTACAGGATAGTTATATCTGTGTCATAAGAGATTCTCATTACAACTATAGAGTATAGTCCTTAGACCTGAGTTCATCATGCTTTCTAGCATATGAATTGGTGCGTTTTGACCTTGTCAAACGTCGTTCCGTAACTGGCGGCTATAAAGGCATTGCTTAGGCGTATCATGAAGTATGTGTAGAAACAGGGATGGAACAAGAAAGGATTTGTCCCTCCTATATAACAGGAGATAAATATCTCAGGCCCCATCGAAGATTTGATACTGAGAAAATGAATGGCCGTGCTCAAACGAGGTGATTGTCAGTCGTTTGTTTTATCAGTATAGATCAGGAGTTCGATGAACATGATGTTGGCTATGATAAGGATGACACAGTTTCTTGCCTTATGCCATATCGAGATATAGCGATAAAGGGATTATGGGAATAGATGATTCCAGTACAAGTGGGAGATTGTTGGGATTATGTCCTGAAATCACATTGTACTTACTCTAAAGATAGTTGTATTGTCGAGATCGGACAATTCATGTGATACTGGGTAGTCATAATGTTTTGCTAGAAACCGCTTATGACAAATGAGTTGTAACTCATTTCTAGTATCGTGTGAACCTACAGGGTCACACACCTAAGCAAGCTGGATACACTTTGTATGGGATTGATCATTGGCATATGATCCGATCAATGTGTATTGGATACACATTGAATTGAGTTTTGAAGAGGTGTGTCGATCGATGCACTGAGTGTATCGATCGACGCAGGTTTTCGAATGGGTGTGTCGATCGATACAGTACGTGTATCGATCGATGCACATTGGGCCTCGAGACTGACGTTTCGAGTTAATGACTTAAACGAGTTGGGTTTGATCCGCAGGTCGTTTTCGGTCATCCCAGGTCAATATATATTGTATTATATCATCGACCTGAGCCCTAGCTGTTTTGTCGCTTCTCAGAGAGAAAGCAGAGACACAGAAACTCATAATCCACAGGAGATCCGATTCCCGGTACTAGCATCCCGACGGATTCCAGCTTGTGTGTGTGTGGACTACGATAGAGGCGCAGCAATTGAGGCGCTATAGATCTCGTTTACCTGCTCCAATTTCTGCTGCCAATCTTCAGGTAAACACGAGGTCAGTTCTTAGATTCAATCACCTAGACCCTGGATCCTAGGGAACCCAACAGGCAGTATTTAAGATTTGTATAGCGCGCTTTTATCCGTTTGTTGGATGTATAGAGCCTCAGTCCGTATAGAACATGTTGGCTAATTTTCGTAAATGATGTATGTGTTTGTCGATTGATGCTTCTCGGATAGGAATTTAATTTCCTCCTCTTCGACGATGAAGTCTATTGCTCTGTGTAAAGCGTCCGCCATTGTGTGAGGTCGATTCAGTGAGATTTCCTTCCTAAAGTCCGATTCGTACCAAAGTGCCTTTTTCAGCGCGTCGATGCCCACTTTGTCGCTTAAGCCTTCGATTCTCGTCAAAATTTTTTTAACCTTTCGATCAATTTTCCCAAGCTTTCTTTATGGCCTTGACACATTGACCACATATCAACGTCGGAAGTGTCTCTGTCCATGAAATCGAGTACTATTTCATGAATTCCTCGGATAGCTGTTGGAAGTTTCCAATGGAATCTCGTTCTAGTCTGGAGAACCATTCGAGCGCTGCTCCTTTCAGATGTTCGATGAACAAGAGACAAAACCGGTGTCCCTCTCTTTTCACTTGAGATTTCTCTTCCGATCGCGATTCAGAAAGCCATCATGTGAGCTTTCGGAGTAGTCGTTCCATCGTAGCATGGGATTTTGAGCTTGCCAGGATTGGAGATCCGTGATTCTATGATTCGAGCTTTGAATGGTGTCTTTCGTGTCTTTTCCAAGACGCGATCGATTTCGGCGCAGCGCGCGTCGCCCGATGAACTTGCGATCATATGGTTTTGATCTTTTCTGTTATTTGAGCTAGTGTGTCTCTGAGTTAATTGAGTTCTCTCCGTTTACTGATTCGTCGTCGGTCAATTGACTCGTTCGGCTGAGTTCGCTGGACGTCCTCTTCTTCCAAAAGTTCATCATCGCTTATTACAAGGACATATCGATCTGCTTCAATCCTTTCTTCATTGTTGTCAGAATGTGGTCCGTCCCGATTTCCAGACGGAATCAGATTCTCGTTTTCGCAATCCTCTGTACCTTCTGGCACTATGAGTCTTCGGCCTCAGATCAAAGGAGGAGGATCCTCCCGTGGTTTGCACAGATGTTGATAAATCTAGCCGCCATCATTCAGTTGGGGCGAAGTTCACTGTTAGAATACTCTGTGCTCGGTTTCCGGTTTTCAGTCTCTCAATCTGCTCTGTGAGAGGGCTATTTGCCTTTTCTTGTTCTTCGGTCCTCTGTCTCAGCGTGGCCACCATCTCTTTCAACTCGGATAGCGTTGCATTGATTGTCGCATCTGGTGCAGTTGTGTTTGTAACGATGCCACTTGCTGACTGTTACCCGCAGTAACGTTAGTCGTGGTGCGGTCGATCTGTTTCGTTTCCGTCTCCGTTGGTAACCATATCTTCGGATTCGCTAGTCGATGGTTTTAAAGTGTCAGAAAATTTTCTTCCCCACAGACGACACCAAACTGTGAGAGTCGGAACTCGCACTGTCAAAACTTGTAGAGCTAAAATTTTAGGGAACATAAATTTCAAGAGTAAACACACCGAAATAGAACACCCGGATGATATTTTATTGATGAGAGATCGGAAAAAGAGTACAAAGAATAAAAAATTAAGATGTTTACAACATAACCTTATGAAAGGCTGCCTACGTACCCTTAAGAAAGGGATCAAGCCATTCGTAGTTCAAAGTCTAGATGCTAGGTTTTTTTTGCTATATCTAAATCGTAGAGATGCCATCTCCTTATATAGCTTCAGTAAGTCGGCTTCGAGGATCCGCGTCCGCAAGATATTTGGAAATATTCCTGTTATCTTCTCCTTCAATTTCCGTTAAGATTTACATTTTCATCTCAGATTTTCCTCTTCTGCTCGGAGATATCTTCGTCTTCACTTATTCGAGTTTATCTTCTTACTTTGACGACTATCTTTCTGCGGCTTAACCTATTTTGTCGAATGGGCCAAAAATAGATGGTCCAAGTCCGTTTGAGCGTAGACTTCTTGATTCGGCCCGAAGTCTCAGAAATATGAGTTTTATGTTGGGCCCAAATTCGTATTTCTTCTAACTTTATCCGAGGATTTTGGATTAACGGCTAAGAACTTATGAGCCGATATTTCCGAAGATGGATTGCGGCTAGTTGCGCATCCGAAGAAGGAGATATCGACAAATGTTTGATCATACGTTCTAAGTGGAATATCCGTTCAGAAAGTCCAAGAAGTAAATTTAGCTCGGACAATCCCAAGGAATGCATTTAGCTCGGAACTTCTAAGAGAATGGATTGTGCTCGGGAAAAGAGAAAGGTTCAGCTCGGATCTTTCGTCTATCCATAGTTTCTTTCAAGAGATGTGTTTGTCCGATCGATCCATTCGGATGTTTTGGTGAACAGTTTTGTCCGCTTCGTATGAAATGTTATCCGTTTGGAGCTTTTCGTATAAAATGTTATTCATACATAGCCATTGACATGAAGCGATCATATGAAATGTTATCCGTTTGGAGCTTTTCGTATAAAATGTTATTCATACGAAACCATCGACATAAAGCGCTTCATATAAAATGTTAGTCATACGATATTCTGTTTATACAACTGTACTTGTTCGATCGCCCGATCATGTTGTTTCGGCTATTATTTTCGCCGAGGGGATTTTGGCCCCAACATCTCTCTGCGGATGTTGTTTGATGGATTGAAGCTGATAAGAAAACGAACTGAAAAATTTGAATCTCATTACAAGGGGAAACCTCACGAACAATAGAATCAGAGCCACCAAACTCAAGACAAACTTTAGGGTATTTTCTTTGATTCAGTGTAACATACAAAATAAAGAGTACAAGGCTTTATAGCCTAGTTTTCAAAAAAACCCAAAACAAAATAAAGACATGGGACATAAGGCCATATAGAAAATAAAACAATAAATTAAATTAAATAAGGTCTCAAGGTCATGTGACAATTTGGGCTAGACGGGCCGTGCTTTCTGTCTAAAGGATCAGACCTTGAATTACCTCGTTAAAAACCTTGCAAAGAAACCAAGTGGGATAAAACTTGCAAGGGAAAAAATAGTATAACCTTTAGCCCAGAGAGATGTTACAATGCCTCTTGGCTACCAAGTATAGATTTGAAGTAAATCAAACCGGTGAGCTTCCAAATAAGGCAAGTCTAGAAACCATTGTATTAGAACTTGAGTAACTTCTCTATCCGGACTGGTATTGGATTGATTCAAACTCTCATGGATTACTTGATGAGTGAAGATTCCAAAACAAGTTACTTTGTTGATTGATTCACTCTGATCCGTTCTGAGCTCTCCAATAAGTGACAGTTGATCTCCATTGGTTCTTTGGAAGTCTTCTGTTTTGTAACTTACATAACTTCCTCATGTGAAATGCTATTGAAGAACTTAAACTTCATGATGGTTCCTTGGTGAGTTAATTTTGGAACATAATGAGTTGTAGCTTAACTCCTCCTGGTTATGTAGATATTCCCCAACACATGCACCTATGTCATTGATATGATCAAGCTGCTTCTCTCTCAGGGCATATTCCGGCTTGGTGAGCCATCCTCTAGTCTGATTGGTTTAAGATGGTTTGATGTCCTCATCATACTCTCCCTCTTGAAAAGGTTTTGACCTCAAAATTGTAAACCTTGATGGATCCAGGGGCTTGTTAACGTAAAGGCTATCAAGTGGTTCTACTTTGAGTAGGTGTTATAACAGTCATTGAATAACTAAAAACATGTAAACTCATATCAGCTCAAACATATTCATTAACATTGCTAGTGTTTAGTTTAATTTTCATTTTAAAACAAGAATTTTTATATTGTGCTCTCGTTTAATCCTAATTTATTTTCAACAGATTCTGAGTATAACAAGTCTATTAAATCAGTTCTTGAGACATTTGAAGTAAACCAAGTTGAGTTGCTATTTACCTAGCCAAGATCCTTGGTGTTTGCGGTTGTCAGGGTCAACACTGTTTTTGGAAGTGGTTTTGGGTCTGGAGGCTCTTATTTGATTAAGAAGTTGTTGTTAACATAGTCACTCCCTTTATGGACTTGTAGACACATCATGAGCTTTGGGAGATATTGCAAAGATTGTGCGATGATTTGTTCTTGATTGAAGTCGGGTTTTGGTGTAAGGGTGCTCTGGTGTACTAGTGTTGTGGTCTCTCTCATTGATCCTGATACCTATATCAGCACTTTAGGCACGAGGCAAGTGCAGTATCAATGAAGTCGGTGATTGAGAATCAGATGGGTCTAAGTGATTACTTACCTCGGTTTTATCGGGTTTTGTGGTCTTAATTATCAAGTGATTCTGGTCATGCTTTTAATCATGTAAGGTTTGGCTTTGACTCATGATGTATTCTTCACACTCTTGGATCATATTGTGATCTAGCGTGTCATCCGCTTTTTCTCCTCCAGATTTACGATGTGTTTCCTTCAAGAAAGATGTTCCTACACCAATACATTAAAAGTCAGGTTCGTAGAGTTTAAGGAGTCTAGAGACTTACCTTGCTCATTAGATTGGCACTTGGTGGGTTGTTGATCCGAAAAATATCCTTCTTTGGTGTTGGCATCCAAACTCGTGAAGATGATCTCATCAAGATACTATTGTGGGAGTTTTGTACAAACTCCTTGTACATACACTGCTTTAAAATTCCCCAAGTAGTGATCGGGTTATGGTAGTTGTTGAGAGCTTCTTCTTGTATCCACCACATATAAGCTTTTCCAACAAGAGTGTTGATGACATGATTTAGTCTCTCCTCCTTTGGGATTTTATAGAACAAAAAGAAATCTTTTAGGCCTTTCTCCCATCTTAATAAGTCTGTGGATCTTGGTCAAGACCCGAAAAGGAGAGGTTATGGGGCTCATAGGTTTTTCTTCATCATGAGAAGGCTCATGCGACTTAGAGATGAATGATACTGGATCAGGTTCATCCTCATAACATGTTGTGTTGGCTTGGTAATAGTATGGTGGTTCTGGTTCTGGTTCATCTCCACCAGGGTTATTTCTACATTCTGAACCCGCGTAGAATCCTTGTGCGGGTGGTAGTTATCAAGTCGGTTAATACGTTTTCCTAGAGCTTGGATTGCTCCAAGCAATTGAGCTAAGTCCACTAGTGCATAATTGTCTCCCATTGTATATAATCCTGTAAGAACAACACTAGACGTGTAGTCAAGTGCCACAAGAACTAGAAACAAGCAATAAGAACAATAAAAATGGCAAATCGGCAATTCGCAAAATTAGAAAAATACATAATTGGAAAAATGCTACTAAAGCTAACTGGTTTTCTATTTTTTGTTTTCACTTATGAATTCAACAAACAATGCAAATAATTAGAAAATTAATTCAGAATGGAAACAAGCAATCACAGAATCACAAACCGGATAGCTCGGTGTAACCCTAACCGCGATTCGCGCACACAAGTGAAAGGAGTAGCCGCAGATGCAATCTTTCCTTAAGTTCGTTTTGGTTTTTAACTTAGATGATGCAATTTTTTAAACAAACCAGCAGAGTAAAAATCAGAACTGAGAACAAACACTAGCACAACAATCGAAAGTAGTGAAACCGGACAGACAAGTAAACACTCAAGTAACCAACCGATCTCCTAGTGCGTATATGAAGTCGTGTTTCATAAAAAACCTCTACTACCTATTTATTTTCCTTGTTTTTTTAAATTGTGCAAAAAAGATGAATCAAACTAAAATATGCAATGGTCGACACAAAAACTAACAAACTCAAACAATTAAACCGCAAACAACAAGCAACCAACTCAATGATGCAACTAAACTCTAGTGATAGTCCTAAATGTGGCCGGCTCGATTTTAATCAGCCTAACAACTCAACAACTAGTTTTTCTTTTTAATTTTTATGCAGGAACATGAATGAACTAGAGGATTACAGCAAGTCAGAATCAAAAGGAACAACAAAATGAAGCAACTACTCATCAACAAACAACATCTCACACAATTTTCAAAAAAACCTTAAAGCTGTCTATATGCGGCTGGTTTTGATTCAACAACCTAGCAACTCTTTTTGTATTTTGATATGAATATGATGAAATAAGCAAGCAGAAGCAACTATGAAATAACTAATGCATTTTTGTTTTGGTTTTCCGATTGATGAAAGCAAAAATTAGCAAGTGGCAAAAGTAAAAAGTGCAAGGATACACTACAAGAAAACAGCGTTTTTACGACTGCACTTTTAATCGCAAAATAGTCGTTGATCGGGGTTTTACGACAAACATACGACTAAATATGGTAGTAGTCAATTCATAGTCGCTAAATCTCATCGTTGTATTATAAGTCGGCGAGTTACGACTATTTATACGACCAACATGGGTAATCGTAAAATAGACACAATGTCGTCAGAAGATATAGGGACTAAACTGTGACTACGGTAGCGGCAGTTGTGCAATTATAGAGGGAGTCCAGATACGGTCGGAGAAATGTTGTTATCGAATAGTCGTTAACTCAGGTGACCATAGGGCGATTAATATGCGACTGTATTATATAGTCAGATAGTAGTCGTAAATATTAGCCATTATGGAGCAACTGGGTAACGACCATTTTAACTACTATCCCCCCACTAATCTGAACATCCATATGCGATTATGGTAATGATCTCGCTAATGATCTCGCCACTATGTGGCGACGATTATGTGACTGAGTAGTATAGTCACGACTTAGTCGTAGACTAGGGTGACGTTTTGGTGATTGTTTATTGACTAATTTACCGATTATAAGACGACTAAATGGAGAATCCAAATATGATTATGGTAAACATCTTACTATTAATTGTCGACTGTTAAACGACTATGCATCGTCTAAACGAAACATCCAGATTCGATTATGGTACTGTCTGGCCAACTGCTATATGGTTGTCTAATATAGTTACAATATAGTCATAAGAGATGGTGACTACTTGGCGACGGTGTAATGACTAGATAACGAATATTAAGAGACTATTCGGAAATCCAGATTCGCTGATGGTAAATATTTAACGACCAGTTTTTGTGTGTTGTGCGAAAAGTTGACGACTGTTTAGCGGCTTTTATTCGTAAAATTAAGATTTTGGATTAATTTAACTTTCGATTTGGTAATCGGTGATACCATAATTTGAATTGTACAACAAACGTAACAAACACTTGCATCAAAAATAACATTGGTAAAATATAGACAAAGACGACCTACATACGCAAACTCCAGCATTTAGGAGTTGCCAAATAATATACTAATAAATTAACAAGTGGAAAATTCAGTGATAAAGTAACCTACGAATAAGATGGTGTTGTTGTCTTACTTTGTGCTTCCTTCAGTTGCTCTTGGAGGGCGACAACGCTGAAAGGCTTTCGAATCCATGAGGATTTACTCGTCCATCCTTCTCAGTGGCCTATGACAATTAAAGACAGTAAGTGAAAAAGACCATCTTTAAAGATCGTGAGATGACTTTATAAACATGGATTGAGAAATTTTTTACTTTACCTGAGGAAAGATGTGGTTATATTCAACTGTTGATATCTCACAAGTCGCAGTTCTTTGCAGTGCTTCTCCAGTCCTTTGTGATGCTAACCTTGTCTTTCATGCGTCGTTGATATATCTCCTCAAAAAAAAAATTTAGAAGAAAGGTATATGAGGTTGGGAACGCCTAAAATGATACAAAAACTATCTTGTAAACGTTCAGACACTCGAACTTAGCAGAACACATTAATGCGTTAAGCAGAGATTGGTGTCTTCAATTGTGTGCTAACTATAAGATTAACATACTAACTATCAGACTCCAACTCCTCAAACACTCATTTAAAAAAAAACAACCAACTTACCGAGACTGTGGAGTATAGGAGTCGTTTACAACCTGTAGAATCAAAATTAATTGTAAAGAAATAATCAGATTCAGAGCCTGTCCCGTTTCAAAAGCAAAGCAAAGCAGAAGCAAACTAACGATATAGCTACCTGTACACGTAGGCATCGATTCACGGAAGGTTTCGTGATTATGATATTCAAGGAAGAATTTGAGAGAGTCGATAGGATTTCGGCCAAAGTTAGCTATGAAATGGAAAGCTTCGAATAAGAGATTCGAAGAAAAGATATCAGTTTGAGATGGGTGGGCGTATAAGAGGATTCACAGAGGGATTGGAAAGATGATTCGAAGGAGATATCTGAAAAGGGGAAGAACAAAAGAATATCAGGGTTTGACGTATTTGATGATTTCTCGACACTCTGTTGAAAATGATTGGGTATATGCGGGTAATTGAAATGTTTTGGGTTATAAAATTGGGTTTAGGTTTCCTGGATTTATTTGGAAAATATTTGAATTTTTGCCCACTTGTTGGCGTAACGTGGCCGTAGTATAATCTTTGTTTATTGACTCTGTTTTAAAAATTTAACTAATCTATTTTACTTTATTAAAATTAGAACAAGTTTGCTCATAGTATAAAGAACAATTGAAGACAGGTTTTATGAAAGCAAATTTTTGTTTTAAGTTCTTTGAAATATTTTTGCAATTTTGGTAACACATATATTAAAAATAGTACACATCAAGATTTAAGAAATAGTTTTCGGACTAGAATGTTAAAGACAGACGAAACTTTATATTTTATGGGTTTAGGATTTAGGGTTTCATTTGGAATGATTTTGTGACGTTTCGGACTACAATGTTAAAGCACAGACGACACCTTATATTTTTAGGGTTTAGGGTTTATGGTTTAGGGTTAAGGGTTTCATTTGAAATGGAAAAAACCCTATATTATTTATTAATGAAATACATAATTAGAGAGACTAGACTATGATTTTATGACGTCTTGGACTAGAATGTTATAAGCACAGACGAACCTAAGATTTTTAGGGTTTAGGGATTAAGGTTTCATTTGGAATGAGTCAAATCTCTAAAATGAGGTTTTGAGGTGTCTTTTGGAGATGCTAAAACCTAAAATATGAGGTTTCATCTTTTCTTTTACATCGAACGATCTTAATCAAACATATATATCCAGATGAGGTGTTCGAGAAATTAAATTATGATTTTGTGAATCTTTCTAGATATATGTGATTTTTTGGGATTATATACGAACTTAACATATTTAAGGGAATTTAATAATATCGGTTGAGAGGAACATTGAATATTCACCTTGTATCTCGTTCAATGTGTAATCAAAAAGCACAAGCCTACCAAATGAAACGTTCAGAACAAGATTGGAGAACAAAAAGACAAAACCAGTGCACGGTTCTATGTCTCGTAGGCTACAACAAAGTAAACGACAAACCAATATACGGTCCAAGGGCTCAGGGGCTCCACCAGAACAAAAGACAAACCCAGTGTACAGTTTGTATAATTTTTAACCATGATATAACCAGGATATTTAACCATGATTAATTGATTTGATTGGGGTCGCGAAGATACACACTCCATGTAACTTCCAGAGATACAAAAGACGATATTTTATATAAAAATAAGTACTTCTGAGATGTTCTTCAAAAAAAGAGTACTACTAGCCGAGAAATTAAAACAAAAAAACAGAGTACGAGAAAAGAAATTAAACACCCAGATCAGAGGCAACAATTCGATTCATGTAGAAGAACTTCAAACACCGTTTTTACATAAAGCAGTCGGGGCAGTCAATATCGAGAACATGGCAAGATCTATCGGGCTTGCTCTTCTTCATCGATCGCATATAAACCTGCTTCTTCTGGACAGTGATTCCATTTAGTGTCTTCCTCAATTTTTTCCAAACTCGGGCCACCAAATCCTCCTCATCTTCCCGACAGTTCTTGAAGGCCATTTCATCAAAGGGACCCCTTAGAGGATCTCCATGGAGGAAGCGCGGAACACCATACATGTAAGCTGCTTCCAAAATCTCATCGTCCCCCTCCCCAATCGTGGCATTGTGTAAATACGCCATTCCACTTTCCTCATCACTCTCAACGAAGTAAGTGAGAATACCTTGAACGAAGAAAGCGGCGCAGTTCTCATGCTCTATGCATTTATCAAGAATTGTCGAATGCTGAAGCGCACAGAGAGGCTTCTTCACCAGCGGTGAGAGACAGAGAGAATGGAGGACCACTGGACTGTTGGAGGCTTCTTTCATTATTTTTTAGGTTGCTCTAAGGTTGCAGTAATCAGCAGATGAAGCATTTCCGACTTTTTGGACGATATTGGTGAGGACATTGATCGGGAGTTGCTGCAGAGAGATAATAGATCTCCTGTTGGCCATGCTTTTTGTGATTGATTGTTATGGGTGAGTTCTCCTCTCTGTTTTTCGTCAGTTTTTTGGAACCTCAACTTCTCTTTGTGGTTGATGTTTATGGGGTCATTGAGTAATTAAAGAAAGGATTTCTAGGGTTGCATCTTAGGAAGGTGATGATTCGTGAAACCGGTGACGATTCGCCGGTGTTATCTTTCTTGGGTTTAAGATCGACGGCTAGTTTCTCACTCTGAAAGAAACCTTAAAACAACATTTTTGAGGTTTTGAACTGTACAACCTCAAATTTGAGGTTTCCTCTTTTCTTTTACATTGTAGTCCTTGTAACTATATAGTTTATTAGTTTTAGTCCTAAAATAAATTTATATCTTATGAAAATGTCTAATTTCAACATTTTTGTTGTTGTAATCTTCAAATAAAATAATTAAAAGACTCATTTAACATTTTTTATTTTAAATATTGTGTTCTTCTTCTTCTTACTATTATATGTAAGATGCCTCTCCAAGTCAATAACTTTCTTTGACTAATATTAAGAAATTGACTACTATTTATAATAATCTTAATAAATGAGAATGAATACCAATACAATTAGAAATGTAAATTTCAATTTATAAAAATGATTAATATTTGACCGAGAGAGTAATTAAATACATATATGAGTAATAATTATTGCATTTTTGAAAAGGGGAAAATTAACAGTCATACATAAACAAGAGTAAAATTTTGGACTTATTTTGGTTTCCTAATTGAATATTAAGAATTTTTTTGTTACATTTAAGACGCCTCTTCTTCCACCAATGAATGTGCTCGGCGTGAATGGAAGGCCGTGTCGCTTTAAATCAGGATTGGTTCGATAACCGATCTTTCTTCCCCTAGGTAAATATATAGCCCCACTTTTCTTCATTCTTCCCCATCCTCACTTCTTACCTCTACTTCGCTTCAAGTTTTAACAGAGCCTCGCTTCATCTTCTACCTTTTATCTTAAGTTCCTCCTTAAATATACTGACATGTTCTTTTGTTTTGTTTTGTTCGGTTCTTTATCGACCTCTGGAGTCATGCATGAACAACACCGGAACCAATATTCTCCTATAGATAAAGTCACCTACGAGTCTTGCAAGGTCAAACCAACAAATGATCTTTCGCCTTAAAACACTAGGCGGTGAGATGATTGTTTGAGATCGATTCCTTTGGGTTACTTTATCTTAAGGAGAACATTGGTTCAGGTGTTGATTTCATAACAATTCCTATCGATGGCCTTGCTGGGAGAAGACAACTCATTCGTCAGTCGAGATAGCGGTTCGGTTTCTAGCGGAAAGTAAGCCATATCACATCTCAAGCTTCGGCTTTGGAGGACCGGTCAACAATCAAACAAGAACTTATCTTTTAAGAAATTGGTTTAGCTCTAATTATTTTCCTTAGTTCGACATGTAATAATATTAGTATTTGAGGTATTCCACTTAAATTGTGGGACTGGCAAATTGGGAGTAATATTAATCTAATAATCATTCAAAAAATATTAATCTAATAAGACCCCCGAAAACAAGAAACATTATCGCGCATAAACCAAGTTATTTAGGTAAATTACCATAAACTGAAAGAATATACCTAGACCATAATAACCTCGACAAAGTCAACAAGCATATTACAAGGGCTCCTCATCATGCCCTTCATAGTCATCTTGATCCTCATCATCATAAGATGATAAATTACATCGGAATTCATCTTCTAGTTCCGCATTCCCGACCTTGTAATCAAGATCTATTGTGTTTCCAACTTGTACCGAGTTCTCAATAACGAGATCTTCTATTCTAGTCATCATCACATGATCATCATTTTATTGTTGCAAGAGAATCGGTTCCATGTCGCCATAATCTCTTGAAATATTTCCCCTCGGGTTGACTTGTACAACACTTAGCCACTCCCTCTTTGGTTTCTTGTGTATGGATACGGGATATAACAAACTTGATCTGCTTGTGAGGTTGTACAATTTGTATGTACTGAATGAAGTTATATACGTACATATATTAAAGGCATTATAAGATTTACATGTATGAAACTAACGTACCTAGGAAAAATGGTTCGACTTTACCGTACTTTCTAGCTGAAATAACGTCTACAACGCCAACATTATTCTTCCTAGTGCCTCTACCGATCATAGGGTCGTACCAGTCACACTTAAATAGTGTGATTCTCAAATTCACAATTCCCTCATACTCGAGCTTTATGATATCAGTTAAAATCCGGTGGAAATCAGCCGCATCAGATGCATCAGCGTAATTCTCTCCTTTAACACGTACACCATAGTTACATGTCTTCCGTCCCACGTTGTGATTCTCTGTATGAAACAAATATCCTCTTGTATAATAGATGGGCCAGGTTATAGCCTTATGCACGGGTCCATGCACTCTCTCTAGCACCCAATCAGGAAATTTATGTGTCTTTTTCCAATAAGTAACCTATAGTACATAGAAAGAAAATATCAAATATAGAGTTTAGCAAAGACAAATATATAGGTAAGACAGAATTTTACACATACATAAGATTCCATCCAGATTCGATATTCTTCGGGTCTTTTTGCGGTGACCTCTTCTTCGGAGAGTTTTGGATATTTTATGGACAGATAATCTTCGAACATACTTTAATTTCAACCAAAACTTATATGAGAAATCATAATATAGTTGAATATATCAAACCGAAAGATAAGACATGCCAATATATATACCTCTGTAGTGGCTCAAAATATCCACAGTTTCCCAGAACATAAACATGTGCGCATCTATAGTCTTCCTCTGAAAGCCAGATTTCTTGCATTCTTCCACTTGGACGACCCACATGAGTAAATATATCAGGAACATCGACATGATATACGGGTATTTTACCTTCAGTGAATCTGGTTAACCTGACCAAATTAATTGGTTTAGAAAAATTATAATTAATTAATATACTACCATGTGTGTGTCTTACAAATGGCAAAGTGAACATGTGATAGCGCATTTACCTTGATTTTGTTTTTATATTCGCAGTAAAGTAATGCTCTGAGAAATAAGCTATCTCCTCATTTATATACGATTGAACTATCGATCCTGCTGCATATCTTTTGTTCTTTGCTCTCCCTTTCAACTTTTTAAAAAACCTTTCAAAAGGGTACATCCACCTATATTTCACCGGACCTCCTAATTCAGCTTCGTAGGGGAGATGTATTGGTAAATGCTCCATCACGTCGAAAAATGATGGTGGAAATATCTTTTCCAAGTTGCATATGATTAAAACTATATTTTCTTTGAGAATTTGGAGACGGTATTTTTTGTAAATTTCTCGAGCATAAGTCACGAAAAAAATTCCAACCCCTACAATATATATTTTTTGATACTGTTGGTAAATATAAAATACTTAAGCCTCATATTTAATTATAAACTATTAAGTAAAATAATATAGAAAAACCTGCTAAAGCAAGGTGGACGTTTCGGTCTAAGAGTTCGGCAAAGATAAATGGATGTAGCCGCTCCATAAAAACTTGATAGTCATGACTCTTCATCCCCGAAAACTTATCGTTGTCCATATCAGCACAAGTAGCTAAGTCGGCCGCATAGCCATCTGGGAATTTTACTGCATCTTTCACACATTCTAGTAAATTTTCCCTGGCATCGTTTGTCAATCTGTACGTCAGGAAATGAGCTTTACCCTCACCATCAATATGTAGGTGTGGCCGAGTACAAAATCATTCTATATCAATTCTTGACATGATGGTGTCTTTGATTTACCCTTCACACTCAAAAGAGTATTCATGCATAAAATCAAGATTATGTCAGAGAGTGTGGTCCCTCCAGTACGGTAGCTCCTAGAATATGCTTTCCTTGTGCTAGTTATGCAACTTCCCATAGCCAGACTCCTTCTTTTCGTGACCGTTTCCATGGACGTCCTTTGTTTTCGATGGATTTACACCTTGCAATCGCTCGCTATAAACTTGCTCACCACTCAATACCTCAGGTGGATGCTCTTTCGAGGCGTCTCTTCCCTTCTAGAAGTCTTTTTTATTCATCCTCAATGGATGACCAAATGGAAGAAATCTTCGGTGACAATCAAACCAACACGTCTTCCTTCCTTTAGGCAGATAAAAAGATTTTGTATCATCGATGCAAATAGGACAAGAAAATCCACCATAGGTCGTCCATCCTGATAAAATCCCATATGCCGGAAAGTCGCTTATCGTCCACATCAGCACTGCTTTTAGTTTAATGTTTTCATTCAATGACACATTGTATGCATCGACTCCAGAAGACCACAATTCTTTTAACTCGGCAATAAGAGTTTGGAGGAAGATATCAAGACTAGCGCATGGATGATTTGGCCCAGAATTCAGAATTGTAAGAAACAAGTATTATGTATTCATGCACATATCAAGGGGTAAATTATATGGAGTCAAGATCACGGGCCACAACGAATGATTATGATACATGCCAAATGGATTGAACCCATCTGTACATAATCCAAGATAAAGATTACAGGGTTCTTGGGAAAACAGAGGATGTTGAGCTTGAAATCATTTCCACCCCACCGCATCAGACGGATGACACATTTATCCCTCCTTCATTTGATGCTCCGCATGCCATCTCATTGCCGCAGCAGTCTTCTCACTTTGATAAATTCTCTTCAGTCTCTTCAGTCGTAGATACCACATACGACTGTAGGAAACTCTAGTTCTATTTGTCTCTCGTTCGGCTTCCATATTGGTTTAGTACAAAACCGACACTCTTCTTACTTTTCGTCTTCTTTCCAGAAGATCATACAATTGTTCATGCAAACATCAATTGTACGATAGGGGAGGCCTAAACTGCACATCAGTTTCTCTATCTCGTAGTGTGAGCCTGTTGCCTGGTTTCCTTCTTGTAAATACTCTGTCATCATTTCACATATCGAATCCACTAACATGTCACTCATATTATGTTCTGCCTTGTTACGCAAGACCCAAGCAGCCAAGGATAACTGGGAGTGACCTTCACGACAACCATCATATAAAGGATTGTTGGCTCCTTCTAACAGGTCATAAAACGTTTTTGAATGATTACGTACAGGTTCTTCACTATTAGTCGCGTAACCACGAAATGCATCATTCGCCATATCCAAATACCTATCTTCTACATTATTATGACCATTCGCATCAACATTACTCGTTCCTATATCCAAACCAATTTCTTCTCCATGCTTATACCAAACACAATAATCAGGCATAAATCCGTAACTAAACAGATGACTCCAAATTCCTGGTTCCGTGGTTTCCGGTTTTTCGTTCTTGCATAAACGACAAGGGCAGAGAAACTTACCGCCATTGCTCAGAACTAAAGGCTGGTTTTAGGAATGTTCTATAAATTGTGCCACCCCCGTGGTGAAGGCTGTTGAGAAATTTTTGTGGCATCATCGATCCTATTACACATCCACTCCCGATGGTTGCTATAATTTTTGTAGCCTCCCGCCATGTAACTATATTTCCAAATTCTTTGTGTTTCTACAAATGAAACCGGAGAAAGGGCTGAATTTCGAATATATAGACATAATTGGCCACTCCCACTATTTGTCATAAATGCATGCGCTAGTAACCGGTACACCTAAAACAAACAAATGAAACATAACCAAACTCTCATATTATTATTATACTATAACCAAAAATACTATACAAACATGAAAAGAGTATGCATACATGGGTCATTCTCATTTAATAATGATTACAATATATATATATATATATATTGATAATCAGTTAAGACTATTAGCACGTATAAAAAAACTTTGATAATCAGTTAAGACTATTAGCACGTATAAAAAAACTATCTCATATTATTATTACTAAATCCAAAAATGCTATATGATACGACCCATACCCGACTACTTTGCGACAAGAAAAATGAGGTGAATATTAGTCGTATCAATAGTGATAATTAAACGACTTGGTTACTACTATACCCGAAGTAGCGAATTAGTCGCCCATGTACTGACCATCTCGCGATTGTTCTACGACTCTTGATATCAAACGCAAAAATAGTTGCCATATCTCCGACTAGCCTGCGACTATTGATTCCGGTATCGACAATAGTCGTTAATCTGTCGTAAATCAATGACTAAATCGACGACAATAATTTTTAGTCGTATATAGGCGACTAATACGCGTCCATATATCCGTTGTCGCAATATAGTAGCATTATTGTCCCGTAATAGTGGCCAAATGTTACGACTACAAGTATAGTCGCAAGGTCCAGTCGCAAAACGTTGCTTTCTTGTAGTGATAGAGATAACCGATTGGTTTCAAGAGCCTAATCTCTGATACCAGATGATGTAAGATCCAGAGATATAATCTCACAAGGACGGGAACAGGGATGAAAAGTCTGGACTGAAGTGACTCTCCTTAGGACCACAAGCATGATAGAGATGGAGCACTAGCAGCTGGACTGAAGTCTCTCTCTCTGCTGATGCGGTTTGATGGATTGAAACAAATTTGAACACCAACAGGAAAAAGTTGAAACTCACTGAAAGGGGAAACCACACAAACAATAGACTCACAGCAGCCGAACTCAAGACAAGTTTTAGGGTAATTTCTTTGATTCAACGTAACTTAAAAAATAAATAGTATAAGGATTTATAGCCTAACTTCCAAAAAATACAAAAGAAAATAAAGACAAGGGCCTAAGGCCATACCGAAAATAAAACAATAAATTAAACAAAATAAGGCTTTAAATTCATGTGGCAACTTGGGTTGGACGGGTCGTGCTTTCTGTCTAAAGGATCAGGCCTTGGATTACCTCATTAAAAACCTTGCAAGGGAAATAATAGTATCATCTTTGCCCCAGAGAGATGTTACAATGCCCCTTCTGGCTACCAAGTATAGATTTGAAGTGCATCAAACCCTTGAGCTTCCAAATAAGGCAAGTCTAGAAACCAATGGATTAGAACTTGAGTAACTTCTCCATCTGGACTGGTATTGGCTTGATTCCAACTCTCATGGATTCCTTAATGATTCAAGATTCCAAAACTAGTTACTTTATTGATTGATTCACTCTGATCCGTTCTGAGCTCTCCAATAAGTTGCAGTTGATCTCCATTGGCTCCTTGGAAGTCATATTTTTCTAACCTACATAACTTCCTCATGTGAAAGGCTATTGAAGAACTTAAACTTCTTGATGGTTCCTTGGTGAGTTATTTTTTTGGAGTATGTTGAGTTGTAGCTTAACTCCTCCAGGTTAGGTAGATATTCCCCAACATGTGAACCTATTTCCCTGATACGGTCAAGATTCTTCTCTCTAAGGGCATATACCGGCTTGGTGAGCCATTCTCTATTAGGAATGGTTTATGATGGCTTGATTTCCTCATCATACTCACCCTCTTGAAAAGGTTTTGACATCGAAATTGTATAAACTTTGGATCCGGGGCTTGTTGACGTAAAGGCTATCAGGCGGTTCTCCTTTGAGTAGGTGATTCAATATCACGCCTCGTCTCTGGCTTATATGGTACGGACGAGCTTTTGAACCATCATCTCTTGTGATCTCGGTATTGTCCTCCCTTGGTGGTGGTGAGGCTTTCGTGCAGCGTCCATGGTATGTGGTACTTCTTTACGATTTTCTTCCTTCGTTCATGCAATAAGATGGACACTTTTGGAAAGAAGCAAGTGTGTTATAACAGTCATGGAATAACTAAAAACAAGTAAACTCATATCAGGTCGAATATATTCATTAACATTGCCAGGGTTCATTTTAAGTTTCATTTTAAAACAAGAAGTTTGTGTATTGTGTTCCTCGTTTAATCTTAAAATTTTCTCAGCAGATTCTGAGTATAACAATTCTATTAAATTAGTTCTTGAGAAATTAGAAGTAAACCAAGTTGGTTTGCTCCTTATCTAGCCAAGATGCTTGGTGTTGGCGGTTGTCGGGGTCAACACGGTTTTTGGAAGTGGTGATGGGTCTGGAGGCTCTTCTTTGATAAAGAGGTTGTTGGTAACATACTCACTCCCTTTATGGACTTGTAGACACGTCATGAGCTTTGGGAGATACTTAAAAGATTGTGCACTGATTTGTTCTTGATTGAAGTCGGGTTTTGGTGTAAGGGTGATTTGTTCTATACTGTGTACTGGTGTTGTGGTCTCTCTCATTGATCCTGAACGTATATCAACACTTTGGGCAAGAGGCAAGTGCACTATCAAATAAGTCAGTGATTGAGAATCAGATGGGTCTAAGTGATTACATATCTCGGCTTGATCGGGTTTTGTGGTCTTAATAACCATGTGATTCTGGTCATGCTTTTAATCATGTAAGGTTTGGCTTTGATTCATGATGTATTCTTCGCCCTAATGGATCATATTGTGATCTAGCGTGTCATCCACTTTTTCTCCTCCATCTTTACGATGTGTTTCCTTCAAGAGAGATGTTCCTACACCAATACATTAAAAGTCAGGTTCATAAAGTTTAAGGAGTGTAGAGACTTACCTTGCTCATTAGATTTGCACTTGGTGTGTTGTTGATCCGAAACAGTCGCCTTCTTTCGTGTTGGCATCCTTACTCTTTAAGATGATATCATCATAAGCCTCTTGAGAATGTAGCTACTGTTGTGGGAATTTTGTAAGAACTCTTGTACATACGCTGCTTTAAAATTCCCCAAGTAGTGAGCGGGTTATGGTAGTAGTTGAGAGCTTCTTCTTTTATCCACCACATATAAACTTTTCCCACAAGAGTGTTGATGATATGAGTTAGTCTCCTCCTTTAGGATTTTATAGAACAAAAACCAATCTTCAAGGACTCTCGCCCATCTTAAATAATTCACTGGATCTTGGTCAAGACCCGGAAAGGAGAGGTTATGGGGGTTCATAGATTTCTCTTCATCATGATAAGGCTCATGAGACTTAGAGATGAATGGTAATTGATCAGGTTCACCCTCATAACATATTGTGTTGGATTGGGAATAGTCTGGGTGTTCTGGTTCTGGTTCATCTCCACCAGGGTCATCTCCATATTATGAATCAATTTAGTATCCTGGTGCGGGTGGTTGTTGCTCAATCCGGTTAATACATTTTCCTAGAGCCTGGATTGCTCCAAGCAATTGAGCTAAGTCCACTGGTGCATTATTATCTCCCATAGTACACAATCCTATAAGAACAACACTAGACACGAAATCAAGTGCCACATGAACTAGAAACAAGCAATAAGAACCCAAAAAGGCAAATCGGCAATTCGCTAAAATGGAAAATACAGAATTTTAAAATGCAACTAAAGCTAACCGGTATTCTATTTTTGTTTTTTACTAATGAATTAAAAAATGCAAAGAATTAGAAAATTAATGCAGAATGGAAACAAGCAATCATAGAATCACAAACCGGACGGCTCGGTTTAACCCTAACCGTGATTCACGCGTCAAGTGACAGGAGAAGCCGCGGATGCAATCTATCCTTAGGTTCATTTCGGTTTTTAACTTAGATGATGCAATTTTTTAAACAAACCAGCAGAGTAACAATCAGAAATGAGAACAAACACTAGCACAACAATCGAAAGCAGTGAAACCGGACAGACAGGTAAACACTCAAGTAACCAACCGATCTTCTAATGTTTATATGCGGTCTTGTTTCAACTTAAACAACCTCGACTCCCTATTTCTTTTCCTTCTTATTTTTTAAATGGTGCAACAGAAGATTTATCAAACTAAAAATGCAATGATCAACACATAAACTAATAAAATCAAACAATTAAACCACAAACAACAAGCAACCAACACAATGATGCAACTAAATCCTAGTGATAGTCCTAAATGTGGCTGGCTCGATTTTAATCAGCCTAACAACTCAACAACTAGTTTTTCCTTTTAATTTTTATGCAGGAACAAGAATGAACTAGATGATTACAGAAAGCCAAAATCAAAAGGAACAACAAACTGAAGTAAATACTTATCAACAAACAACAACTCATGCGATTTTCAAGAAACCCTAAAGCTGTCTTTATGCGGCTGGTTTGATTCAACAACCTATCAATTTTTTTTTCTGATTTTGATATGAATATGATGAAAGGACATAAAAAAACTTAAATAGAAGAAAATAAGCAAGCAAAAGCAAAAATGAAAGAACTAATGCATTTTTTGGGTAGCAAATACAATGCAAGGATAGAGATAACCGATTGGCGATTTAAGCTCACATGGACCGGAATAGTGACGCAAGGTCTGGACTGAAGTGACTCTCCTTTGGACCACATATACGATAGAGATGGTGCACGAGCAGCTGGAATGAATTCTCTCTCTGTTTATACGGTTTGATGGATTGAAGCTGATAAAAACACGCACAGGAACAATTTGAATCTCACGGAAACGGGAAACCACACAAACAATGAAGACGCAACAAGCCTCTGTGTCAGTTAAGACGTGATACACAATGTGCTACAACGAACAAGATCGAGATAAATAATGACATGGAGCTAAGGATTTGAAATCTGTGGAAGCTGGAGCTGAAAAGGACAAGCCAAAGAGTATATATGAGCTAGAATAATATACTGGAAAAGATATTGAGTCTTAAAGAGTTTCCATATTCTTGGAAGAAGATTTAGGAAAATAAGATATTTTCCTAAAAATATGATTTTATCAAATTGTAAAGGTTGGCTAGGGTTAGCTATGACCGATGGGGGGTACAAATAGGGTTGTTTGAGCATTGTATATGATTAACATAAAAAGGGAGAGAGATTGCATTTAGTAACGGTTTGGGTTTTCTTGTAAGGGGAATCAAACTTGGGTGTTAAGGGTGAATCTGAGTGGCTTTGTGATCATGTCTAGATCAAAAAGCAAGAGAGACAAGGTTGTTAAAGTGAAACGTGTAAGTTTGATTTGTAATAAAAGTCTTGTGAAAAACCCTCGGTTACTTTGTGTTCTAGTTCCTGTATCAAGTAGTTCTTGCGCTATCAATTGGTATGAGAGCGGGCAATTGTGAGTATTGCAGACAGGTGAGATCCTGTGTAAAAGATGAAGAACTACTCATTAGATATTTTGAATGAACGGAACTATGGTTGTTGGAAGTCAAGGTTGAAATAGATCATTAAAGGCATAGATGCTTGTGCTTGGAGAGTTGTTGTATTCGGGTGGAAGGAGCCAAAAACCAAAACTCAATCAGGAGATGAAATTACTAAGACAGAAGAGGAATGAATGGAGGATGAAAGAAGACGGTCAAAGTTCAACGCTAGGGCACTCACGGCTATTCATGAAAGTGTATCAAAGATGCAATTTGAGTTGATTCAAGGATGTGATAGTGCAAAGGAAGCATGGGACATTCTGCAAATACACTTTGAAGGAACCGTGAAGGTACAAAGTTCAAGAAAAGATTTATTGGCTTCTAGAAAATCTTAAGATGAATGAATATGAATCACTCTCTGAGTACAGCTCAAAAATCTGCTCCCTAGCTCAGGAGGCTTTGACTCTTGGAAAGAACTACAAGGATAAGAAGTTAGTCAAGAAGCTGTTGAGAGGTTTGCCTCAGAGATTTCATGTAATAAAGACTATGATGGAAGTTTTCCTTGATTCAAATAATATAACTTTTGATGAGTTAGTTGGAAGGTTACAAGTTCATGAATTGGGGTTACCATCTATTGTATCAGACAACTGTGGGATCGATGTCAACTCAGTTAGTGAGAATGGAGAGAACATGGGGTCCTATAAAATAAAAGATCTTCTGGATATTGTGGAGAAGAGAGTCGAAGAAGTTCTGAAGAGAAAAAGAAGAATCAAGTGTGATACTTTCAAAGGAGATGACAACACAAAATATAAGGGTGTTAAATTAAAAGGGAGGAATAAGGATGTTCTTAACCATTCCTACAATGAAAAGTCAGAAAGAGAGACACATAAGGAAGGGATTTCTAACATTATGGCGTTATTTGGATCAACTAAAGTCACATCTGACTCTATTGTCGCACATTTGGATGATACATACGCTAGCTCAACGAGTATCTCAAGACGTGAAGATTCTGATCTTCAATATGAGGATCTTCCGGAAACCTGCAAAGCTCTAGTAGAAGAGAGGAAGAGATGGAAAATCAAGGTTGAAAAGCTTGAAGAAGAACTTGATTGTGAGAAGAAGAGCTCAAAGGCTTTAGAGAATGCATTGAACAATAACAAGAATAGTATGAGAAGAAAGGAGAACACTCACATGGATTGCAGAAGAAACATATCAGGACCTGGAGCAACTCAGAAATCTACTGCAAAAGAAGTGATAACATCAATTGAATCTGAGGAACGCTTTCTAACAAATGCAAACACAGAAACTGTAACAAACACTGTTATAGGTGGTAAAACACGATCCGGATCAGGAAAACGTGTCAAGAAAGGGATCAAAAATCAGTTACATATAGAGTGCAGAGAAAATCTTGTCGATACACGTGGTGATACAACAAGAGTTGAGACAAACAAAAGGAATACAAGATCAGATTGACATCGATATACTCAATGTTACTATTGTGGAAAATTTGGTCATATCAAAGCACATTGCTACAGATTTCTACATCATGCATATCAACTTTGGAGGATAAATAGATATGTTCCCAACTGTGTGATGTTAAGAAAGGCGTAGATGAAAAAACCTAAATTTTATGGTGAATATTCAAGGCGTGTGGGAAAAATTCAAGGAATGATCAAGAAGGAGAACCACATAAGAGATATCAATGTGAAGTATGATGATTAAGGTCGATGGAGGAATCGATCAATACATAGATGCTGATCTGGGTGAAGTCGTCAACAGACAAGAATACAAAAATGGGAGAAAAGAAAGAAACTTGTCTGTTTTGACGACTGATGCAGGTCTTGTGCTTGGGTGTGGTAGATTATGCAACAACATGGAAACCTGAGTTATTTTAAGGAGAGCGTCAGTTGTGGTATGTTTTTAACTTAGTTGTGCACTCAAGCTGGGGAGAGGTCAACACAAGTTGGAGCTTAACTCATGGGGGAGTTTTCTGATTTTGAAGATGTGATATGACTTAGATTTTGATTCATGCGAAGCTTTACTCATGGGGGAGTTTTTTGATTTTGAAGAGGTGATATGAATAATTGCTCTATTTTCGTATGTGTTGATATATCATGGTTTTTAAGACTTTTAACCATGATATATGTCTTCTTATCGAGTCTTTTAGAGTCCTTTGGAGTCCTTTTATGTGTGTTTTCAGGTCTAGACACGTTTGGAGCGGATTTGGACATTATAGCGCATTCTGGAGCATTTTGGAGCATTTACCCGAAAGGAAGAGTTCACTGTCGATATTTGATACTTGTGTCGATCGATGCAGACGCCAGTCAGACAATTCTCGGCGTGTTCAATGAAGAATGTGGAAATTGCACTTTGGCCCAGAAGTTTCTCATAATTACAAAGAAGCCCCAGCCGAGTTTAGATCATTATATTAGGGTTTTTAGCCACTTGTTTAGGCTACGCTTTACATACGCTTTACTTACACATTCTTTTATTCAGAGAGAGAGAGAGATTTGGAATTCATACTTTTTGTTTCTCTTTTATGATATTTGGTTTTCTATTCATCATGTCTTTTGCTTCAATTGCCATGTTTGAGTAGTTCTTCAGTTAGGTTTAGGGATTCTCACAGGGGATTTCATGGAATTATAGGTTGATCAATCTGTAGGGATTCATATCTGTTAGTTCTTCATCTAGGGGTGTTCTTAATGCTTGATCTGAATTGGCCACTTAGATTATTGATGTTAGGTTGATTTCTGCAACGAAAGTTGATTAATTAACTAGAAAGAACTTAGATGAGCAATTCGACTATTCGCAAAACAAATTGGCTTAAGAGAATTGTGAACGAAAGAACCTGAGATTAATGCTTGTTTAGTACTCTAGGATTCGCAACAAAAGTTGGCTTACTAGGTTGTTATACATAGATAATATTCCCAACGAAAGTTGGTCTGTTATAATTCTGTGATTCTAGTTCTAGAACATTTCTTAATTAGATCCCGATTGATTGATTAGCCTATGTTCCTGATTTCCTGAGAACTCCCTTGACCTGACGCCTTCGCCTTCTGATTTACAAACTGATCTATTTACTTTATTGCTTGATTTATTGCTTTCATACTGCTTTACCTTGCTTAATTCGACGTTCTAGAATCTATCGCAAGAATCTAGAGTCTCCGTGGATTCGATACCCTATATACTACTGGTTCACGTATGTGCACTTGCAGTGTAGATCTAGGGATTAAAACTCTGATCGTATCAAGTTTTTGGCGCCGTTGCCAGGGACTCTTTTGAGTCTTCGATAGATTTGAACTTAGGTTTTAGACTAGGTTTTTCGTTGTCGTTTTTGGTTACTAATTTTTCTTTTTCTTGCTTTTTAGGTACACCTGTAATCGCACTGCATCGGTCGACACATCTGCGTAAACAGATCAGTTTATGTCTGATCGCGACTTGCGAAGTAATTCGGATAAGGAGCTCGTGAATCTCAAACTTAAAGAGCTTGCTAAGCTAGAGAGAGAGAACAGAAAAGCTCAGAAGAAGGCTAAAATGGCGAACGTTAATCAGGTGCCTTTGATTTTGAGACCTGATGTTCAAGGTGTTCTGAGAGACCAACCGAACAACCCGTACAATGATGCTGGGCTAAGGATTGATGCTGAGGGACGTGTGATCCCTAATCCTGAACCGCCCCAAGGTCAAGGTCAGATGATTAATCCTCCTGCTGATGAGAGGACTCTTGCTGACTACAACCGTCCGGATGAGTTCTATGCTAACCGGTCAGCAATTGTACCTCCTGGCTTTGAGAGGAATGACTTTGAGATCAAGACTGTCTACTACTCTCTTCTGGGACAGAATCCTTTCCATGGTCTCCCACATGAGCAACCGATGGATCATATTGAGGACTTTGAGGACTTCATCACTGGAATAAAGTATAATGGGGTGAACTATGATTATTTGTATCTCAAGCTTTTCCCCTATTCTCTCGCTGGAGAGGCTCCAGCTTGGCTGAAACAACTCCCAACTGGGAAGTTTACTACTTGGGATGCTGTGAAGAGGGAGTTCTTGAGGCACTTTTATGATGATGCTCGCTCTGACCAGTCGAGACAGGATATTCTCACCTTCACCCAAGGTTCTACAGAGCCTCTTAAGTCTGCTTGCATGAGGTTCAAGAAGTACCAACATGACTGTCCTCATCATGGATTCTCTTAAGTGACGCTGCTGGGCATATTCTTCAGAGGCATTGATCTCCATTATCAGTCTGTATTGGATAATGCTAGCAATGGCAATTTCAATACAAGGACACATGAACAGGCTAGGACATTGATTGACAACTTGTGAGCAGTAATAGCACCAAGACTGCTGATAGGAGAAGGAAAGAGTCTGGTGGAAAGATTGATAATCTGGAGATTGCTGATATCAGGAATAAGCTGGACACTGTTCACAGTTTGCTGACTGGAAAGAAAGCTGTCCACTTTGCTCAGGAAATTGAGGTGTTTAAGGCTGAAGTGGAAAACAAAGAAGAGGATGTGAATTACATTAGTGGCTCTGAATTTCAAGGAAACAGGTTTGGAAATCAGCAAGGTAATTCTTATCAAAGGACTTATGAATCATCCTCCTATCAGACACCTTCTACTGCTAGTGCTCATGAGAGCAAGATGGAAGCGATGCTGGAGCGCTTTCTGGAGGGGCAGACTAAGACTACTGTGGACTTCAACAAGAAGCTGGATGCTGTTTATGAAGATTTGAATGGGAAGTTTGAATCCTTGAGCACTCATGTGAATAAGCTAGATGTTCAAATCCAACAGACATCTCAAGCAGTGCAAAGGCAAAATGGAGCTGGGAAAGCTGAACAGAAGCAATACGTTAACGCTATGATCGTAAGAGATGAGATTGACTTGCTGGAAGAAGAAGAGAGCATAATCTCGGATTTTCTGGGTGAATTCTGTCTGTCTGAGACAAGCATCGATCGACACAACTCGTGCATCGATCGACACAGTCTCGATACGTCTGATGAAATTGCCCGAAATCGCCTTGTATCGATCGACACACATCGTGCATCGGTCGACACAGATCCCAGACGAGACCAGAATCCTGCAACAGTCCTTGAACTAGTCTGTGAGCCTTTTGTACCACATTCTAAGCCTCCTAAGTTGTCCAAACAAGAGCTAGACGAAGATAAATGCATGAGAGTGATGGAGAAGCAACTGATTCAGATTTAAGAGAAGCTTCCAGACCCAGGAGCCTTTGTGATAGACTGTTCCATCTCTAAGGACAGATTCAATCATTCTCTTTGTGACTTAGGATCTAGTTTGAATCTCATGCCATATTTTGTGGCTGTGAGATTAGGACTGATGGATTTCCAGCCTATTAGGATCTCTCTTATCCTAGCTGATCGATCAAAGAGGAATCCAGAAGGAGTTCTTGAGGACGTTCATGTCAGAGTTGGGAACTGCTTTATTCCAACAGACTTTGTGGTACTGAAATATGCGGTTGAACCGGACGATCCCCTACTGCTTGGTAGATCCTTCTTAACTACTGCGGGCGCAGTGATAGATGTGAGACGTGGTCTGATTGATCTCCACCTGGGAGACAATCCTTTGCGGTTCAAGATGGATAAGCTGAACAAATCCACCATCGATGGATAGAGCTTCAGTGTGGAAGTGAAACCAGAGATTCCTGTTGGAGAAGAGAAGATGGCAGTTCATTTTGAACTTTCTCTAACATCTTCAGATCCTGCAACTGCTCTTAAGCAGAAAGCTCCAAATCTCTCTCTTCCACCAAAGCAAAGGTATGGATCTTCTAAACTCAAATCTCTTAATCCCTCAGCTTTGAATGCAGGAAAACGCATAATCCCACCCACGCTTCACTCCTGCCCTGGTTCTGTTCGCTCTTTCCTTGGGAAATCTCATGATCCGAAAGCTTATACGCCACCTTGGCTGAAGAGACATTCACATAGACACTCCAAGTCTCTGTTGAATCCCCCATAAGTCTGATCTCCTTTCCATAGTCAAGCTACTGACTTTAAACGAGCGCTGAGTGGGAGGCAACCCACTGTTAGGTTCGTTTTGTTTTCATTTTTGGTTTTGATTCGGTGTTTTTGATTTTCTATTTTTGTGTGTTCAAAGGCGTGAGAAACAGGCAGAATCGCACTGCATCGATCGACATACATTGTGCATCGGTCGACACAGTTGCGATTTATGGTTAGCCGATTCAATTGCGATTCAGACACCGGTTATTAACATAATTGTGGGCATAATCACCTTGCATTGATCGACACCCTTTTGGCATCGATCGACACAGGCCGACGACAGGTAAGTGTTCCGTTCCCTTTTCGGATTCTCTTAATTCCGACTTTTCTTCTCACCGAGCCTAAGCTTGACACCACTGGGGACAGTGTGTTTCAAGTGTGGGGGAGGTAGCTACTGACGCACGCTTTTGTTTTCTTAGAGTCAGTCAAAATTTGTTTTATTGAGTCAAATTGAGTAGGAAACAAAGACTTTTTGAGGAAATTACCACGCTTGCACGAACTTAAGTGACCATTGGATGAGTTGCAGATGATCTATGACTATTAGAAAACCCAACACAGACCAGCCTACTGAGGACACCCATATCACTTCAGGTATTCAGAGAATCCATTTCTTGACTTCACCTTTAACTTGACTCAATTTTCTCTCCTATGGGCTTGGTATACTTTGAGTTCAATTCCTCTGTTGGTTCTGGCACAGCTTGTAAACCTGTCTGATTATGGTTCCCTTCTCCCCATCCTTGAAAGTAAAAAAAAAAAGAGATAAACTAAGGATAAGCTAGTAGCTTCGAAGTGGTCGTGGGAGTGGTAGAGACTCCTATTACCTCATGTGCATCCATGGAAACATGTCCAAAGTATGCCCCAATGCGGGAAGAGCACTGATAGAAAAAATAAAATGATACCCAGTGGGGAAAAATCAGTGCTAAGGAAGGGAAAAGAGAAGAAAGGAACCAGAAGCACCAGTTGAGTGGTCAGATATTAACAGAGTAAGAGTCCATGTGTTCTTTGATCGATACCCCATAGGTGAGACTGCACTTAATAGCTTATAGAAGTCAATATGGTGAATTTGGATGCTTTGAATGTGATTGTGGAGTTTACTCAGGATAGTTTCCAAGTGTGGGGGAAGTATATGTTGGTCTTGATGTTTGCAGGTTCATTTTCATGTGGCTTACTAAGGCGAATCTGAGTGTGGTGCTCCTACGATGAAACGAGTTTCTGAAGTTTTCAAACTTCTTCTCCTGATCTTGGTCTTCTGTTTGCTTGAGGGCAAGCAAAAGCTAAGTGTGGGGGAGTTGATATATAATGGTTTTTAGGACTTTTAACTATGATATATGTCTTCTTATCGAGTCTTTTAGAGTCCTTTGGAGTCCTTTTGTGTGTGTTTTCAGGTCTAGACACGTTTGGAGCGGATTTGGACATTATGGCGCATTCTGGAGCATTTTGGAGCATTTACCCGAAAGGAAGAGTTCACTGTCGATATTTGATACTTGTGTCGATCGACACACCTTTGGTGTCGATCGATTCAGATGCGAGTCAGACAATTCTCGGCGCGTTCAATGAAGAATGTGGAAATTGCACTTTGGCCCAGAAGTTTCTCATAATTACAAAGAAGCCCCAGCCGAGTTTAGATCATTATATTAGGGTTTTTAGCCACTTGTTTAGGCTACGCTTTACATACGCTTTACTTACACATTCTTTTATTCAGAGAGAGAGAGATTTGGAATTCATACTTTTTGTTTCTCTTTTACGATATTTGGTTTTCTATTCATCATGTCTTTTGCTTCAATTGCCATGTCTGAGTAGTTCTTCAGTTAGGTTTAGGGATTCTCACAGGGGATTTCATGGAATTATAGGTTGATCAATCTGTAGGGATTCATATCTGTTAGTTCTTCATCTAGGGTTGTTCTTAATGCTTGATCTGAATTGGCCACTTAGATTATTGATGTTAGGTTGATTTCTGCAACGAAAGTTGATTAATTAACTAGAAAGAACTTAGATGAGCAATTCGACTATTCGCAAAAAAATTTGGCTTAGGAGAATTGTGAACGAAAGAACCTGAGATTAATGCTTGTTTAGAACTCTAGGATTCGCAACGAAAGTTGGCTTACTAGGTTGTTAGATATAGATAATATTCGCAACGAAAGTTGGTTTGTTATAATTCTGTGATTCTAGTTCTAGAACAGTTCTTAATTAAATCCCGATTGATTGATTAGCCTATGTTCCTGATTTCCTGAGAACTCCCTGTTGGAATTGTGTCCAGTAATCTCGGTACTGTCTCTAGAAAGTAAGAGTATGTCAATGATCAGACATAAGTCATATAATACTAGGGGTCATGATGGCTTGCTAGAGTCCGCTCATGATCTATAAGTCTTGGACTTATTGCCTTTATTATATGATCCCATATGGGTCACACGCCTAAGCTAATAGGAAAATGTGTAGGAACGGCTTAGCAGAAGTACGGTAAAAGTGCCAGGCATTTGTCGTACTTAGAGAGAGATTAATGGGTCTGATTAAATCCAAGGGATTTAATCAGATTGGTATTTGGGCCCAAAAGCCCAAAAGGAACTAGACAAGTTTTATAAATAAAACTTAAGTCTGAGTCTCCTTCTAACCCTAATCCCCTGCGCCACTCTCTCTCTCTCTCCTGCGGCCTCCTCAGCTCGGTCTAGCAGCCTCTTCCTGCTTTGTGTGCGTGTGTGAACCTCTGGAGGAGTTATCACTTGGTGGCTCTGCTGATCTCTGACCTGTTCTTCATATTCCGCTGCATAAAAAGGTAACATGTGAGATCCATTAAGTTTCTAGCAAGAGAACCTAGATCTGGCATGTTTAGGATCTATTAATCTGATGAATTGAATCAGGATTAACACCAAAAGATCCTTCAGTGGTATCAGAGCTATTGGTTCTGTGGTTTTTCTTGTTTAGAATCATGTTTAGGATTGTTTAAGAAGTGTTTTTGAATCAACCTACTGATAAGAGAAAAACACTTAAGAAACAAGAATTAAAACCTAAACAAACTAATGGAAATCGCAAACCAAACTATATGATTTGGTATGCGTCGGTTTGATGATGCACGGACCGATCGCTTTAGGATCGAGTCGCGTGATCATCCGATCACGAGACATGGATCGATCGGCCGAGTGGATCACACGGCGATCGTGTCCCGCCTGTCTCGAGCATCGTCCCGCGTGATCGAGAGCCGAGTGGATCATCGCGATAACTCGACCCGATAGTCGTCCCGATCGCATGACCCGACTCGTTCCCTATCGTCGCTCGCCCGTCCCGTCCCGAGCTCATCGTCGTCCCGGCTGTCCCGATCGCTCGGCGATCGCGTGAAGCCACGACCCGAGCTCGACCATCGTCCTGTCCCGTCCCGATCTCGGCTTGCGGCTGCGCGATTGTTGCTCGATCATGTGAAGCCGTGATCGGTTCGTGACCTAATGGGCCGGTTCGGTTCATTTGACGGTTCGGTTTAAAATTTGATTAAAATCAAAACGTCACGGTTTAATAAACAGACTTAATAAATTTATTAAGTTCTGGTTAAACCGGGATAAGAAATCCAAAGTCGAAATATTGGATTTTGTGCCTAAACCAGGATTTTCTAATTTGATTTGGTTGGACCAAATAAATTGAGAAAATCCGGTTTAGTAAATAACCGGTTGACAATTGTGGTCATCGTAGTAATTAATTTTGGTTAAGACCAATTTTAATGAACCAGACCGGTTATGTCATTTAATTGGGCAATTGGGTTATGTCTTGGACATAGACCAATTCTTGGGCCTCGGGCCAAGAAGTTAAAACAATTGGGCCAATTATTTGAGTCTTTTCTTCAGATTAATTTAAAATTTATTTTATATAATTATAAAAATCGATTTTAAATTAAAGTTTATGAAATTTTGAAATTAGAAAGTTTCTTAAAATAGAAGTTTCTAGATTTGCATGTTTTAGATTTTAAGAAATTTCTAAAGTTAGAAAGTTTCCGGTTTTAGAAAGTTTCCAATTTTAGAAAGTTTCCAAAATTAGTAGGTTTCCCAAAATGGAAAGTTACCCAAAATAGTAATCTTCTATATTGGGATGAATTTTAATAAACCTACAAACCTCAAATAATATCAAGCGTTGGATGTCTTGTCCAGTCTATGTCAGCTGTCGAAGCCCATTCAATTGTATTCATGGCCTTACAGTGTGAGGGTGTCTACTTTTGCGTGGATAAGACGGTTTGTGATTCATAAATGTCATTGGGAGTCCCAGACATTAATGATTACATGACTGTATAGTCTGGTTTTCTTGACTGGGCCATCGGGAGTCCCGGGCCTTGAGACATCAGAGTGGATTGGGCCTCGGGCCCAGATTCACAACCAAGAGTTATATCACGGATATAATTAGCCTACATAGGGCTTACCGATATAAGCTAAGGTTGGGTGATGGCCAGTGGCCCACTTTGATCTTAGTTATATGTGGATCTTGGAATCATTATATTCTATTGAGGGTAACTTATGTTATTGAATATAATGCGTGATTAATCATATTAAAATTAATACAAGATTAATCATATTGAACATATTAACTAAAATTCTTTTATCTTAAATTTCAGTTATGACTAGCACAAACAATCAAAACACTTTCTCGATCCGGTCTGTCCTTGAGATGGACAAGCTGAACGGATCAAACTTCTTGACTTGGTCGCGGAACCTGAGGCTAGTCCTCAGACAGGAGAGAAAGGACTATGTCCTTGAGAGAGCTCTCCCCGTAAGGATCGGGTCCAATGCTTCTCATGCAGTATATGATGCTTGGAATAAGCATTATAATGATGCGGTAGATGTGCGTGGTCTGATATTGGCTACCATAGACTCAGACTTGCAGAAGCAATATGAGAACATGGAGTCGCCAATAGAGATGATCAGCAGCCTGAAATTGAAATTTCAGGAGCAGATAAGAGTGGAGAGATACCGGTTGGTTAAGTCTCTCACTAGCTGCAAGCTACCAAATGATCATCCAGTGAGTCCTCATGTCAGTAAAATGATGGGTTACATTGATAACCTGAGGAAACTGGATTATCCAGTTAGCCAAGAATTGGCAACTGAGATCATTCTGCAGTCACTGCCGTCAAGCTATGATAAGTTCAGAAGGAACTATATCAAGAAAGGCTTAACGAAGACGCTGACTGAACTGCATGATATGCTCAAGACAATTGAGCCAAACATGAAGAGTACCCTGTACAATCTCATGAATGAGAAGGGTAGGTTTACTAAACCTAATGCTGACAAGGGTGAAGACAAAGTTGTCCAGATTTTGAATCATGGCAAGCGTGTGTCTTCTGAGCCCGAGTCAGATACCTCTTACGTTGGTAAGTGCTGCAACTGTAAAGAGACTGGGCATTGGAAGAGAAATTGCATTAAATTCATGGAAGATGATGAGGAGTTAAAGTTGATGTATGAGACTACTTCCTCAGGTATTCATGTTATTACTTCAAGTTCTACCTTATAGGTATTGGATACTGGTTGTGGCACTGATATTTGTTATAATATGCAGAGCCTAAGCAACAGTAGAACGTTGAAGGAAGGGTAAGTGGAACTACATGTCTGGAAGGAGCTATGGATGCTGCCTCAGCCGTAGGGTTTTCACTTGTAGATGCCTTTGAGGCTTGGTTTTATTAAGTAATTGCTACAATGTACCTGCTTTAAGCAGAGTTGTCTTTCATTTTCTTGTAAGAATTTGAATGTTTTTCATTTTGATAAAAGACAAGTTTTGTTCTTTTAATCTTAATGAAATATTAATTGTAGCACCCCATTCAAGGAATGGGTTTTATATCTTAAACCAAAGAGTGCCTAAATGTAACATAAATACCGAATTGGTTTAAATCTGATGAATTAAACCTGATTTTTCTTGGCATAAAAGTCTTGGTAACATAGAGTAAGTCGGATTCAGAAACCCCATAGTTATGGACTTTTGGGCTCATTTGATCGGATATCTTATGAGACTTGAATTCTGCTTACTGGACCAAAAGACAAAAGGGCCCATCTTAGCCGAGCTAGAGAAAAGCCCAAAGGCTTATTGGACCTTAAACATACTCATGTATGTGGTCCGATAAGCAGTAATGCCAGAAAAAATTTCCTGTACTTCATTGTCTCTACTGATTACTTCAGTGAGTAAGACTGTGTTCATTTGATGAGACACAAGTCGGAATTCTTTGACATGGTCGAAAGAGTTCCAGAATGAAGTATAGAATCTGAGTGACAGAAGTATTAAGACTCTGGATTAGATCACGAGTGAGAATACTTGAGTCATTAATGGTGTGATCATCTGATTAAGTGTGAAGTAGTTTCACAGCTCATTTCTCCTGATCATCTGGCGGTGCAAGGCACTGTTGCTGACTCCATGACTTAAGCTGAACATTTCGCAGCTTGGAAAGCGGCGAAAGAGGTTGTTTGGAAAGAAGAGTTCGTCACTGAACTTGATGTGATTCCCAGCATAGATGAGACTAGCTGCACATCGGAGGTCCAAACACCTTGAGGGTAGGTATAACCTATTCCGTGAGATAAATGACAGAGATGTTAAGTAGATCAGCAAGTTTCAATGAATGAGAACGTTGCTAATCTATTAACGAAGTCACTCCTTAGGCCTAAGCACGAGTCACGGACTGTTGCTGTAGGATAAGTGAAATTAAGATGTAGTCTAAATTTCAGTGGGAGTTAGTAAAGGGCTTTATTTAGTTATTGATATGTTCCTGTAAAAACATTTTATGATGTTTATTGAAATTATTATTTCAAGATTATTTTAACTGTGATGAAATAATCGTTCCAAAGTGATATGAACCATTTTGTAGGTCATCGAAGTAAGTGACTTGATCTTGAGTTATCAAAGTCATTTAGCTTGATCATGAGACCCTATATTTGATAGATGGTTTATATCATCATGTCCCTAGTCGAAGGTTGTTGAAATTGGAACACCAACAACCGTGTGAGACTAGATTGGTATGTGACTTATGACAAAGTCTCAGTGTGTCATAGATGCGCGGCATCAAAGTCAGTACATAGGTGTATGTAGGGTACATACGACCGGACAAGACCCGATTATAAGAACTCTTCAGGATATTTATATCTGTGTCATAAGAGATTCTTACTACGACTATAGAGTATAGTCCTTAGACCTGAGTTCGCATGCATGTGACTGCACATGAACTGATGCGCTTTGATCATTGTCTAACGCTGTCGTTATGCGATAGTTATAAGGACCTTGTTTGGGTGTATTACGAAATGAGTAGTTTACAGTGATGGAACAAGACGGGATTTGTCCCTCCAATATAAATGGAGTGAATATCTCTAGGCCAATCGGAGATTTGAATACTGGAAAATGCATGGCCATGCTCAAACGGACTGTCCCGAGTCGTTTGTATTGTCAGTATCGAATCAGAGTCCGATGAACAAGATTAGGCTTTATAAGGATGACACTAATCTTGCCTTATGACTAATCGAGATATTGAGACAAAAGGATTATGAATACAGAGATTCCAGTACAAGTGGGAGATTGTTGGAATTGTGTCCAGTAATCTCGGTACTGTCTTTAGAAAGTAAGAGTATGTCAATGATCAGACATAAGTCATATAATACTGGGGGTCATGATGGCTTGCTAGAGTCCGCTCATGATCTATAAGTCTTGGACTTATTGCCTTTATTATATGATCCCATATGGGTCACACGCCTAAGCTAACAGGAAAATGTGTAGGAACGGCTTAGCAGAAGTACGGTAAAAGTGCCAGGCATTTGTCGTACTTAGAGAGAGATTAATGGGTCTGATTAAATCCAAGGGATTTAATCAGATTGGTATTTGGGCCCAAAAGTCCAAAAGGAACTAGACAAGTTTTATAAATAAAACTTAAGTCTGAGTCTCCTTCTAACCCTAATCCCCTGCGCCACTCTCTCTCTCTCCTGCGGCCTCCTCAGCTCGGTCTAGCAGCCTCTTCCAGCTTGGTGTGCGTGTGTGAACCTCTGGAGGAGTTATCACTTGGTGGCTCTGCTGATCTCTGACCTGTTCTTCATATTCCGCTGCATAAAAAGGTAACAGGTGAGATCCATTAAGTTTCTAGCAAGAGAACCTAGATCTGGCATGTTTAGGATCTATTAATCTGATGAATTGAATCAGGATTAACACCAAAAGATCCTTCACTCCCTTGACCTGACGCCTTCGCCTTCGCCTTCTGATTTACAAACCGATCTATTTACTTTATTGCTTGATTTACTTCTTTCATACTGCTTTACCTAGCTTAATTCGGCGTTTTGCAATCTATCGCAAGAATCTAGAGTCTTTGTGGATTCGATACCCTATATACTACTGGTTCACGTCTGTGCACTTGCAGTGTAGATCTAGGGATTAAAACTCTGATCGTATCATGTGTTTGTAAGGGTTTGAAGTTCATCAAGAACCAACAATACTTGAGTATCAAACTAAGCTAAAAAGGGGAGATTGAAGACGCAACAAGCATGTGTGTCAGTCAAGATGTGATACACAATGTGCTACAACGAACAAGATCGAGATAAATAATGACATGGAGCTAAGGATTCAAAATCTGTGGAAGTTGGAGCTGAAAAGGACAAGCCAAAAATATATGATCTGGAATAATATATTGGAATATATATTGAGTCTTAAAGGAGTTTACATATACTTGGAAGAAGATTTAGGAAAATAGGATATTTTCCTAAAAACATGATTTTATCAAATTATTAGCCACGACCTATGGGGTACAAATAGGGTTGTTTAAGCATTGTATATGCTTAGCATAAAAAGGGAGAGAGATTGAAATTAGTAACAGTTTGGGTTTTCTTGTAAGGGGAATCAAACTTGGTGCTAAGGGTGAATTTGGGTGGCTTTGAGATCAAGTGTAGATCAAAAAGCAAGAGAGACAAGGTTGTTAAGGTGAAACGTGTAAGTTTGCTTTGCAATAAAAGTCTTGTGAAAAAACCCTCATGTTACTTTGCATTCTAGTTCATGTATCAAGTAGTTCTTGCGCTTTCAAGTAGTAGACTCACAGCCGCAGAACTCAAGACAAGTGATAGGGTATTTTCTTTGATTCAATGTTAACTTAAAAAATAAAGAGTACAAGGCTTTATAGCCTTGTTTTCGAAAACCCAATAGAAAATAAATATATGTGACTTAAGGCCTTAAAGAAAATAAAACAATAAATTAAATAAAATAAGGACTCAAGTTCATGTGGCAACTTTGGCTGGACGGGCCTTGCTTTCTGTCTAATTGATTGGGTCCGGATTACCTCGTTAAAAACCTTGAAAAGAAACCCAGTGGGATAAAACCTTGCAAGGGAAAAATAGTATAACCTTTGGCCCACAGAGATATTGCAATTCCCCTCTTGGCTTCCAAGTATAGATTTGAAGTGCATCAAACCCATGAGCTTCCAAATAAGGCAAGTCCAAAAACCAATGGGTTATAACTTGAGTAACTTCTTTATCCGGACTGGTATTGGCTTGATTCCAAGTCTCATGGATTCCCTGATTAGTCAAGATTACAGAACAAGTTACATTGTTCATCCTGGTCGGTTCTTAACTCTCCAATAAGTGGTAGTTGGTCTCCAGCGGGTTCCTTTGAAATTTTCTCTTTTGTAACTTGTATAACTTCCTCATGTGAAATGTTATTGAAGAACTTCTACTTACACATGGTTCCTTGGTGTTTTGCGTTTCTGGAACATGTTGATATGCCCCTTCACGTGCACCTATGTCCCTGATACGATCAAGTTGCTTCTCTCCAAGGGCATATACCGATTTGGTAAGCCATTCTCTAGTCTGCTTGGTTTATGATGGCCTGATCTCTTCATCATTTGGTCACTAAAGTCAATCTTCCAATAAATCCGTAAGGCAAAGTACCAAAGTACCAAAAAAACAGTCTCGCCCAGGAGACAAAATCAGTGTCTCAACTAAAAACAATAAAAACAAGTATTTGACAAGAATAGAAACAAAGTCTTTGATAAATTAGATTCCCGATCCTCGAGTTAGATTCCAAGTTACACCATGATAACAAATTTCTCTTTATCAAAAATGTATCGCAGCCATCGTGGATAACCATGTTAACTTATATGGGTTTCCAACTCAAAACCAATTAGTGATAAATTAATTGGCCCATATCTCTTATATTACTTGAGATCTCTTCCAATTTTTGATGTAGGACTTTATGCTTTAATGAACCCTATACCCAAACCTTTGATACGCCCATTAACCCCTAAACCCTAAACCATAGACGAAAGATACTCCCCTACTTCAAAAATAGATACGTGACTTGGTATTATTATTGTTCATAAATAGATGACTACTAAATAACATATATAGTTTAAGCCATTATTAAAATAGATAAATCTCAAATACCTTAAAATGGAAAAGGAAAAATACTTAGTTTTACCCATTAACACCATGATCATGATCATGAATGATGTTAGTTGGGACTTAGTGATAAGACATATGCATAATTAATACAACCTAGGCAACCGAATGGCTGCATTGGCTCCATAAATAAATTCTGGTGGTTGCTTCGAACAATCAAATATTGAAAGCTTTTATTATTTGTCAAAATTCTTTTTGCCTTCCATCTCTCCATTACCAAATTTGTAATGGATTACCATCCAAGTGATGTTCTTTCAAAAATTCTTCTTGAAGTCATTGATGGTGAACATGTTTTACGCTATTTTATAAGGGTGAAGACAATAAGTGAGGCGCTTCAAAGCGCCAGAAAAAGTCAAGATTTCTACAAGTTAATTAATTTATACTACAGTTTTACTAACTTAAATCTCATTGCTTGCCCACTTCATTATAAACAAGATTTCGTCGAGGCGTGTCTACAATCAGGAAATCCTGCAGCTCTTCTCTTACGAGGTATGTGTTGCTTTATCTACAATGACCGGATGGTTGAAGGAGAGGCAATAATCAAAAGATCAGCAGATAGCCGATGGGAAAGAGGGATTTACGCGTACTTCATAATCTTGTGTGCGTTTTATGGAGATAGAGTAGTGTTGAACTGTGGATATGTCATCGACCGTGAACTTGCCACTCGGGTACGTATAAAGATAACTAGAAGGGATAGGCGTGTATGGCCAGAAACGTCTTCGGCCCTATTCTTTGAGAAGGAAGCAAGTGTAGATATCGACGGCCTTTACAGTTGCATGTTTTCTCCGATAAAAACCTGGAAGGGTTGGTGGGACTTTGGTTTCGAGAGTTCAGCCATGTGCGACACATACTTTTGGACCATAGAGTCACTATTTTACTTTAGACTCCTGCTAAACAATTTCGGAATTTGGCCCTGTTTAGCTTCTTGAACATTCTTCATTTGCTAAATATTGTTAAGTTGTGTTAACTGCAAAAAATATTATATGCTGTTTTCATTTATGTGCAAATTTTAAACATAAGGAATATATGCATTATCTTTAGGTGCAAATGGTAATACGTCCAGAGAATTTTATGACTGAATAAATGACTTTTTTCAAAAACGCGCGATGATTAAAATGAAAGGATATTTACCTAAATAGTTTCAACAGTATATCCATGCAAGTAACAACGCGTTTTTGTAATAAATTTTTAACTGCAATAAATAATGAAGCGACATTATATATCAATACCTAGCGATTTAGATTCATCATGTACATACTTACTCCAACCAAAGATGCACGCCAAAAGATGCATACTAGTAAATAAATAGCAATAACATAAATACTATTTAAATTTATGAAAAATCCAAAGGTTGAATCCGATCTATAAATAAACATATGTGGATGCCTTAGAAACAATACCTATCTCAAATACTGTATAATATTTTTTTTTTAAATTCTCCTTTGCTTGTTTCCATATTTTCTAACCAAATTCGGCAATGGATTTCCTTCCTAGTGATATCCTTAAAAAATCTTTCTTGTCGTCATTGACTATAAGCAAGGGATACGCTATTTGGCTTGGATAAAAGCAACATGCACTGCGCTGCAAAACGTCAAAGAGAGTGCAAATTTCTATAAGCCGGTCGATCTATACTTCTCAAACATTACTGAGATTATCTGGTGCCCACCTAGGGTTATAACTAAATTGGTCAACAAATGTCTGGAATCCAAAAACCCTTCTGCTCTTCTCCTTAGAGGTATGTGTCTTTTTTTATATTGCAAGTGTTGGGTCGACCGATCATTGACCTCCATCGACCAGATGGTTAAAGAAGAGGCTATGATCAAATGATTGGCAAATAGTCGATGGGAGGCGGGGATATACGCGTACTCCATGTTCTTGTGGATGTTTTATGGAGAAGGAGAAGTTTTGAACCGTGGGTATATCATCGAGCGCGAATTTGCAACTCGAGTCCCTATTAAGATAACTACGATACAAAAGTATGGACGGTCAGACAGACGTTGTGCAAGAGGATTATATACAAAGGGCTTTATAGATGTTTGTGTGCTCTGATAAATATTGGGGTTTATTGGTGGGACAATGGTTTCAAAGCTACAAACATGTGTGATACATGCTTTTGGACCCTTGAGTCACTATTCTTCTTCAAATCATGAGAGAGAATTTCAGAATTTGGCCCCATTATCTTTATGAAGATATTTGTTAATATATAGTTTGTTAAAAGTAGTAGCTTATGTAACACTCGAATTTTCAAATAATGAAAAAATAAGCAAGTTATAAAACTACCGAATTTAGTTATATTTACAAAGCGACATTGGAAATATTAATCTAATCTATACGGATGAAGTCGTGGTATGCTCAAGTCGATAACTGATGGCCACAGTTTAATGAAAAAAAAAACAATTTAACTAAACATCGTAACTCTCCTTTTTAAGATATTTAACCATGATTAGTGTTTATTTGATGGGTGTCTCGAGACTATTTATTAGAGTATGCATTGGGTGGTAATTATGGTTTCATATTTCTTTTACACCGAACGATCTTAATCAAACATATATAGTGAGATGAAGTGGTTGGTGTGAAATGTTCTTACTAGTTTTATGATGGTTTGAGAAATTAAATTATGTTTTTGTGAATCTTTCATGTTATAGGGTTTTAACTTTTTTTTGCGTATATACGAACTAATCATGTCGGATAAATTTAATAATATCGGCACTTTTCGTATATACGAAATTATCAGTGCACGGTTCTATTTTTATATGGGCTATGTGGAAAAAAATATCATTAGTGGTTGTGGCCCAAATATTTTTTCTAAACCAAGGGTTGTGACTTTTAATTTTTGCTTCACACTTTTTACTCACCAATTTGGGAAACTATTTAATTTTAAAACCCTAGACGCTTCGTTTTCTTACCGCTTACTAAGAGAAAAAACTTGTTTTCAAGCTAATTTCTGCGAAACTTTCTCCGAATCTCAACTATGGCTCCACAGACTTTCAGAAAAATTTCTCAAATCAACAACTTCATTTCTTGCCTTTGGGACTTAAAAGTTATTATTTTTGCGTGTTTGGATTTGTGTTAAGTCCAATGAACCAAAAATACAAATGCTTTTGGTCGATGAAGAGGTAATCTTTCTATAATCTGTTTTTGGGTTATTGCATGATTAATTTATTAAGGTATTTGTTTATTGATTTAGGGTATGAAAATAGAGGCAACCGTTCCTGCCTCTTTTATTTAGAAATTATGTTTATCTACATGGTGTGAGGGTCGTTGGTTTAAACTTGCGAATGCTCGATTTGTACAAGCACCGAGATATGTGTCGTTGAACACTCATGATTTCAAGCTCATATTCGGGTTAAACACATATTTCTGCCTCACTTATGATAATATTCTGGAAGGTTATTTTGTGCAATTTTAATCGATTCCGGATATATTAGATGGGAGAGTCTGTGATGAGTACCCTATAGGTAAATTTTAGTCTATACATTTTTTTTCTTTATGGGATTATATTAATCTTGTTATTTGCTTGTGTGGTAGACATTATATTTTTAAATAAATCGATTAAGGTATAGTTTTCTAAATGACTTTATATTTCTATTATAGATGTCCTTGGTGTTGTTACACGTGTTGGAGACCTTCAACCTTAATGGGCAAGAACAAAGTTGCAGTTTACAATTCGGGACCTAATGTTAGTTAAACAAATGCCTATAATCTTTTTCACATATGTTTTGTTGTTTGTCTTTGATAAAAATCTTGAAATCATTAAATATTTTTCTAGCCTCCGGAGTGTTCAGTGTTTATTATTCGTGGAAGATGCTAAGGAACTAATAAAATGGTTTTGGAAGGATGCTGATAGACATTTCTTTGTGATTCTCCATTGCTTCTACAGAAAGCACAAAATAGGTATGATTAGAAATTCAATTTAGTTTTTTTAGAATGATCTAATTGTCTATTACATGTTTGGGTTTATGATTGATGACCCTTTTGATTCTATATTGTTTACAATGTTAATGGTGTTTGTGTACAAAATTTATTTTAAAAGGTGTAACTTGGCTTAAAAGAGAAGAAGGGATGTCAATGATTATGTACAATCAAACCAACAATTCGACTTTTATGAATTTCTCAACTGGTTTTGGTCATAACCCTAATGCAACTCAAATGTAATATGTTTTATATGTTTTCTGGAATTGATACATTGTTTTCTATTTTGTAGCTTTCCAAATCCCGTACATGACCAATATCCTGAAGAAAATATCATTTCCTGGTTCAAGATCTTCTAAATTATGTACATGTTTTAGAACACCTTACTAAACTTTATTATTTTTTGGGTTAGATGATCTGTTGATCGTCTTTATGTTTCTTTTAAAAACATATTTATCGTTAATGTTTACAACTTTTCTGTCCACAATCATAATCTCTTTTTTATTACACCATTTAAATAGCATATAGAATCTATATAACCCTGATCAATTTGGTTATTGTTAAATTCAAATATAAAAGTATATATTTCATTTGTGATACGACAATAAAAAGTGTTTTGCACATTTAAAGAATCGTAAACATATGTTAATGCAAAACAATATGTAGCTATAATATTTTCATAAATAATACACTTACACAAATAAATTTGTGTGTTTAATTTAGTAATATTTTCATAAACAATACACTTACACAAATAATGTGCTGAATATTAGATTTATATATGAAAAATCGAGATCCGGTAATATAACACAAGGTCTTCCAAAAGTAGAGCATGTCGTAACAATATCGACAAGTAAATGACTTGGTTACTACTATACACGAAGTGGCGAATTTGTCGTCCATGTACTCACCAATTCACGATTTTTCTACGACTCTTCAAATCAGACGCAAAAATAGTCGCCATGTCATCGACTAGCCTGCGATTATTGTTTCCGGTCTCGACAATGGTCGTTAATCAGTCGTAAATCGACGGATAAATTTCCGCCAATTATTTTTGGTCGTATATTAGTGACTAATACACATCCATATAGTTGTTGTCGCAAAATAGTAGCAATATTGTCTCCTAGTAGTCGCAAAAAATATTACGACTACATGTATAGTCGCAAGTTCCAGTCGCAAAAACATCGTTTTCTTGTAGTGTTTCCCTCTAATACGACATTAAGGGTTGAATTCAACGTGGAAAGCCTACACTTAAAGATTGAAGCACATGTTTAAATCATCCCAATGTGTATGCTTGAACCTGCAAGAAAAGGAGAGGTTGAATTTTTTTTCATAATAGATCTTTTAAAAATGCAATTTGCAGGTGCATGATTAAAAGTGTCTACCCATATGAGTGTGAAGTGTTACCGCCTCACAAATTTTGGGCATGAATTTGTAAGCCCTCATGAATTGATAGGGACACATGGCTTATAATAGTGTCATGTATAAACACTTATAGTAGTGTGAGAATTCGTGTCTGTATTATCTTCTTGTGCCCAAATTGTAGCATTTGGTTATGAACCAATGCAACTTTAGGTTATGAACCATTGCGACATTTGGTGACGGAGAATAGCAGCATCTTGATTGATCTGCTTAAGACCTAAAGTGGGTGAAAACTTTGGGTTTTTAAGTGTCAGAAATTTTCTTCCCCACAGACGGCGCCAAACTGTGAGAGTCGGAACTCGCACTTTCAAAACTTGTAGAGCTAAACGTTTAGGGAACATAAATTTTAAGAGTAAACACACCGAAATAGAAAACCCGGATGATATTTTATTGATGAGAGATCGAAAAACGAGTACAAAGAATAAAAGATTAAGATGTTTACAGCTGAACCTTATGAAAGGCTGCCTACGTACCCTTAAGAAAGGAATCAAGTCATTCTTAGTTCAAAGTCTAGATGCTAGATTTTTTCCTATATCTAAATCGTAGGAATGCCATCTCCTTATATAGCTGCGGTAAGTAGGCTTTGTGGATCCGCGTCCGCAAGATATTCAGAAATCTTCATGTTATCTTTCCTTCCATTTCCGTTAAGATTTACATTTTCATCTCGGATTTTCCTCTTCTCCTTAGAGATATCTTCATCTGCACTTATTCGAGTTTATCTTCTTACTTTGAAAAATATCTTTCTGCGGCTTAACCTATTTTGCCGAATGGGCCAAAAACGTATGCTCCAAGTCCGTTTGAGCGTAGACTTCTTGATTCAGCCCCAAGTCTCGGAAATAAGAGTTTTGTACGTTGGGCCCAAATTCATATTTCTTTTAACTTCATCCAAGGATTTGGGATTAACGGCTAAGAATGTATAAGCTGATGTTTCCGAAGATGGATTGCTGCTAGTTGCGCATCCGAAGAAGGAGATATCCATTCAGAAAGTCGAGAGAAGTAAATTCTGCTAGGAAGCTCCCAAGGAATGCATTTAGCTCGAAAATTCCAAGAGAATGGATTGTGCTTGGGAAAAAAGAAAGGAGATGTTCAGATCCGAGATGGTTTCAGCTCGGAAAGTCCGAGCTGATTTAGCTCGGATCTGAGCTGGTTCAACTCGGAAATCTGAGCTGGTTTAGCTCGGATTCCGAGCTATTTCAGCTCGGATGTTTCATCTATCCGTAGTTTCTTTCGAGAGATGTGTTTATCCGATCGATCCGTTTGGATGTTTTGGTGAACAGTTTTGTCCGCTTCGTATGAAATATTATCCGTTTGGAGCTTTGCATATAAAATGTTATTCATACAAAACCATCGACATGAAGTGCTTTATATGAAATGTTAGTCATACGAGATTCAGTTCATACGGCTGTCCGTGTTCGATCGCCCGATCATGTTTTTCGGCTATTATTTTCACCGAGGGGATTTCAGCCCCAACATCTCTCTGCTGATGCGGCTTGATGGATTGAAGCTGATAAGAACACGAACAGGAAAAAATTTAATCTCACTGCAAGGGGAAACCTTATGAACAGTAGAATCTCAGCCACCAAACTCAAGACAAGTTTTAGGGTATTTTCTTTGATTCAACGTAACTTAAAAAACACTATAAGAAAACAGAATTTTTGCGACTACAAGTTGCGACTAAGTTTACAATCGCTAAATTTAGCGACTACTTAACGACTCAGTTGCGACTGATATGCGACTAATAGTGAACAGTCACTCTTTATTCGCTAAATTACGACCATAAATTTTTAGTCGTTAAATAGTCGCTAAATTAGCGACTATTTAGCGACTAACTTCGGCGAGTTGCTAACCGTTTGCCTTTTGGTCGCAGAAAACCGGTATAAACCCACGTTTTAATTGTTTTGAAATTGGTCTAGTAATTTGTACCTAATTTTTGCGACTGATATTGGTAGTCGCTAATATAGTCGCAAAATAGTCGCAAAATAGTTGCAAAAAAGTCTATATATACAAAGAACGCTCATCACTTCTCCTCAGCCACACATACACCAAACAAAGACGATAATGTTAAGAAAAAACTGAGGAAAAACAGAGGCAAAACGTTTTCTAAGTGAAAAATGTCAGGATATTATAACTACACAAATGGTCGAGAGTAGATGTATAACCGGATCGATATAGCTACGGGAAATTTCATGGTAGAATTCTTGGCGGGGGTCGATAATCATTTCATCCCATTTGAAAATAGCCAGCCCTTTTCGCAAAGCAACGGCGGTAAGTTTCACTGTCCTTGTAATATTTGCAAGACTGATAAACCAATTATGTCGCGGAAAAGAATACAAAAGCATTTGTATAGGAATGGATTTATGTCTGGTAATTATGTTTGGTATAAGCATGGAGAAGAAGTCGATATGGTTTTAGGAACGAGTTATGCTGATACGACTTGGGTTAGTGGGAGTGAAGGAATGGGTAATGTAGTAGAAGATATATATGTGGATATGGTGAATGATTTATTTCGTGATAGCGTACATTTTGATAACTATCATCAGTATGGTAATTATCAGAATGTGGAGGAACATGGTAGTTATCCGAATGTAGACGAACCGGTACGCAATCATACAAAAAAATTCTACGACTTGCTAGAAGGAGCGAACAATTAATTGTACGATGGTTGTCGTGAAGGTCACTCATAGTTATCCTTAGCTGCTCGATTCATGCAAAAGAAGGCGGAGCATAATATGAGTGAAGGGGCAGTGGATTAGATATGCGAAATGTTTACATTGTATCTACCAGAAGGAAATCAGGCAATCCATTCACATTACTCGACAGAGAAATTGATGCGCAATTTAGGCCTCCCATGTCGTCCGATTGATGTTTGCTTCAACAATTGTATGATATTCTGGAAAGATGACGAAAGCTTAGATAAGTGTCGGTTTTGTAATTCAGCAAGATGGAAGCCTAACGAGCAGCGCCGTAGGACCAATATACCATATAGCCGTATGTGGTATATGCCTATTACTGACAGATTAAATAGAATGTATCAGAGCGAGAAGACTTCAACGGCAATGAGATGGCATGGTGAGCTCCAAGTAAAGGAGGGAGAAATATGTCATCCGTCTGATGCGGCAGAGTGGAAATATTTTCAAGATCTATATCCCCTGTTTCCACAAGAGACCCACAATGTTTATCTTGGACTATGTACATATGGGTTCAATCCATTTGGAATGTCTAATAATCATTCGTTGTGGCCTGTGATATTGACTCCATATAATTTACCCCATGATATGTGCATGAATACGGAGTACTTGTTTTTTACAGTAATGAACTCTGGGCCAAATCATCCGCGAGGTAGTCTCAATATATTCCTCCAGCCTCTTGTTGAGGAGTTAAAATAATTGTGGTGTAATGGAGTCGATGCATACGATGTGTCCTTGAATCAAAATTTCAAACTAAAAGCAGTTATGTTGTGGACGATCAGCGACTTTCCGGCATATAGCATGTTATCAGGATGGACCACCCATGGAAAATTATCATGTCCATGGTGCATGGATGATACCAAATCTTTTTATCTGCCGAATGAAAGAAAGACGTGTTGGTTTGATTGTCACCGAAGATTTCTTCCTCAAGATCATCCACTTCTTGAAGGGAATGGACGCTAGGAATGAGTATCCACCTGAGTCTTTAACCGGTGAGCAGGTCTATTCCTACCATTTTGTGGTGTAAATCCACCAAAAACTAAGGACGTTGGTGGAAACGGTCACGAAAAGAAGATGCCCGGATATGGGAAGAAGCATAACTGGCACAAAGAAAGCATCTTTTGGGAGTTACCGTACTGGAGGAACCTCAATCTTCGACACAATCTCGATTTGATGGATATAGAGAAGAATGTTTTCGACAAAATTATCAAAACTCTTATGCGTGTGAAGGGTAAATCAAAAGACAACATCCCATAAAGATTGGATATAGATCAATTCTGTTCTCGGCCACGCTTACATGTTGATAGTGCTGGTTGATATATCATGGTTTTTACATGTTTAAGCCATGATATAAGTGTGTTTTAGAGTCTTTTGTCGTGTCTTTGGAGTCATTACAGGTGTTTATTAGGTACATGCACCTTTGGAGGATTATTGGAGATATTGGAGCATTTTGGGCAAAATGAGGAGCTTAAGCCGAGAGAGCTAATTTCACCAAGTCTGATCGACCTATGCAACGATCGTTGCACTATTAGCATCGATCGTTGCAGCCCTGCGCCAGCACATTAATGAAGACTTTGGAGATTTGCAGTTTTAACCCAGAAAGTTTCAGTATTTGCGAAAAGACCCCAAGACGTGATTAGGCCTTTATAATTAGGTTTTTGGTGTTTTGTTTTAGATACGCTTTCATACTATTAGCTTTTTAGAGAGAGAGACCTAGAGGCTGATCGTTATTGTACTCCAGAGAGAAGATTTCGAACCTCTTTAACTCTTTACTCATTTATTTTATGCAATCTATTTATTCATTGATTTGTGTTCCATTAATCATGTCTGAGTAGATTCATACTTAGGTTTAGGGATTCTCGTTAGGGATTTCATGACTTGCTAGATTAATTGATCAGTTAAGGATTCATATCTTTTTTGTTCTTCAACCTGAATTGTGCTTAATACTAGTTTCTAATCTGATCACTTAGAATCTAGACTTTAGGTTTATAAATTGACACGAAAGTGTGGTTTAAAATCTGATCTATTTAGGTTGAGCAATTTAATTATCCGCAAAGAAATTTGGTTTAATTGAATTGTGAACAAATCAAACTTGCACTTAAGGCTAGTTTAATCTGTTAAGAATTGCAAAAAAATTTGGGTTTCTGCTAATTAGACTTAGAGAATTCTCGCAACGAAAGTTGGTTAGTTCTATCTTGTGTTTGAGTTCTAGAACCGAACTTAATTTGATCCTGACTGATAGTTGATCTGCTTGTCTGATTTCCTGAGAACTCGCTAGACTCGACGCTTTTAGTACTTGCTTCACAAAACCGTTCTTGCTACTGATTTACTTTCTTCTTAGTTATTTATTTTTTGATTAGTGTCGCCTAGCTTTACTTGACATTCTATAGTCTATCGTAAGATTTCTTGAGTCTCTATGGATTCGACCCCTAGATACTACATTTGCTTGTGCACTTGTAGTTGAACTTAGGGAAGTAAACTCTGAGATATCAAGTTTTTGGCGCCGTTGCCGGGGACTATTTTGAGTCTTCGATAGATTTGAATTTAAAGTTTAGACTAGGTTTTTTGTTTTTTTTTTGTTTTTGTCACTAATTTCTCTGTTTTTCTGTCTCTGTGTGTTTCAGGTCTGATATCGCTTAGCATCGATCGACGCATCTTTTGAATCGATCGACACAAGGCGAATCCCGAGTTGAAACGATCGTTGCATACCTTAGCATCGATCGATACAGTGCGATTACCGACGGTTTATGCAGAAGCGTGAGACCAGAAGTAATCCGAACGCGAATCTCGTGAATCTCAGGATTGAGGAACTTGCTAGACAAGAGAGAACAAACAGAAAAGGTCAACGAGCAAGGATGATGAACAATCGCTTGATTTTGAGACCTGATGCTGAGGGTGTTCTGAGAGACCAACAGAAAACCGGTACAATGATGACGGGCTAAAGATTGATGCTGAGGGACGTGTGATCCCTGATCCTGAACCGGCCCAAGGTCAAGGGCAGATGATTAATCCTCCTGCTGCTGAGAGAACTCTTGCTGACTACAACCGTCCTGATGAGTTATATACCAACCAGTCAGCAATTGTGCCTCCTGGCTTTGAGAAGAATGACTTTGAGATCAAGACTGTCTACTACTCTGTTCTGAGGTAGAATCCTTTCCATGGTTTCCCACATGAGCAACCCATGGATCATATTGATGATTTTGAAGACTTCATCACCGGAATAAAGTACAATGGGGTAAACTATGACTACATGTATCTCAAACTTTTCCCCTATTCTCTCGCTGGAGAGGCTGCAGCTTGGCTAAAACAACTTCCACCTGGGAAGTTTACTACTTGGGATGCCGTGAAGAGGGAATTTTTTAGGCACTTTTATGATGATGCTCGCTATGATCAGCCGAGACAGTATATTCTCACCTTCACCCAAGGTCCTACAGAGCCTCTTAAGTCTGCTTGGATGAGTTTTACGTAGTACCAACGTGACTGTCCTCATCAACATGGATTTCCTGCCCAGAAAAAGCAGTTGAGCTTAGAAGAAAACGTGGAAATTGAAGAGATGGAAGAAGAGATCCGCGGATTTCGCAAGTCGACCAACGCACCCATGCAACGATCGACGCAAGGCGAAAATGAAGATGCTGATCCTAAACTCGACACAGAGGTCGTGAAGAAATCGCCTAGCATCGATCGACACACATCTGATGTCGATCGACGTAAAGCGACAGCCGAGAGTTCAAACACAGAAAAGTTGCAGAAAGCTGACGAGAGGATCTACAAGCCTAAGGTTCCCTTTCCCAAGAACCCCAGGAAGTCTAAGAAGGAGAAACAGCTAGCTAAATGCAAAGCAATGTTGCAGAAGGTGTTGATTGAAGTGCTTTTGATTGATTCTCTAAGGAATAATCCTATGATGAGAAGGTGTCTTACAGATCTTCTTGCTGGTAACTTGACTGATGAGGAGAGTGTACTTATGATCTCAGAGGTATGTAGCGCAGTGATTCAGGGTAGAATTCCTAAGAAGTTGAAAGATCCAAGGAGCTTTATGTTGGATTGTGGTATCTACAAGGACAGATTTGAGAGATCTCTGTGTGATCTTGGTTCTAGTGTGAACCTTATGCCCTTCTCTGTTGCTAAGAGACTTGGGATGACTGACTTCCTGCCTACTAGGATCTCATTAGTCTTAGCGGATAGAACAGTCAGAATTCCTGAAGGAATATTTGAAGATGTGCGTATAATGATTGGCCAATGTGTGATTCCTACTGATTTTGAGGTTCTACAGTATAGAGAAGAACCAAGGGATCCACTGATTTTGGGTAGGCCTTTCTTGGCTACTGCTGGTGCGATGATTAACTGCATGAGAGGTAAGATAATTCTGAATGTGGGTGATCTGAAGATGAGCTTTGATATGGACAAAATGGTAAAGAGACCAACCATCGACGGACAGACCTTTTATGTGGATTCACTCAGTGATTTGGCTGCGGATTACTTTCATAAGACACATGCTGAGGATCAACTAGAAAGAGCCCTACTTAGCTCTATTATGGATCTGGAACATCTGCAAGACGAGCCTGCAATCTGCTATGCGAGGCTAATGAATTCCATTGAGGAAGTGATGCAGCTGGATGTGTCTGAAGCGAGCTTGCATCGATCGACACCTCTAGAGCAACGATCGTTGCATGTCGTCAGTGAATGGGCAGAGGAAAAAGCCCCGAAAATTGAGCTGAAACAACTTCCATCCGGGCTAAGGTACTCGTTTCTTGGACCTAATTCGACATATACAGTGATTGTCAATGCTAGTTTGAACAACGCAGAGCTCACTTTACTGCTAAGAAAGCTGCGCAAGTATCGCAAGGTTTTTGGCTATTCTCTTGATGACATTTCAGGTATCTCTCCGGAGCTGTGCATGCATAGGATACATCTTGAGGATGAATCTAAGACGTCTGTTGAGCATCATAGGAGGCTGAATCCTAATCTTAAGAAAGTGGTAAAGAAGGAAATCATGAAGATCCTAGAGGCTGGAATCATCTATCCGATTTCAGACAGTGATTGGGTTAGTCCAATTCATGTTGTGCCTAAGAAGGGTGGAGTTACAGTAGTGAAGAATGAGAAGAATGAGTTGATTCATACGAGGACTGTGACTGGACATCGGATGTGCATAGATTACAGAAAGCTCAATGCTGCGACAAGGAAGGATCACTTCCCTTTGCCTTTTATCGATCAGATGCTGGAGAGGTTAGCAAATCACCCTTACTATTTCTTCCTTGATGGGTACTCAGGCTTCTTTCAGACTCCCATCCACCCAGAGGATTAGGGAAAGACCACTTTTACTTGTCCCTACGGCACATTTGCATACCGCAGGATGCCTTTTGGATTTTGTAATGCACCAGCCACCTTCCAGAGATGCATGATGTCCATCTTTACTGATATGATTGAGGACTTTATGGAGGTGTTTATGGATGATTTCTCAGTCTACGGATCATCTTATCATGATTGCTTAGATAATCTATGCAAAGTGCTAGCTAGATGTGAGGAAAAGAACTTGGTTCTAAATTGGGAAAAGTGCCATTTCATGGTCAAAGATGGCATTGTTCTGGGACATAGAGTGTCTGAAGCAGGGATTGAAGTAGACCGCGCTAAGATTGAGGTTATGACCAGCCTTCAGGCGCCTGATTCTGTGAAGTCTGTGAGGTGTTTTCTTGGACATGCTGGGTTCTATAGAAGATTCATCAAGGATTTCAGTAAGATTGCTAGACCACTAACTTCTTTGCTGTGTAAGGATGCCAAATTTGAGTTCACTGCAGATTGTCAGACTGCATTTGAACAGATCAAGCAAGCATTAGTGAGTGCACCTATTGTACAACCACCAGATTGGGATCTACCTTTTGAGGTAATGTGCGATGCGAGTGATTATGCTGTAGGAGCGGTTCTGGGGCAGAAGAAGGATAAGAAGCTTCATGCCATTTACTATGCCAGCAGGACATTAGATGATGTGCAGAGAAATTATGTCACCACGGAGAACGATTTGTTGGCAGTTGTCTTTGCTTTTGAGAAGTTTCGGTCCTATCTTGTTGGTTCTAAAGTGATTGTACAAACTGATCATTCAGCTCTGAAGTATCTGATGCAGAAGAAAGATGCTAAACCAAGATTGTTGAGATGGATTATGTTGCTTCAAGAGTATGATATTGAGGTGAAAGACAAGAAGGGAGTAGAAAACGGAGTTGCTGACCATCTGTCAAGGATTATAGTTGAAGAAGACGTCCCCATTAATGATTTCTTGCCTGAGGAGAACGTCAATATGATCGAGACAGTGTTTATGTCGGATTTGGACAGGAAGAAGCAGAACTGTCGGATTTATCGCAGTGCGTCGATCGATGCCACTTCGGCAGCAATCGATGCAAGTATCGGGGATACAACGATCGACGCGTACCCGTGCATCGGTCGATGCAGATCTCCTACGAACCCAGATTCCTTTAAGGGTCAAATTGAGTACTTGAATCTCAAACTTTGTGTTGTTGCGACGACTGTTACACCCTGGTTTGCGGATATTGCTAATTACCTAGCTGCAGAGACTGAACCAGATGAGTTGAAGGGATATGCTAAGAAGAAGTTCTTCCGAGAGCTCAGACGATACTATTGGGATGAACCATATCTCTACAAGCACTGTTCAGATGGTCTTTAAAGGAGATGCATTGCTGAATCAGAGGTTCCAGATGTCTTATTCCACTGTCATGGATCAGATTATGCTGGGCATTTTGCTACTTTTAAGAGTGTGTCTAAGGTTCTGCAAGCAGGTTTCTGGTGGCCTACGATGTTTAGAGACGCTCATTCTTTTGTCTCTCAGTGTGATGCCTGTCAGAGGAGAGGGAAAATCAGTAAGAAGCATGAGATGCCTCAGAACTTCATTCTCGAGGTTGAGGTTTTTGATTGATGGGGCATTGATTTCATGGGTCCTTTTCCCTCATCTCATGGGAATAAGTTCATTTTGGTTGCTGTGGACTATGTGTCTAAGTGGGTGGAAGCGATAGCTAGTCCAACCAATGACTCTTCGGTGGTTCTTAAGCTGTTTAAGACCATCATTTTCCCTAGATTTGGAGTGCCTCGGATTGTGATCAGTGATGGAGGATCTCATTTCATTAACAAGGTCTTCGAGAAGCTACTACAGAAGCATGGAGTTCATCACCGAGTTACTACTCCTTATCATCCCCAGACCAGTGGGCAAGTAGAGGTCTCTAACAGACAGATTAAGGAGATCTTGGAGAAGACAGTGGGCAAGACAAGGAAGGACTGGGCAGCAAAGCTTGATGATGCGCTGTGGGCCTATAAGACTGCGTTTAAGACGCCACTTGGGACTACTCCATTTCATCTTCTATATGGAAAAGCTTGTCATCTACCAGTGGAGCTTGAGCACAAGGAAGCATGGGCTGTGAAGCAGATGAACTTCGATCTTAAGTCTGCTGAAGAGAGGAGATTGGTGCAGCTTAATGAGTTGGATGAGATTAGGCATCATGCTTATGAGAACAAGCTATACAAGGAGAGGACTAAAGCTTATCATGACAAGAAGATTGTATCTAGACAATTTGAGCCTAATGATCAGGTACTTTTGTATAACTATCGTTTGCAATTGTTTCCAGGTAAGCTGAGATTGAGGTGGTCTGGTCCTTTCACGATCAAGGAGGTATGTCCTTATGGAGCTGTCGTTCTAATCAGCCAGGAAGGTAAGGAATTCACTGTAAATGGACAGAGGGTGAAGCATTATTGGGCTAAGGCCGAGATTCCGAGAGATCAGATTCTTCCTCTGAATGATGCACCCTCTACCTGATTCAGCTGAAACGTCAAGCTAATGACGTTAAAAGAGGGCTGAGTGGGAGGCAACCCACTGTTTCGTTTGTACATATTCATTTTGGTGTTTTTGTTAGGATTTTACGTTTTGTTTTTGTTTTTGGTGGGTTTTGCTTGCAGATTACAAGTCTGAGAACTGCGTCGATCGCTGCCGTCCTGTGCAACAATCGACACAGGTGGATATTTGGCGAGGGAAATCGCATTGCAGTGATCGTTGCGGTCATGTGCAACGATCGACACAAAATCGCAATCGCCCTGCAACGATCGTCGCATTCATGCGCAACGATCGATGCAGGTGCGAGACAGGTAAAAATCAACAGAACCTAACACATCCCTTAACATTTTCTTCTTTTACTGATCCTAAGCTTGACACTACTGGGGACAGTGTGTTTTAAGTGTGGGGGAGGTGGTACTGACATTAATCTTTTTCCTTTCTTAGAGTCAGTTGTCTTTTGTGTCAGTTTTATCGAGTCAAAACAGTTTGAGCAAGGAACAATGAATTTTTGTGAAGCCAACAACACTTGCAGGAACTTAAGTAACCATTGGGATGAGCTTGCAGATGCATCTATGACTATTAGAAAACCCCAAACGCAGATCAGCCTACTGAAAACACCCACATCACTTCAGGTATCAGAGGATTCTTTACTGACTTCGCCCCTAATTTTTACTTACTGATAGGTCTCGAGTTTTACCCTATACTAACTGCAAGTGCACAGTATATCAATTTTAGTACTTAGGGATCGAATCCACGAGGACTTTAGGCAACGATATGATTAGAACTAAATTAAAACTAGGAGAAATTAAAAGGCAAATTGTATTGATTAATTGAAAAGCAAGCAAGAAAGTAAACAGTAGCAGATTGTTGTTGTAGGCAATAAACTAAGGGCGCTAAGTCTAGGGCGTTCTCAGGAAATCAGACAAGCAGATAAATCAATCAGTCAGGATCTAATTAAACACAGTTCTAGAACTCAAAACACAGATATAGAATTAACCAAATTCCTTTGCGAGAATTCTCTAACTCTAAGTGCAGTAATCCAAATTCCTTTGCAATTACTAACATATTAAACCAGCTTTAAATCCAAGTTTGATATGTTCACAATCTAATTAAACCAAATTCCTTTGCGAGTAATTAAATTGCTCAACCTAAATAGTTCAGATTCTAAACCACAGTGTCGTGTCGTATTTAGCAACCTAAGATCTAGATTCTAATTGATCAGGTTAGAACTAGCATTAAACATAATTTAGCTTGAAGAACATCTATTGATGTGAATCCTTAACTGAATTAATTATATCTAGCAAGTCATGAAATCCCTATGAGAAACCCTAAACCTAACTATGAAACTACTCAGACATAGATAATGTAAACATAATCAATGAATTAATAGAAATCATAAAAGAGATTAGAATAATAAAGGGGTTCGAAAACTTCTCCAAAACGAATGTAGTACAGGATCAGATCAGCCCCAAAAACTCTAAAAACTCTCTGCTCTAAGATAGCGTTATTAAAACTGAAGCTAAAAACCTAATTAAATAGCTAAAACACGACTTGGGGCTTCTCTGTAAAAATCTGGAACTTCTGGGCATCTTCTGCAATATTGGCATACTTCATTAAACCGCCGAGAGTCTGGCCCAACACGCTATGCATCGATCGATGCAGGTGTGCAACGATCGACGCAGTCATCAAAGCTGGACAGTGAACACAACCTCTCGGGTCAAATCTCCAAAGTGCTCCAATTAGCTCCATAATCTCCACTTTTGCTCCAAACGTACGTGTACCTAATAAAACCTGCAAAGGACTCTAAAAGAACACCAAAAGACACTAAAACAGACTTATATCATGGCATAAAACCGGTAAAACCCATGATATATCACTTACTTTTCTCACTTAAGGGCTTGGTATACCTTGAGTCAGATTCCTCTGTTAGTTCTGACACAGCTTGTAAACCTGTCCAAGTAAGGTTCCCTTCTCCCCTTCCTTAAAGTAAAAAAAAAAAGAATAATAAACTGAGGATGAGCTAGTGGCTCCGAAGTGGTCGCGGGAGTGGTAGAGACCCCTATTACCTCCTGTGCATCCATGGAATGTGTCCAAAGTACACCCCATAACGGTGTTGTGTCGATCGACGCACTGCGATTTGGCCGAGACCTGCAGACCAAAACGTAAAATCCTACAAAAACAACCAAAACTCAACATGAAAAAATGAAACAGTGGGTTGCCTCCCACTCAGCGCTCTTTTAACGTCAATAGCTTGACGTTTCAGCTGATCTAGGCAGAGGGTGCATCATCCAGAGGCAGAATCTGACCTACTGGAATCTCGGCTTTAGCCCAATAGTGTTTCACCCTCTGTCCATTCACAGTGAATTCATTACCTTCCTTACTGATCAGAACAATAGCGCCGTAGGGACGCACCTCTTTAATCTTGAAAGGGCCATACCACCTTGTTTTCAGCTTTTCTGGAAACAAATGCAAACGTGAGTTATACAAAAGTACCTGATCATTCGGTGCAAACTGTCTGGAGACAATCTTTTTGTCATGATAGGCCTTAGTCCTCTCTTTGTACAGCTTTGAGTTCTCATAGGCAAAATGTCTAATCTCATCTAACTCATTAAGTTGCACCAATATCCTCTCTGCAGCAGACTTAAGATCAAAGTTCATCTGTTTTACAGCCCATGCTGCTTTGTGCTCAATCTCCACCGGCAGATGACATGTTTTTCCATACAGAAGATGGAATGGAGTGGTCCCAAGAGGTGTCTTAAATGCAGTCCGGTAAGATCATAATGCATCATCTAGCTTTGCTGCCCAATCCTTTCTTGTCTTCCCAACTATCTTTTCTAAGATCTCCTTGATCTGTCTATTAGAGACCTCGACTTGTCCACTAGTCTGAGGGTGATGAGGAGTAGCAACTCGGTGATGAACTCCATGCTTCCTTAGGATCTTCTCGAAGACCTTGTTGATAAAGTGGGATACTCCATCACTAATCACAATCCGAGGTACTCCAAATCTAGGGAATATGATGGTCTTAAACAGCTTAATGACCATCGAAGAATCATTGGTTGGACTAGCTATTGCTTCTACCCACTTAGATACATAGTCCACAGCAACCAAGATAAACTTATTCCCGTAGGATGAGGGAAAAGGACCCATAAAGTCTATGCCCCAGCAATCAAAAACCTCAACCTCAAGAATAAAATTCTGAGGCATCTCATGCCTTTTACTGATTTTCCCTCTCCTTTGACATACATCACATTGAGAAACAAAAGAGTGTGTGTCTTTAAACATCGTAGGCCACCAGAAACTGGCTTGCAGAACCTTAGACACAGTCTTGAAAGTAGCAAAATGTCCAGCATAATCTGATCCATGACAGTGGAATAGGATGTCTGGAACCTCTGATTCAGCAATGCATCTCCTGTAAAGGCCATCTGAACAGTGTTTGTAGAGATAAGGCTCATCCCAGTAGTATCGTCTGAGCTCCCTGAAGAACTTCTTCTTTGCATACCCCTTCAAATCATCTGGTTCAGTTTCTGCGGCCAGGTAATTAGCTATATCCGCGTACCAGGGTCGAGCAGTGGTTGTGACAGCACCTACCTCGAAGACATAGTCTCCAATTTGTATCGTGAAAGGTTCTGGTTCTGTTTCCGCATTGCAACGATCGTCGCATAAGATGGCATCGATCGTCGCATCCTCGACACCTGCATCGATCGTCACAAATGTGGCATCGATCGACGCAGTGCGATTTATCCGACAGTTCTGCAGATTTTTGCCCAAATCCGCCCGAAACACTGTCCCGACCATATTGATGTTTTCCTCGGGCAAGTAATCATTAATGGGCACGTCTTCCTCAACCAGCATCCTTGAAAGATGATCAGCGACTCCATTCTCAACCCCCTTTTTGTCCCTCACTTCAATGTCAAACTCCTGAAGCAGCAGAATCCATCTTAACAATCTTGGCTTAGCATCCTTCTTATGCATCAGATACTTCAGGGCTGAATGATCAGTGTGTACAATCACCTTGGAGCCAACAAGATAGGGGCGGAACTTCTCAAATGCAAAGACAACAGCCAACAGCTCCTTTTCTGTGGTGGCGTAGTTTCTCTGCGCATCATCTAGTGTCCTACTAGCATAATAGATAGCATGAAGCTTTCTATCCTTCTTCTGCCCCAGAACATCTCCTACAGCATAGTCACTTGCATCACACATAACCTCAAAAGGTAGATCCTAATCCGGTGGCTGAACTATTGGAGTGCTCACTAAGGCCTGCTTAATCTGCTCAAATGCAGTCTGACAATCTGCATTGAATTCAAATTTGGTATCCTTACACAGCAAAGCAGTTAGTAGCCTAGCAATCTTACTGAAGTCCTTGATGAACCGTCTATAGAAACCAGCATGTCCAAGAAAGCTTCTTATAGACTTTACAGAATTAGGTGCCTGAAGGTTGGTCATTACCTCAATCTTAGCGCGGTCTACTTCAATCCCTGCTTCAGACACTTTATGTCCAAGTACAATGCCATCTCTGACCATTAAATGGCACTTTTCCCAGTTAAGAACCAAGTGCTTTTCTTCGCATCTAGTCATTACCTTGCACAAATTATCTAAGCACTCATTATAAGATGATCCATAGACTGAGAAGTCATCCATAAATACCTCCATAAAGTCCTCAATCATATCAGTGAATATGGACATCATGCATCTCTGGAAAGTAGCTGGTGCATTGCAGAGTCCAAAAGGCATCCTACGGTAAGCAAATGTGCCATATGGACAAGTGAAGGTGGTCTTTCCCTGATCCTCTGGTGAATAGGAATCTGAAAGAAACCTGAGTATCCATCGAGGAAGCAATAGTAGGGGTGATTTGCTAACCTCTCCAGCATCTGATCAATGAAGGGTAAAGGGAAATGATCCTTCCTTGTTGCAGCATTAAGTTTCCTGTAATCTATGCACATCCTGTGTCCAGTCACAGTCCTAGTAGGGATCAGCTCATTCTTCTCATTCTTCATAACTGTAACTCCGCCTTTCTTAGGCACCACATGGACTGGACTCACCCAATCACTGTCTGAAATAGGATAGATGATCCCAGCATCTAGGAGTTTCATAATCTCCTTCTTAACCACTTCCTGTAGATTAGGATTGAGCCTTCTCTGATGCTCAACAAATGTCTTAGACTCGTCCTCAAGATGTATTCGATGCATGCACAGCTCCAGAGAGATACCTGAAATGTCATCAAGAGAATAGCCAAGAGCTTTGCGATGCTTGCGTAGCTTGCTTAGCAGTAAAGTGAGCTCTGCGTTGTTCAAACTAGCATTAACAATCACTGGATAAGTTGAATTAGGTCCAAGAATTGCGTACCTTAGCCCCGATGGAAGTTGTTTCAGTTCTATTTTCGGAGCTTTTTCCTCTACCCAATCTCTGTCGACTTGCAACGATCGATGCTTAGTCTGTGTCGATCGATGCAAAGTCGCGGCAGACACTTCTACCTTCATCACTTGCTCAGCAGAATCCATCAGTTTTGCATAGCAGATTACAGGCTCGTCTTGCAGGTGTTCCAGCTCCATTATAGAGCTCAGTAAGGCTCTTTCCAGTGGATCTTCAACATGTGACTTGTGAAAGTACTCTGCAGCCAAATCACCCAGTGTGTCCACATAGAAGGTCTGTCCGTCGATGGTTGGTCTCTTCACCAGTTTGTCCATATCAAAACTCATTTTCAGATCACCCACATTCAGAATTATTCTTCCTCCTTGGCCGTCAATCATAGCACCAGCAGTAGCTAAGAAAGGCCTGCCCAAAATCAGTGGATCTTTCGGTTCCTCTCCATACTGCAGAACCACAAAATCAGTAGGTATCACACATTTACCAATCATTATAGGTACATCTTCTAGTACTCCTTCAGGGACTCTAATTGTTCTGTCTGCTAAGACTAGTGAGATCCTAGTTGGCAAGAAATCAGTCATTCCAAGTCTCTTAGCTACAGAGAAGGGCATAAGATTCACACTAGAACCAAGATCACATAGGGATCTTTCAAATCTCTCCCTATAGATAGCACAATCCAACACAAAGCTCCCTGGATCTTTCAGCTTCTCAGGAATTCTGCCCTGAACTACCGCACTACACACCTCCGTGATCATCATCACACTCTCCTCATCAGACCACTTACCAACAAGCAAGTCCTTAAGACATCGCCTCATCACAGGAGAAGTCTCTATAGAGTCAATCAAAGGCACTTCGACTTTTACCTTTTTCATGATTTCCTTGCATTTGGTATACTGTCTATCGTTTCTAGCTTCCTGGAATTTTTGGGAAAAGGCACTTTAGGTTTGTAGACCCTTTCACTCGACTGTTTTGGCTTCTCTGGTTTTGAATTCTCTGCAGTCGCCTTGCGTCGATCGTCACTGGTGTTGTGTCGATCGTTGCTGGGCGACTTTGTTACGACAGGTTCTCCTTTTTCGCTTTGCAACGACCGTTGCTGAGTAGCGTCGATCGATGCATTGCGAATATCACGGATCCCATCTTCCAATTCTTCAATTTCTACGAGTTCTTCAACACTCAACTGCTTTTTCTGGCCAGGAGACAACTCCTTACCACTTCTCAATGTTACTGCATTGCATTGATACTTAGGATTAGCATCAGTTCATCCTGGGAGATATCCATCTTCCCTCTGAACATACCCAGCAGTTCTTGCAACTTTAGCATCAAGCTCCTTCATGTGAGCGCTCAGGTATTCAAATTTCCCGTTCAGATCCTCATAGACAGTACCTATCTTCTTGTCGATGTCTGCAGCATTCTTAGTCTGACCTTTCAACAGCTGTTCCAACATAGCCTCCATCTTACTCTCATGAGTAGTAGCTACATGAGGTTCTTGGTAAGAGGAGGATCCATATGTTCTCTGATTACCTTGCTGGAAAGGCTTCTGAAATCCACTAGTCTGTCCAAACCTAGAAGAGTTTTGGTTGCTGTTGAAAGCACTCTTCTGTCCTCCATTGAAGAACCTGTTACCAGACTCATTTCCAAACCTGTTTCCCTGGAAACCAGATCCTCCGATGTAATTCACATCCTCTTCCTGCTCTTCTTCTTCATCATTGATCATCTCAACATCTTGAGCAAAGTGGACAGCTTTCTTCCCAGCTAGAAGATTGCAAACTGTGTCTAACTTAGATCTAATATCAGCTATTTCAGAATTCTCAATCTTTCTACCGGACTTCTTCCTTCTCTCACCAGTGGTCTTGCAGCTATTACTACTTACCAGATTGTCTATCAACTGCTTAGCTTGAGCAGGAGTCCTAGTGTTAAAGTTGGCATTGCTAGAATTGTCCAGCGCAGTCTGATACGGAAGATCTATTCCTCTAAAGAAGATGCCTAAAAGTGTTACCTCAGTGAATCCATGGTGCGGGCAGTCACGTTGGTATTTCTTGAATCTCATCCAGGCTGTCTTAAGAGGCTCTGTAGGACCTTGGGTGAAGGTGAGAATTTCCTGCCTGGACTGGTCTGAGCGCGCATCATCATAGAAATGACGCAGGAACTCACTCTTCAGGGCTGCCCAAGTAACAAACGTCCCAGATGGAAGTTGTTTTAGCCAGGCTGCAGCATCTCCAGCCAGAGAGTAAGGGAAAAGCTTGAGGAACAGATAGTCTTGGTTAACTCCATCGTACTTTATTCCAGTAACTATGCCCTCAAACTCATCTATGTGATCCATCGGCTGCTCACTTGGAGAGCCATGGAAGGCTTTCTGCCTCAGGAGAGAGTAGTAGACGGTTTTGATTTCAAAATCATTCCTCTCAAATTCAGGAAGTACAAGAGCTGACCGGTTAGCATGGAACTCATCCGGACGGTTATAGTCAGCTAAAGTCCTCTCATGGACAACCATCTGTCTACCTTGGTTCTCTCCTTGATTCTGCTCCTGCTGCGGCTGTGGTTGCTCTGGACGATCAGGGATGACATTCCCTTCAGCATCTATCAGTTCTCCAGCAGCATTGTAAGGATTGTCGTGTCGGTCCCTCAGGACACCTTGAGCATCAGGCAATATGATCACACGTTCAACAACCATCCTTTCTCCCTGAACTCTTATGTTTGTCCTCTCTAGTCTGGCAAGTTCTTCAAGTTGGAGGTTTACGAGATTAGTGTTCGGATTACTTCTGGTATCACGCGTCTGCATAAACCGTCTGTAATCGCCAAGCAACGATCGATGCTAACAGTGCAACGATCGATTCAACTCCAATCGCCTAGTGTCGATCGAGACAAGAAGTGCAACGGTCGATGCTATGTGATTTTGAAACCTGCGACAGAGAGAAAACAGAGAAAAATAAAAAAAAAATCAGTAAAAAAAATAAAAACAAAAATCCTAGTAAAAACCGTAAGTTCGAAGCTATCGAAGACTCCAAGAGTCCCCGGCAACGGCGCCAAAAACTTGATAGGTCTCGAGATTTACCCTATACTAACTGCAAGTGCACAGTATACCAATTGTAGTACTTAGGGATCGAATCCACGAGGACTCTAGGCAACGATAGGATTAGAATTAAAGAGATTAAAACTAGGAGAAATTAAAAGGCAAATTGTATTGATTAATTGAAAAGCAAGCAAGAAAGTAAACAGTAGCAGATTGTTGTTGTAAGCAATAAACTAAGGGCGCTAAGTCTAGGGCGTTCTCAGGAAATCAATCAGTCAGGATCTAATTAAACACAGTTCTAGAACTTAAAACACAGATATAGAATTAACCAAATTCCTTTGCGAGAATTCTCTAAGTCTAAGTGCAGTAATCCAAATTCCTTTGCAATTACTAACAGATTAAACCAGCTTTAAATCCAAGTTTGATATGTTCACAATCTAATTAAACCAAATTCCTTTGCGAGTAATTAAATTGCTCAACCTAAATAGTCCAGATTCTAAACCACACTGTCGTGTCGTATTTAGCAACCTAAGATCTAGATTCTAATTGATCAGGTTAGAACTAGCATTAAACACAATTTAGCTTGAAGAATATCTATTGATGTGAATCCTTAACTGAATTAATTATATCTAGCAAGTCATGAAATCCCTATGAGAAACCCTAAACCTAACTATGAAACTACTCAGACATAGATAATGTAGACATAATCAATGAATTAATAGAAATCATAAAAGATATTAGAATAATAAAGAAAACTTCTCCAAAACGAATGTAGTACAGGATCAGATTAGCCCCAAAAGCTCTAAAAACTCTCTGCTCTAAGTTATGATAGCGTTATTAAAACTGAAGCTAAAAACCTAATTAAATAGCTAAAACACGACTTGGGGCTTCTGTGTAAATATCTGGAACTTCTGGGCATCTTCTGCAATATTGGCATACTTCATTAAACCGCCGAGAGTCTGGCCCAACACGCTATGCATCGATCGATGCAGGTGTGCAACGATCGACGCAGTCATCAAATCTGGACAGTGAACACAACCTCTCGGGTCAAATCTCCAAAGTGCTCCAATTATCTCCATAATCTCCACTTTTGCTCCAAACGTACGTGTACCTAATAAAACCTGCAAAGGACTCTAAAAGAACACCAAAAGACACTAAAACAGACTTATATCATGGCATAAAACCGGTAAAAACCATGATATATCACTTACTTTTCTCACCTAAGGGCTTGGTATACCTTGAGTCAGATTCCTCTGTTAGTTCTGACACAGCTTGTAAACCTGTCCAAGTAAGGTTCCCTTCTCCCCTTCCTTAAAGCAAAAAAAAAAGAGAATAATAAATTGAGGATGAGCTAGTGGCTCCGAAGTGGTCGCGGGAGTGGTAGAGACCCCTATTACCTCATGTGCATCCATGGAATGTGTCCAAAGTACACCCCATAACGGGAAGAGCACTGATAAAAAAAAAATGATACCCAATGGGGAAAAATCAGTTGCTAAGGAAGGGAAAAGAGAAGAAAGGAACCAGAAAAAGATAGTATGATGGTCAAGAGCTAACATAGTAAGAGTCCATGTGCCCTTTGATCGATACTCCTTAGGTGAGACCGCACTTAATAGCTTATAGAATTCAGTAGGGTGAATTTGAATGCTCTGGATGTGATTGTGGAGTTTACCCAGGACAGTTGCTAAGTGTGGGGGGGGGGGGGGGGGAGTATATGTTGGTCTTGATGTTTTGCAGGTGAATCTTTTATGTGGCTTACTAAGGGGAATCTGAGTGTTGTGCTTTTAAGATGAAAGGAATTTCTGAAGTTTTCAAACTTCTTCACCACATTCTAGTTTTATGTTTTGCTTGAGGGTAAGCAAAGGCTAAGTGTGGAGGAGTTGATATATCATGGTTTTTACCTGTTTTAAGCCATGATATAAGTGTGTTTTAGAGTCTTTTGTCGTGTCTTTGGAGTCATTACATGTGTTTATTAGGTACATGCACCTTTGGAGAATTATTGGAGATATTGGAGCATTTTGGGCAAAATGAGGAGCTTCAGCCGAGAGAGCTAATTTCACCAAGTCTGATCGACCTATGCAACGATCGTTGCACTATTAGCGTCGATCGTTGCAGCCCTGCGCCAACACATTAATGAAGACTTTGGAGATTTGTAGTTTTATCCCAGAAAGATTCAGTATTTGCGAAAAGACCCCAAGACGTGATTAGGCCTTTATAATTAGGTTTTTGGTGTTTTGTTTTAGATACGCTTTCATACTATTAGCTTTTTAGAGAGAGAGACCTAGAGGCTGATCGTTCTTGTACTCCAGAGAGAAGATTTCGAACCTCTTTAACTCTTTATTCTTTTATTTTATGCAATTTATTTATTCATTGATTTGTGTTCCATTAATCATGTCTGAGTAGATTCATAGTTAGGTTTAGGGATTCTCGTTAGGGATTTCATGACTTGCTCGATTAATTTATCAGTTAAGGATTCATATCTTCTTTGTTCTTCAACCTGAAGCTTAATACTAGTTTCTAATCTGATCACTTAGAATCTAGACTTTAGGTTTATAAATTGACACGATTGTGTGGTTTAAAATCTTATCTATTTAGGTTGAGCAATTTAATTATCCGCAAAGAAATTTGGTTTAATTGAATTGTGAACAAATCAAACTTGCACTTAAGGCTAGTTTAATCTGTTAGGAATTGCAAAGAAATTTGGGTTTCTGCTAATTATACTTAGAGAATTCTCGCAACGAAAGTTGGTTAGTTCTATCTTGTGTTTGAGTTCTAGAACCGAACTTAATTTGATCCTGACTGATAGTTGATCTGCTTGTCTGATTTCCTGAGAACTCGCTAGACTCGACGCTTTTAGTACTTGCTTCACAAAACCGTTCTTGCTACTGATTTACTTTCTACTTAGTTATTTATTTTCTGATTAGTGTCGCCTAGCTTAACTTGACATTCTATAGTCTATCGTAAGATTTCTTGAGTCTCTGTGGATTCGACCCCTAGATACTACATTTGCCTGTGCACTTGCAGTTGAACTTAGGGAAGTAAACTCTGAGCATATCACTGGTAGAGCTCCTTTCCCAGTCTACTCACTGACAAACGAAGCCAGAACTAAGTTGTTGGAATGTGTGAAACATGAGGTCAAATTCCCAGATGGTTATGCTTCAAACTTAGCAAGTTGTGCTGATTTGGGTAATGCACAGTTTTCCAGGATGAAGAGTCTTGACTGCCATGTCTTTATGCAACGACTACTTCCATTTATCTTTGCAGAACTCTCCTAGACAAGAACGTCCACCTCGCGTTAGCAGGTACCGATTATTCATAGTATTTTAAATATGTAGTATTAACCATTGATATTTTAATTTCTTTATATATTGTAGGGATCATAGGATTTTTTCGTGACTTATGTTCAAGAACTTTGGAGAAGATTCACATCCAAATTCTAAAGCAAAACATAGTTTTGATTCTCTGTAATTTGTAGAAGATCTTTCCACCATCATTTTTCGACGTGATGGATCATCTTACTATACATCTCCCCTACGAAGCTGAATTAGGAGTCCATGTTCAATACCGGCGGATGTACCCTTTTGAAAGATTTTTAAAAAGCTGAAAGGGAAAGCAAAGAACAAAAGATATGTAGCTGGATCTATTGTTCAATCATATCTAAATGAAGAGATTGCTTATTTCACAGAGCATTATTTCGCCTCGAATATACAAACGAATTCAAGGTAAATTTCTATCTAGTCAACGGAGACATGTACTCGATATCTATTATGAGGTTTCTAAATGGCTACTCATGTTGTCAGGTTAACAAGATACAATGAAGGTGGAGTCCCCGAATATCATGACCAAGACGTACCTGATATATTTACTCAGGTTGGTCGTCCAAGTTGCGAAATGCATGAAGTATGGCTTTCACCAGAAGATTGGAAATGTGCACATGCTTATGTTTGGCGAAATTGCGCTTATTTTCGACCATTTGAAAAGTATAACACAACTTAAATTAATTTATATTTTGTGTTGGTCTCATATACATGTTGGTCTTAAACAGTATGTTCGAAGATTATATCTCTGGAAAGTATCCGGATCTCTCCGAGAAAGAACTCTCTGGGAAAAGGGCTGACGAATATCATACATGGGTGCGAGATTATGGATGTTCGTGACATTTCTTATGTACACATTATATAAGTATGGTGATTTTATCAACATATTTGACATTGTCTGTTTATCTTTATGTAGGTTGTTTACTGGAACGACACCCATAAATTTCCTCCTTGGGTTCAAGACATTGTGCATGGACCCGTCAACAAGGCTAAAACATGGCCTATCTTCTATAAAAGAGGATATATGTTTCATAGAAAAAACCACAGTGAGGGACGGAAGACATTTAACTATGGTGTATGTATTAAAGGAGAAAATTACAGTGATGCATCCGATGCAGCTGATTTCAACGGGATCTTAACAAATATAATACAACTTCAGTACGAGGGGATGGTTAATTTTAGAATAACACTCTTTAAGTGTATCTGGTATGACCCTAATCTAGGTAGAGGCACTCGAAGGAGCAATGCTGGCATTGTAGACGTTCGTGCATCGAGAAAGTACAATAAATACGAACCATTTATTCTCGGTACATAAATTAAATTATCTCTATCTTCTTAATTACTCTTTGGATATAAATTCCACATTTTTAATCTACACAGCCTCTCAAGCAGAGCAAACTTGTTATATCCCGTATCCGTACACGAAGAAACCGAAGCAATTTTGGCTCAATGTTGTTAAAGTTAACCTGAGGGGAAATACTTCAGGGGAATATGTCAACACAGAACTGACTCTTTTGCAAAAAGAAAATGATGATTCGGTAATGATGACTACAATTGAAGATCTTGTTCCATAGTATTTGGTACAACACGAAAACCCAATCAATCTCAATTACGACGTCGGAGATGCTGAACCCGAAGACGAATTTCGGTGTAATCTATCATCTTCTGATGATGATGATGATGAAGATGATAAAGCAGACAATGGCGAAGAACCGTACAGATTTATGAATTTCAGAGTTGTAATAATTTCAAATTTGTTTAATATTAAGTATGTTAAAGTTTGAAGTCTAATGTTTGTTCTAATATTTATGTTTAATGTTCAATGACATCTTCCTTTTGTTTTAATTATAAGGTTAATGTTATGTTTTTTATAATTTGTTAATTTTTATGATCATTAATAAATTCATTATGTTTAATCTAAGTATTAGTTGTTAATGTATAATTATGTATTTTGCAATTTGAGATTTAAATTTGCACCATACCCTAACTAGTCACAACTTAGTCGCAAATTCACAACCATTTTGCGACTACCTTGCGACTAATTAGGGTCTGGCCCAAATAAAATGTGGAGCCGCCAACATTTGGTTAGCCCGCGAAAATTTGGTATGGCCCGCCAATTAATTCGGTGTAATTTTGGTACGGCCCGCCAATAAATTCAGCCATTAAACAGCCTAAAATCACTAAACCGCACCCAAATTTGTGTAAACCGCGCCTAAACCACCAATTCATTTTCAGAATTTTCCCAAAATCGAACAAGGGTCAAAAAACCTAATCTCATTTCATTTTGAAAAATTCTCTCTTGCCGTCTCCATTCGCTCTCGAATCGATCTCTCAATAGATCGATCTCCTTCTCTATCAACCCTAACCCGATCTGTCACAGTCCCAATCGCTCTCTCACAAACCCAGAACGATCGATCTCCTTTTCTTTCTCTCTGTTCGATCTCTCAGTCAAAACCAAAATCGAGTAGTCTCCGATGGCAAAAGCAAAAGGTAAAGGAGGTAGAGGACGAGGGCGAGGAAGAGAAGACAGAGGGCGAGGACACGTCGCCGTCGAGGCAGAGCCTTCCTCATCCACCCATACTCCGCCCGCAAATCTACCACCACAATACAACTTCACTCCGTCAACAGACGGCTCGCCTCCACGGCGTCCCACTCTGACTCAAACCCAGCTGCTTGTCAGCCAGTATCCACCGCCGAATCAACTCTTCGACAATGACTTGAGGTCTCCACGACAGACGAAACTTGTGAGCTTGAGTTTTATTGAGTCTTATTGAGTCTGAACCGTTTTGAGAATGAAGATTAAGTGCTTGAGTCTTATTGAGAATGAAACTTGTGAGATTTGAGTTTGTTGATTTGTTTGAATCTGTTTGGAACCTGCCTTGATTCATTTGAATCTGTTTGAGTCTGAACCGTTATTGAGAATGAAACTTGTGAGCTTGAGTCTTATTGAGTCTGAACCGTTTTGAGAATGAAGATTATGTGCTTGAGTCTTATTGAGAATGAAACTTGTGAGCTTTGAGTTTGTTGAGTATTGAGATTACTTGTGATTGAGTCTGTTGAAACCTGCCATGATTCGTTTTAATTTGTTTGAGTCAGAACCGTTTTGATCATGTGTATTAAGAATGATAAGTGACTGATACATGATCCTGCCTTGTTTCGTTTGAATCTCTTTTGATCTGTGTATTGAGAATTTACTGATACTTGTCTGCCTTGTTTCGTTTGAGTTTGTTTTTCAGTCTTTTTGAGAGTTTGTGAACTTGAATGATACTTGTCTGATATTGAATCTGTTTGAGTTTGTTATCTTTGATCTGTGTGTTGATCATATTTTCAGGTGGGATGTCTCCTCTACAAGCCTCTCCGACTCAATCAGTTCATCTGTCTCAACAACCAAGGCCGTCTCCGGTGCATAACTCTGAAGCTCAGAGCAATCAGGCGCATGAAGCTCAGCATTCCAACCACGTGGATGACAATGTGGTTGACGGGGTGCACGACAATGTGGTAATTCAACCAAATCTCAAGGAAAGCCGTCTCCGCTATCTTGAGAGGCTACTAAGCATGCCAAACCGAGAACAGTGGACTATTGTTTTCTCTCCACTTCTTCCCCAGTCACCAAATACAACTTGGTAAAAGTTTATTTCCCTCTCTCCATTTTAGTTCTTTGCTTTGATGCATAACTTATTCTGATTCTTTGTTGTTTGTGTAGGTTTGCTCTAGACAAGTCTAATCTGGTCCGGACGATTACGAAGGTCTTCACAAACAAATTTGATGGTACGTTCTATAGTTGGAGCCATGTGCCTCGACCGCGAGCAGAGCGGTACTTCTTAGAGTTTGCGGTTAGTATAGAACATTAGTCTACCTTTTAGTAAACTTTTGATTAGTTTCTCATTAACATGATTATGCTGTTTATGTTGTAGAAAGAGCACCACTTGGATCCGTTAATCACAGGGACCGTTCAAGCACATTTTGAGGCGATTTGTCAAAGGAGAATGAAGGATATGGTGAGCAAAGCTCACATTTCTAGTGTGCAACCTGCATGGATATCAGACAAAATATGGCAAGAAATGACTGCGTATTGGGCAACGGATGAAGGTAAACAGAGGAGTGAGACTACTTCTGTTGCTCGGAATTATGATCGTGGCGGTCTTGGTCCTCACTAAAACTACACTGGCCAAAAGTCTTTTCAGAAAATTCACCAAGAAATGGTAGTATACATTCCTCTATCTGCTATTGCTCGGAGTTTTAATTCTTCTCTATTAACTATTTCTTTTGTTACATTTTCAGGAACAGAAGATGGGTAGACCTGTCAGTTTGGTGAGGTTTTTCTAAAAACCCACACAAAACCTGATGGAACATACATTGACATGAAGGCGCAACAGATTGCAAAGAAATATGAGGAGATGCTCAAAGCAAAGGAGGCCGAGATTGTAGCAGAAACTTCTGATGGAACTTCACTGTTGTGAATGTCCTGAAATCTACTGTACTATCTCTAGAAAGTATGATAAGTGTCGAGATCAGACATAAGTCATAAATACTGGGTGATCATGATGACTTGCTAGAGTCCGCTCTTGATCTATAAGTTTAGGACTTATTACTAGTATTGTATGATCCCAAAGGGTCACACACCATAGCTAACGGGAAAGTTAAATGGAATTAATACGGTAAGATGCAAGGCATTTACTGTATTTGTACAGAGAATTGGGCCAGACAATATACAGGTTTTTGTCTGATTTGGGCCTTGGGCCCAAAAGCCTAATAGGCCATTAGTTTAATTACTTGGGCCCATATAAGGAAGAGGAGAGGCGCCATTAAGACCATAAGTCTGGGATTTTATTTAGGTCTGGCCGTCCTCTCTCTCTCTGTTGATTCCAGCTTTGGTCTAGCAGCCTGATCCAGTAGCTTGTAAGAGTGTGGATACCTAGGAGGAGCCGGTTATCATCAGCTCTTACAGATCTCGATATTCCTTTGATCAATCCGCTGCAATCACAAGGTAATGATCCTGATCTGTTTATGATTCATCTGCAAATCACCTAGATCCTAGTTGATTATGTTAGGTTGTAACCTGATAATTACACCAATGAACACACATAATCCTTCAGTGGTATCAGAGCCTAGGTCGTTAGGTTTTGCATGTTTGGATCTTTTAGGTTGTTTTAATGTTTATAGAATCGAATTTGAATGTAAATTTGATTAAGAAAACTTTAGAAAACCTAACAAACCAAAATCGCATAAGCCGGATCCGATGATCGGCATGCGTCGGACTGTGATGCGTCGGAACGATCGCATGTCCGGATGCACAAACCGATCGCGGGATCGATGCGTGTATCGATCGTTATGATCGTATCACGATCGACTGCCGGGTCGCGTTCAGCGCATCAGCTATCCCGGCTGGCTCGTTCGCATATCGATCCGGATGGATCGTGATAGTATGCGTGACGGTTTCGGGATGGTCGCGTGTATCGATCGGGCACATCGTATGTGCTGATCCGATCAGTCGAGTTTGACGCGAGCATCCGGCGAGAGAGCATCACGACCCGCGAATAGCCATTCGGTTAAGCCGAGCCTCGCGGTTCGTCCCACCTAACCCGAGACGCGAACCGATCGTGCCATTGGGCCATTGCGGTTCGTCGTTGGTTTTGCCTTATCCCGCAAGTTAGGTCAAAATCAGCTAAAATTGATCGGTTAGACCAATCTATTTCTTCCTGATTTTGGACTTAACCGAACCGATCCAATTTATTTGGTGGTTCAAGCGGTTAACCCAAATCGCGGTTTGCTGGAAATTATTTAATACAATTGGTATTATTTAATTTCTGGTTAAACCGGATTTAAATTCAAAATTGAATTTTAACCTAAACCGAAGGCTGGTCTAAGTTTGATTTGGTTGGACCAAATAATTTAGAGCTGGTCTGGTTTAGTAAATAACCAGTTGGATTTAGTAGTTAATTTGGTCTTGGACCAGAATTAATGAACCGACTCGGTTATGTCAAATTATTGGGCCAATTGGAATTCTGTGGTCTTGGGCCAAGAATTGGGCCTATAATTTGTGACCCAACCGAAAACTTTAATAAAATATTGAATTTAGAAAGTTTCTAAAATAAGCATGTTTCCCGATTTAGAAAGTTTCTAAAAATAGTAGGTTTCCCTAAATAGAAAGTTTCCATTTTTAGAAAGTTACCTGAAATGGAAAGTTTCCCAAAATAGTAATCTTCTATTTTTGGGAGGAAATCTATTGAAACCTAAAATCCTCAAAAACAATATCAAGCTTGGATGTCTTGCCCAATCTTGTCAGCTACTTAACGCTTATTCAATTACAGATATGGCTTACAGTGTGAGGTGTCTGTTTTTGCGTAAGTAAAGTAGTATATAGTCACTAATTTCATTGGGAGTCCCAGACTTTAGTGATTATTTGGCTGTAAGAGATTGGTTTCCTTGACTGGGCCATCGGGAGTCCCGGGCCTTGAGACATCTGGTGTATTGGGCCTTGGGCCCAATTCACAACCGAGAGTTATTGGATATAACTAGCTGTGTGTATGCTTACCAAGTAAAACTACTTCTGGGTGACGGCCAGTGGCCCACTTTGGATTTAGCTGAACATGGGTCTCGGAATCATTGCATTCTTATGAGGTTAAACAAAGAAATTTTGAATGCAATGCGAGTTTTCTTATAAGTTATTAAGATTACTCTTTTATGAACTGAATAACTAAAACTCTATTTATCTCTAAATTTCAGTCATGACTAGCACAAACAATCAAAACACTTTCTCGATCCGGTCTGTCCTTGAGATGGACAAACTGAACGGATCAAATTTCTTGACTTGGTCGCGGAACCTGAGGCTAGTCCTCAGGCAGGAGAGAAAGGACTATGTCCTTGAGAGAGCTCTCCCCGAGAGGATCGGGTCCAATGCCTCTCATGCAGTATATGATGCTTGGAATAAGCATTATAATGATGCGGTAGATGTGCGTGGTCTCATATTGGCTACCATGGACTCAGATTTGCTGAAGCAATATGAGAACATGGAGTCGCCAATAGAGATGATCAGCAGCCTGAAATTGAAATTTCAGGAGCAGGTAAGAGTGGAGAGATACCAGTTGGTTAAGTCTCTCACTAGCTGCAAGCTACCAAATGATCATCCAGTGAGTCCTCATGTCAGTAGAATGATGGGTTACATTGATAACCTGAGGAAACTGGATTATCCAGTTAGCCAAGAATTGGCAACTGAGATCATTCTGCAGTCACTGCCGTCAAGCTATGATAAGTTCAAAAGGAACTATATCAAGAAAGGCTTAACGAAGACGCTGACTGAACTGCATGATATGCTCAAGACAGTTGAGCCAAACGTGAAGAGTACCCTGTATAATCTCATAATGGAGAAGGGTAAGTTTACTAAACCTAGTGCTGACAAGGGTGAAGACAAAGTTGTCCAGATTTTGAATCATGGCAAGCGTGTGTCTTCTGAGCCCGAGTCAGATACATCTTACGTTGGTAAGTGCTGCTACTGTAAAGAGACTGGGCATTGGAAGAGAGATTGCATTAAATTCATGGAAGATTATGAGGAGTTGAAGTTGATGTATGAGACTACTTCCTCAGGTATTCATGTTATTACTTCAAGTTCTACCTTATAGGTATTGGATACTGGTTGTGGCACTGATATTAGTTATAATATGCAGAGCCTAAGCAACAGTAGAATGTTGAAGGAAGGACAAGTGGAACTGCATGTCTGGAAGGAGCTATGGATGCTGCCTCAGCCGTACGGTTTTCACTTGTAGATGCCTTTGAGGCTTGGTTTTGTATTAAGTAATTGCTACAATGTACCTGCTTTAAACAGAGTTGTCTTTCATTTTCTTGTAAGGATTTGAATGTTTTTCATTTTGATAAAAGACAAGTTTTGTTCTTTTGATCTCAATGAAATATTGATTGTAGCACCCTATTCAAGGAATGGGTTTTATATCTTAAACCAAAGAGTGCCTAAATGTAACATAAATACCGAATTGGTTTAAATCTGATGAATTAAACCTGATTTTTCTTGGCGTAAATGTTTTGGTCACATAGAGTAAGTCGGATTCAGAAACCCCATAGTTATGGACTTTTGGGCTCATTTGATCGGATATCTTATGAGACTTGAATTCTGCTTACTGGACCAAAAGACAAAGGGCCCATCTTAGCCGACCTAGAGAAAGGCCCAAAGGCTTATTGGACCTTGAACATACTCATGTATGTGGCCCGATGAGCAGTAATGCCAGAGAAAATTTCCTGTACTTCATTATATTTACTGATTACTTCAGTGAGTATGACTGTGTTCATTTGATGAGACACGAGTCGGAATTCTTTGAAATGGTCGAAAGAGTTCCAGAATGAGGTATAGAATCTGAGTGACAGAAGTATTGAGACTCTGGATTAGATCACGAGTGAGAATACTTAAGTCATTGATGGTGTGATCATCTGAATGAGTGTGAAGTCGTTTCACAGCTCATTTCTCCTGAAAACTTTGAGGTGTTTCTGTGAGAAAGAATCAGATCTTATTAGAAATGATTAAAGATGAGTCACACGAATCTTCCATGATATTCTTTAAGAATAACGCTCTAGAAATATCTAAGTTTACGCTGAAATAGTTCCACCAATATCAGTTGAAAGACACCACATAAATGTGGACTGGAAATGATCCAAATTCGTCTTTACTGAGTATTTGTAGTTGAGCTACTTCGCTGGTTGTCCTAGGGAAACCAAGGCTTGTTACTTTTTACGTCCATTCCGAAAACGAAGTTAGGTTGTTCGGAATTCTGTTCTCTAAAAGGAAAGTTGCTTTCCAAGAAGAACAGTGGGAGTAAAAGTATAACTCGAAGAAATTCGAGAAATACAGGAGGCTGCTCAACCTGTTGAGGGAGAGCAGCGGATGGATTTACAGATTTCTGTAGAATCTACACCTGTAGAGCCTGAAGTTCGCAGATCTGAATGAATCCGTCACTAATCCGAGAGTGATTTCTCGTGATTAGTTGCCATGATCTGATGATCATTGAAAGTGACGAACCTGCAAAATTCACAGAAGCGAAAGTGAGCCCGGACTCCGAAAAAATTATACTGTATGTAAGTTAGCTTCATCGATCCATTCATGGATAGAAGCAAACATATCGGAGTTGGAATCTTCGTTCTGTTGAAGTAGTCAAGGTTTTGACTTGAACAGGAACGAGATGGAACTGTGCGTTTACTAATAGATAAGTGGGAGCGTTGTTGCATTTCTCATAGTGTATGTCGATGACATACTGATTCTCGGAAATAATGTTCCAATGCTGCAGTCGGTAAAGGACTGGCTTGGGAGTTGGTTTTATGATTGATATGGGTAAAGCCACGTAAGTTCTTGGATTTTGGATCTAAAGATAGAGATCCAAAAAAGCTGATAGGACAAAGTCAGGATTCTTATATTGACAAAGTCCTACACGTTTTCAGCATTCCAAGAAGGGTTTTATGCCAATGTCACATGGCATTACGTTAAGCAAGAAACAGTGTCCTACGATAACTGCTGAGCTTGAATGCATGGATGAGATTCCATATGCGTCGGCAATTGGATCTATCATGTATGCCATGACACGTACTTGTTTTGATGTTGCTTTAATGTTAAGCAAGACAAGTAAAGACCAGTCAAATCCAGCAAAGAATCACTGGATAGACGTAATGAATATCCTTAAGTATTTGGAAAATACTTAGGATAAGTTCTTGATTTACGGAGAAAGTGAGGTGCTACAAGTTGGTAGAGTCTGAAAGGCAAGTTTCCAACAGACAAAGATGATTTCCGGTCACAGTCCGGTTATATCTTGTGTCTGTCTGGCGGTGCAAGGCACTGTTGCTGACTCCATGACTTAAGCTGAACATTTCGCAGCTTGGGTAGCGGCGAAAGAGGTTGTTTGGAAAGAAAAGTTCATCACTGAACTTGATGTGATTCCCAGCATAGATGAGACTAGCTGCACATCAGAGGTCCAAACACCTTGAGGGTAGGTATAACCTATTCCGTGAGATAAATGACAGAGGTGTTAAGTAGATCAGCAAGTTTCAACGAATGAGAACGTTGCTAATCTAGTAACGAAGCCACTCCTTAGGCCTAAGCACGAGTCGCGGACTGTAGCTGTAGGATATGTGAAATTAAGATGTAGTCTTAATTTCAGTGGGAGTTTGTAAAGGGCTTTATTTAGTTGTTTTGAAAGGTTCATGTAAACATAATATTTTATGTTTATGAAATTTATGATTTCTGGATTATTTTAACTGTGATATAAATAATCGTTCCAAAATGATTCATGTCATTATATATGGGCCATCGAAGTACATGAGTAGACTTGATCCTGAAACCCCATATTTAACGAAATGACATAAATCATAGTGTCCATAGTCGAAGGTTGTTGAAATTGGAAAACCAACAACCACTTGAGACTAGATTGTGTTGAGACTTATGACCAAGTTTCGAGGGGTCATAGATGCGCGGCATCAAAGTCGACACATAGGTATATGTAGGGGAGCATATGACCGGACATGGCCCGCTGATGAGAACTCTACAAGATATTAATATCTGTGTCATAAGAGGTTCTCATATACGACTATAGAGTATAGTCCTTAGACCTGAGTTCGCATGCATGTGGCTGCACATGGAGTGATGCGCTTTGATCATTGTCTAACGCTGTTTCGTAACTGGGAGCTCTAAGGACCTTGGTTGGGTGTATTATAAAGTGTGTAGTTCATAGTGATGGAACAAGATGGGATTTGTCCCTGCCGTTTAACGGAGGTAATATCTCTAGGCCAATCGGAGACTTGATAGCTGGTAAGAGAGTGGCCACTCCCAAACGAACTTGCCCAAGTCGTTTGCATTGTCAGTATCAAATCTGGTCCGATGAACATGGTCTGGCTATATAAGGATGACACGCATCTTGCCTTATGCCAGATCGAGATATTGAGACAAAAGGATTAGGGAATGTAGGATTCTAGTACAAGTGGGAGATTGTTGGGAATGTCCTGAAATCTACTGTACTATCTCTAGAAAGTATGATAAGTGTCGAGATCAGACATAAGTCATAAATACTGGGTGATCATGATGACTTGCTAGAGTCCGCTCTTGATCTATAAGTTTAGGACTTATTACCAGTATTGTATGATCCCAAAGGGTCACACACCATAGCTAACGGGAAAGTTAAATGGAATTAATACGGTAAGATGCAAGGCATTTACTGTATTTGTACAGAGAATTGGGCCAGACAAAATACAGGTTTTTGTCTGATTTGGGCCTTGGGCCCAAAAGCCTAATAGGCCATTAGTTTAATTACTTGGGCCCATATAAGGAAGAGGAGAGGCGCCATTAAGACCATAAGTCTGCGATTTTATTTAGGTTTGGCCGTCCTCTCTCTCTCTGTTGATTCCAGCTTTGGTCTAGCAGCCTGATCCAGTAGCTTGTAAGAGTGTGGATACCTAGGAGGAGCCGGTTATCATCAGCTCTTACAGATCTCGATATTCCTTTGATCAATCCGCTGCAATCACAAGGTAATGATCCTGATCTGTTTATGATTCATCTGCAAATCACCTAGATCCTAGTTGATTATGTTAGGTTGTAACCTGATAATTACACCAATGAACACACATAATCCTTCATTCACGACCTAGACAGCTGACCACTGATGAGTTCAATGAACTCTTTCTTCGGGTAACTATACTCTTTCTTGTCTGTTGGTTTTGTAAATACTTATTGTATTTTGTGTTGTCTAAATTTAACCATTTCCTAACAATTTCACTATCTTTTTCTGTTTCCTAGTCAACAATTGTGGATGATAGAGGCTACGCATATAGTATTGGAAGTCTTGGAGAGTCTCACGCCTCTGGAAAGCGCAAGTTCTCGGGTAGCTCCTCAACTTATAACTCGCACCAACATCAGCTCGAAAAATCTAAGCGCCAGATTAAAACACAAGCTGCTTAGTTAGCTCGACAGGAGAGTGAGCAGAAGGATTTGGGCATGGTGCAAAGGTATCTTTGCGAAACAGACCCGACATACCTTGATTTCTGCAAAACCCAGTCTGGTGAAGCGCCCACTTCTCCTTCTAATTCTCCTTAGGACTGACTCTACTTGTTAAGACTTGTATATAATGTTTGTATGTTTGTTTTTTGTTTTGAATTTTAAGACCATATTGTATGTTTTAGTTTCTTAAACTTTAATATCAGTTTGTATTTTATTCATAAGATTTTGGATTCATATTTTAGCATTACATTCAAAATATTGGAAAACCAAAACCAAATCATAATGCAATCCGGTTCAAGTTAGTCGTTATTTAGTCGTGGTATTAGTCGCTAAAAAGACGCTAGTTAGTCGCTATATGGTAAAATTTAAATTAATGATTACTAATTTAGTCGCTAAAATGTCGCTAGATTAGTGGCTTTGTAGTCGCAAAAGGGTTGCTAATTTAGCGACTACAAAGCGACTACTTGTTTAGCGACTAGAGTGCGACTACAAATACACTCGCTAAGTTAGTCGCTATATTAGTCGCTAAATATAGCGACTCAGTAGCGACTAATATGCACAAATTATATATACTCGCTAAATAGTCACAATTTAGCGACTAATATAGCGACTAATAGAATTAGCGACCACCGATTCCCGACTAATACATTTAGTTGCTACTGGGTCGCAAAATATAATATAGCGACTGATTTGCAGCTACTTACGCAGTCCCAAAATGCATGTTTTCTTGTAGTAATATAAAGAGTACAAGGATGTATAGCCTAGTTTGAAAAAAACCCAAAACAAAATAAAGACATGGGACATAAGGCCAAACAGAAAATAAAACATAAATTAAATAAAATAAGGCCTCAAGGTCATGTGGAAACTTGGGCTGAACGGGCCGTGCTTTTTGTCTAAAGAATGGGCCTTGAATTACCTCGTTAAAAACCTTGCAACGAAACCAAGTGGGATAAAACCTTGCAAGGGAAAAAATAGTATAACTTTTAGCCCAGAGAGATGTTACAGTGCCCCTCCTGGCTACCAACTATTGATTTGAAGTGCATCAAACCGGTGTGGTTCCAAAAAAGGCAAGTCTAGAAACTATTGTATTAGAAGTCTTATGTTTGAAACTTACATAACTTCCTCAGGTGATATGCTATTGAAGAACTTAAGCTTCTTGATGGTTCCTTGGTGAGTTAGATTTTAGAACATATTGAATTGTAGCTTAACTCCTCCTGGATAGGTAGATATTCCCCAACACGTGCACCTATGTCATTGATACGATCAAGCTGCTTCTCTCTAAGGGCATATACCGGCTTGGTGAACCGTCCTCTATTTTGATTGGTTTATGATGACTTGATGTCCTCATCATACTCTCCCTCTTGAAAAGGATTTTACCTCAAAATTGTAAACCTTGATGGATCCATGGGCTTGTTGACGTAAAGGCCATTAGGCGGTTCTCTTTTGAGTAGGTGATTCAATATCACGCCTCTTCTCTGGGTTAGGTGCCATGGACGAGCTGTTGCACCATCATCTCTCGTGTTCAAGGTATTTTCCACCCTTAGTGGTGGTGAGGCTTTCTTGCAGAGTCCATGGTCTGGTGGTACATTCTCTGTTTTCTTCCTTTGTTCATGCAATAAGATGGACACTTTTGGAAACAAACAAGTGTGTTATAACAGTCATGGAATAACTAAAACCAGGTAAACTCATATCAGTGATATATCATGGTTTTTCTAGGTTTTCAACCATGATATAATTGTATATATTGGGTCTTTAACCTGGTTTTTCGAGTCTATCGAGTCTTTTACAGGTAAGCTTGCGTTTGGAGCGAAGAGCAGAGTTTTGGGACGTTTCTGGTGATTTATGTAACGAGCTGAAGTTGGTGTCTCGACCACGGTGTGATGTCGACCGACACTCACCTAGTGTCGGTCGACACTGAGCGCGACAGAAGACTTATGCGCTAGTTGAAGACATCTTTTGAAGAATTGTAAAGTTGCCCAGAAGTTTCCCTAATTCTAATTTAGCCCCAAAATGTTTTTAGTGGTTTTTAATTAGATTTTTGAGCAGAAACTCAGGATCTTGTTTTTTGTTCTTGCTTTTGTTCTGGAGACTGAGAGATTTGAGTTGGGGCTGATTCTTGCTACTTGTAACCTTTGAGAAAAGGATTTTGAACCCTGTTTTATTCTATTCAGTCTTATTTTCTATTCATTCATGTGTTGTTCATTTGATATCATGTCTGAGTAATAACCTTAGTTAGATTTAGGGATCCTCGTAAGGATTTCATGCTTGGTTAGATCACTGATTGATTAGGATTCTAAATCTATCCGTTCATCACCTAAGTTGAGTTTAACACTGAATTCTGGTTTGATCACCTAGGGTTTAGATCTTAGATTGTTAATTTGGTATGAGAGTGTGAGATATAATCTGAAAGAACTTAGTGTGAGCAATTTGATTAGATGCAAAGAGATTTGGTCTAGGAAAATTGTGAACTTATGAACTTGCTAAAAATGCTTGTCTAGAACTCTAGGATTGCAAAGAGACTTGAATCGTTAGGTTGCTAGACATAGATAACAGGTGCAGCGAGAGTTAAATTGTCTTACATTGTGATTCTAGTTCTTGAACATGTGCTTAACCTAAATCATGATAGCTAAGTGTCTGGCATTGTATGATTTCCTGAGAATACCCTGAGTCTAGCGTTTTTCTCTAATCGAAACACACCTTTACTTTCTTGCATTGCTTTCTACTTTCTCACCTTATTGATTTAGCTAAGTTTGAAGACATATTGTCTATTGTGTGATTCTTGAGTCCTTGTGGATACGATACCCTCAATACTACAATAGCATAACTGTGCACTTGCACTAGAATAGGGAATAATCTTTACCTATCAAGTTTTTGGCGCCGTTGTCGGGAATTCATTTGAGTTCGCCAATAGATTTTGTTGTTGAATTTAGTCTAAGTCGTTTTTATTTTCTTGTTTACTTATATTTTTCTCGGTCTTGCTTGTTTTGTTGCTGCATGAATCGACAGGTAAAACCAGTGTCGACCGATACCCCTCTAGTGTCGCTCGACATCGAGCTCGAGACCACTCAAAGTTTATGCCAAACCGTCACTCCCGAAGCAACCCGAACAAAGAACTTTTAAACCTCAGACTTGAGGAGCTTGCTAGACTTGAGAGAACATACAGAAAGGCTCGGAGAACTTAAAGGATGATGGATAATCTTTTGATTTTGATACCAGATCCTGAAGGATTTCTGAGGAACCAACAAAACAACCCTACAATGGTCAAGGACAAAGAATTGATGCCCAAGGGAATGTGAGCCCTGAACCTGAGCAGCCTCAAGGTGAGAGGCAGGTGGTTAATCCTGGAGCTAATCCGCAACCTAATCCTCCACAGGAAAGGACTCTTGCTGACTACAATAGGCCTGATGAGTTCTACGCCAACAGGTCTGCTATTGTGCCTCCTCCTTTTGAAAGGAACGAGTTTGAGCTTAAGACTGCTTACTATGCATTGGTGAGGCAGCATTCTTTCCTTCCTCATGAGCAGCCAATGGATCACATTGAGGATTTTGAAGCCTTTATCACTGGGATGAAGGACAAGGGAGTTGGGTATGATTTTCTGCATCTCAAGATTTTCCCATATTCTCTCGCTGGAGAGGCAACAGCTTGGCTTAAGCAACTTCCACCTGGGAAGCTAACCACTTTAGATGCAGTGAAGAGAGAGTTCTTGAGGAATTTCTAAGATGATGCTCGCTCTGATCAGCTCAGACAGGACCTTCTGACATTCACTCAGGGACCTATAGAGCCTCTTAAAGCTGCTTGGGTGAGGTTTAAGATGTACCAACGAGATTGTCCTCATCATGTATTCTCTGAAGTTCAGCTACTGGGCATTTTCTTCAGAGGTGTGGATCTTTGGTACCAGTCTCCGTTGGATGCTGCTAGCAATGGCAACTTCAACACAAAGACTCCTGAGCAGGCTATGATATTGATTGAGAATTTGGTGAGCAGCAACAGCAATAAGAATGCTGATAGGAAGAGGAAAGAGTCTGGTGGAAAAGTTGAAAACTTCCAGATTGCTGAGATGGAGAATAAGCTAGACACTATTTATAGTTTGCTTACTGGGAAGAAGGCTGTCCACTTTGCTCAAGAGGTTGAAGAGTTTTAACCTGAAAATGGCTGCCAAGAAGAGGATGTGAACTACATTGGTGGGTTTGGTTTTCAAGGAAACAGGTCTGGAAATCAGAAAGGTAACGAGTTCTACACTGGTGGTCAGAAGAGTGCTTTCACACGCAATCAAAACTCTTATGATTATGGTCAGAACGCTGGTTTGCAGAAACCTTTTCAGCAGAACAACTCCTATCAGAGGACCTATGGATCATCTTCTTATCAGACTACTCCTGTTGCTAATGCTCATGAGAGCAAGTTGGAAGCTATGATGGAGCAGATACTTGAAGGGCAGACAAAACCTGTTGTGGATTTCAATAAGAAGATGGATGCCATCTACACTGATCTGAATGGGAAGTTTGAGTCTTTGAACACACATATGAAGCAGTTGGATACTCAAGTTGCTCAAGCTGCTGGAGCTATTCAGAGGCAGGCCGGATTCCTTCCTGGAAGTACAAATACATATCCTAAGCATCACTGCAATGCAATATCACTAAGGAGTGGGAAAGGCTGCAAACTATCCCTAAGAGGCAAGTGAGTGCTGAGGAACTCGAGGAGTTAGAAGAATTGGATGAAGAGATTGAAGCCAAAAGACGAGTGTCGACTAACACTGATACTCAGTTTCAACCGACACCCAACTTTCGAGTGCTCATAACGAACGGAAATCGACTGAGATCGATTATGGAGTCGACAACAGTGGGAAATCAATCGATGTCGACCGACACCAACCCAGTGTCGACCGACACCCTTCGCGGACAAAGTCTGAAACTGTGAAAAAAGCTCATGCTGCTGCTGGGAAGGTGTATAAACCCAATGTACCTTTCCCGAGAAACCCGAAGCAGTCCAAGTTTGAACAGTTCAAAGCTAAATACATGGCTATGCTGATCAAGCTCACTCTTCCAATGCCATTGATGGATGCTATCAACAACAACCCAGTGATGAAGAGGTGTTTGAAGAAGATGTTGACTTATGACATGGGAGATGAGGAGTGTGTGATGATGATTACTGAGGTCTGCAGCGCTGTCATTCTGAACAGAGTTCCAGAGAAGCAGAAGGATCCAGGAAACTTTATCTTGGACTGCACAATTTCCAGAGACAGATTTGAGAAATCATTTTGTGATTTGGGCTCAAGTGTTGATCTGATGCCGTATTCAGTTGCTAAGCAGATGGGGATGACAAATTTCACACCTACTAGGATCTCTTTGATTCTAGCTGATCGCTCCATAAGGATTCCTGAAGGTCTCTTGGAGGGTGTACCGGTGAAGATTGGTGAATGTGTGATTCCCACATACTTTGTTGTCTTGCAGTACAATGAAGAACCTAAGGATCCTCTTATTTTGGGCAGACCGTTCCTTGAAATAGCTGGTGCAATCATTGATGTTAAGCGAGGGAAGATTGGAGCGAGGAAAAGGCTCCAAAGATTGAGCTGAATCAGCTTCCTGCAGGCCTCAAATATGCATTTCTAGGTAAGAATTCTACCTATCATGTTATTGTCAATGCTCTTTTGAATAACGCAGAACTCACTTTACTGCTAAGCAAGCTGCGCAAGCATCGCAAAGCTCTTGGCTATTCTCTTGATGATATTTCAGGTATCTCTCCAGACTTGTGCATGCATAGGATACACCATGAGGATGAGAGCAAGTCATCAATTGAGAATCAGAGGCGTTTGAATCCAAACCTGCAAGAGATTGTGATGAAGGAGATCATGAAGCTGCTGCAAGGTGGGATTATTTATCCTATATCAGACAGTGATTGAGTCAGTCCAGTTCATGTGGTTCCTAAGAAAGGAGGAGTCACAGTGGTGAAGAATGACAAGAATGAGCTGATTCCTACAAGGACAATCACTGGTCACAGGATGTGCATAGACTACCGGAAGTTGAATGCAGCCACCAGAAAAGACCACTTTCCACTCTCTTTCATTGATCAGATGCTGGAAAGATTGGCAAATCATCCATACTACTGCTTTTTGGATGGTTATTCTGGTTTCTTTCAGATCCCTATCCACCTAGAGGACCAGGAAAAGACCACATTCACATGTCCTTATGGCACCTTTGCATACTGCAGAATGCCATTCGGACTATGTAATGCCATTCGGACTCTGTGTCCAAGTACAATGCCATCTTTGACCATAAAATGACATTTCTCCCAATTCAACACCAGGTGCTTTTCCTCACATCTAGCTAGCACCTTGCACAGACTATCTAGACAAGCATGGTAACATGGTCCGTAGACAAAAAAATCATCCATGAAGACCTCCATAAAATCCTCTATCATGTCTGTAAAGATAGACATCATGCACCTTTGAAACGTCGCAGGAGCATTACATAGTCCGAATGGCATTCTGCAGTATGAAAAGGTGCCATAAGGACTATGTAATGCTCCTGCGACGTTTCAAAGGTGCATGATGTCTATCTTTACAGACATGATAGAGGATTTTATGGAGGTCTTCATGGATGATTTTTTTGTCTACGGACCATGTTACCATGCTTGTCTAGATAGTCTGTGCAAGGTGCTAGCTAGATGTGAGGAAAAGCACCTGGTGTTGAATTGGGAGAAATGTCATTTTATGGTCAAAGATGGCATTGTACTTGGACACAGAGTATCTGAGGCAGGGATTGAAGTGGAAAAGGCTAAGATTGAGGTGATGACAGGCCTACAGGCGCCAAACTCAGTCAAAGGAGTGAGGAGTTTCCTTGGGCATGCTGGATTTTACAAGAGGTTTATTAAAGACTTCAGCAAGATAGCTAGACCACTCACTGCACTTCTCTGCAAGGATGTGAAGTTTGAGTTCACAGATGAGTGTCATGTTGCATTCAAAGAGCTGAAACAAGCTTTGATTTCTGCTCAAATTGTACAACCTCCGGACTGGGATCTTCCTTTCGAGGTAATGTGTGATGCTAGTTATTATGCAGTAGGAGCTGTACTTGGTCAGAAAAAGGATAACAAGCTCCACTCCATCTACTATGCTAGTAGAATGCGCAGAGGAATTATGCAACAACTGAGAAGGAGTTGCTAGCAGTTGTGTTTGCATTTGAGAAGTTCCTCCCATATCTGATTGGCTCTAAAGTAGTTGTGCACACTGACCATTATGCACTTAAGTATCTGATGCAGAAGAAAGATGCTAAGCCAAGGTTGCTGAGATGGATTATGTTACTCCAAGAGTTTGACATAGAGGTGAGAGATAAGAAAGGAGTGGAAAATGGTGTTGCTGACCATCTGTCGCGGATTAGGATCGATGAGGACATTCCTATAGATGATTTTCTTCCAGAAGAGAACATCTATAAGGTTGAGACAGGATTTCAGGCAGTTTCTGCGAGTTCACTGCCTTCTACACGAGTTGCAGAACCAGTGTCGGTTGACATTCAGTTCATGTCGGTCGACACTCCATTCGAAAAATCGGATGAAAATCGATCAAACCCGACATCGATTGGCCGATTGGGAACGATGTCGATCGACACCAATACCAGTGTCGGTCGACACCAGTTGCGGATGCAGGAAGCTGTTTTGGATGATCAAGCTGCCATGTTCATAGCTGCAATTTCCCAAGGTTCTCTCTCCACTAGACCTTGGTACGCCGATATAGCCAACTACCTTTCTGCAGAGGATGAGCTTGAAGTGTTTAAAGTATATGCTAAGAAGAAGTTCCTTAGGGAGATCAGGCGCTATTATTGGGATGAACCCTACTTGTAGAAGCACTGTTATGATGGTATCTACAGACGTTACATAGCAGAGTCTGAAGTTGATAATGTGTTGTACCACTGCCATGGTTCTGAGTATGCAGAACACTTTGATATGTTCAAGACAGTGTCAAAGGTTCTTCAAGCAGGCTTCTGGTGGCCTACGATGTTCAAGGATGCTCAGTTGTTTGTCTCGCAGTGTGATGTGTGTCAAAGGAGAGGGAAGATAAGCAAGAGACATGCGATGCCACAAAACTTCATCCTCGAGGTTGAAGTCTTTAACTGCTGGGGCATCGATTTTATAGAGCCGTTTCCATCTTCTTATGGAAACAGGTACATCCTGGTTGCTGTGGAATGCGTCTCTAAGTGGGTTGAAGTGCTTGCTAGTCCGACCAATGACTCTTTGGTAGTTCTTAAGCTGTTTAAGACTATCATCTTCCCCAGATTTGGAGTGCCTAGGATTGTGATAAATGATGGCGGTTCTCACTTCATCAATAAGGTCTTCGAGAAGTTTCTTAAGAAGCATGGTGTTAATCATCGTGTGGATACTCCATATCACCTTCAGACTAGTGGACAGGTTGAGGTTTCAAACCGACAGAGCAAGGAGATTCAGGAGAAGACAGTGGGGAAGACTAGGAAGGACTGGTCTGCTAAGCTAGATGATGCGTTGTGAGCCTACAGGACTGCGTTCAAGACGCCACTTGGGACTACACCGTTTCATTTACTATATGGAAAAGCTTGTCACCTTCCAGTTGAGCTCGAGCACAAGGCTAGATGGGCTGTCAAACAGATGAACTTTGATCTCAAGCCTGCAGCTTAGAGGCGTTTGATTCAGCTTAATGAGTTAGTTGAAATTCGCCACCATGCCTATCAGAAATCAAAGCTGTACAAGGAGCGCACAAAGGCATATCATGATAAGAAGATCATCTCACGCAACTTCGAACCCAATGCCCAGGTACTCCTCTATAACTCTCGCTTACAACTTTTTCCTGGAAAGTTGCGTTCTCGTTGGTCAGGTCCCTTCACCGTCAAGGAAGCCAGACCACACGAAGCTGTTATCTTGATGAATTCCAAGGGCGATGAGTTCACAGTCAATGGGCAAAGGGTGAAACACTATTGGGTGAAAGCCACAATCCCAGAAGGCGGTATTGTCCATCTTGCTGATCCACCCACTGCCTGATCGCAGTACAGTCAAGATATTGACGTTAAACGAGCGCTGAGTGGGAGGCAACCCACTGTAGGGTCAGTTTTCTTTTCTTTTTGGTCTTTAGTCTTGAGTCTTTTGATTTTTCTGGTTTTTGTGTGTTAGAATCGTGAAGAACAGGTTGCAGACTGCAGTGTCGACCGACGTTCCTTAGTGTCGGTCGACACCAAACTCGAAAACACAAACAGAAATCGAGCAGACTCGATTAGGAGCGGATGAATCTCGACCTAAGCCAAGTGCCGCTCGACACTGGCTGGGCGTCGGTCGACACTCACCGCGCCTGCAGGTAAGTTTTCTGACGTTCCACGTTTTCGGTTGACTTATACCTTGTTCTCCTGAACCCAAGCCGCGAATGCACTGGGGACAGTGCAGTTTAAGTGTGGGGGAGGTGGTTACTGACATTGTGTTATGTTTTCTTAGTGTCAGTCCTTGTTTTTCTTTGGTTTTCAAAATGGTTTTATTGAGTCAAAGTTGGTATGAAACTATGATTTTTCGAGAAAACATTTCGTTGGAACAGGAACTAAGTAACCATTGGACAGACCTGCAGTAGCTCTATGACTATTAGAAAACCACACACTGATCAACCAACCAAGGACACCCATGTCTTCTCAGGTATTCAGAGGATCCATCACTAACTTCACCTCTAATCATGACTGAATTTTTTCACTTAGGGGCTTGGTATCTCTGGATCGGATTCCTCTGATGTGTTTGACACAGCCTATGATCATGTCTAAGTATGGTTTCTGATTTTTCCCTCCCTTGAAAGTAAAAAAAAAAGAGATTAAAACTGCGGATAAGCTAGTAGCTTCGAAGTAGTCACATAAGTGGTTGAGACCCCTATTACCTCCTGTGCATCCATGGAAACATCCAAAGTTACACCCCGAATAAAAAGGGTAGAGCACTGATAAAAAAAATGATACCCAGTGGGGAAAAATCAGTTGCTAAGGGAGAAAGGGAAAAGAAAGGAACCAAAAACCAACAGTTTGGTGGTCAAGTACTAACTGGGTCGAGTCCATGTGTCCTCGGATCGATACTCCCTCTGTGAGACAGCACCTAATTGTATACAGAGGTTAGTGTGGTGAATTTGAATGCTCTATCTATATTGTGGAGTTTACTTGGGACAGTTTCTAAGTGTGGGGGAAGTACATTGTGGTCTTGATCTCTGTAAGAGTTCAGTGGTTTACTAAGTGATTGTGAATGCGAATGTTCCAAGGACGAAATGAGTTTCTGAGTTTTCAAACCTCTTTCTCATTGCTTTAGTTCTTTATTTGCTTGAGGGCAAGCAAGAGCTAAGTGTGGGGGAGTTGATATATCATGGTTTTACTAGGTTTTCAACCATGATATAATTGTATATATTGGGTCTTTAACCTAGTTTTTCGAGTCAATCGAGTCTTTTACAGGTAAGCTTGCATTTGGAGCGAAGAGCAGAGTTTTGGGACGTTTCTGGTGATTTATGCAACGAGCTGAAGTTGGTGTCTGGACCACGGTGTGATGTCGACCGATACTCACCTAGTGTCGGTCGACACTGAGTGCGACAGAAGACTTATGCGCTAGTTGAAGACATCTTTTGAAGAATTGCAAAGTTGCCCAGAAGTTTCCCTAATTCTAATTTAGCCCCAAAACGTGTTTAGTTGTCTTTAATTAGGTTTTTGAGCACAAACTCAGGATCTTGTTCTTTGTTCTTGCTTTTGTTCTGGAGACTGAGAGATTTGAGTTGGGGCAGATTCTTGCTACTTGTAACCTTTGAAAGAAGGATTTCGAACCCATGTTTTATTCTATTCAGTCTTATTTTCTATTCATTCATGTGTTATTCATTTGATATCATGTCTGAGTAGTAACCTTAGTTAGATTTAGGGATTCTCGTAAGGATTTCATGCTTTGTTAGATCACTGATTGATTAGGATTCTAAATCTATCCATTCATCACCTAAGTTGAGTTTAACACTGAATTCTGGTTTGATCACCTAGGTTTTAGATCTTAGATTGTTAATTTGGCACGAGAGTGTGAGTTATAATCTGAAAGAACTTTGTGTGAGCAATTTGATTAGATGCAAAGAGATTTGGTCTAGGAAAATTGTGAACTTATGAACTTGCTAAAAATGCTTGTCTAGAACTTTAGGATTGCAAAGAGATTTGAATCGTTAGGTTGCTAGACATAGATAACAGTTGCAGCGAGAGTTGGATTGTGATTCTAGTTCTTAAACCTGTGCTTAACCTGAATCCTGATAGCTAAGTGTCTGGCATTGTATGATTTCCTGAGAATACCCTGAGTCTAGCGTTTTTCTCTAATCGAAACACACCTTCTTTCTTGCATTGCTTTCTACTTTGTCACCTAATTGATTTAGCTAAGTTTGAAGACATATAGTCTATTGCGTGATTCTTGAGTCCTTGTGGATACGATACCTCAATACTACAATAGCATAACTGTGCACTTGCAGTAGAATAGGGAATAATCTTGACCTATCAATCAGCTCGAACATATTCATTAACATTGCCAAGGTTCAGTTTAACTTGCATTTTAAAATAAGAAGTTTGTGTATTGTGTTCCTCGTTTAATCTTAAATTTTCTCAGCAGATTCTGAGTATAACAAGTCTATTAAATCATTTCTTGAGACATTATAAGTTGACCAAGTTGAGTTGCTCCTTACCTAGCCAAGACGCTTAGTGTTTGCGGTTGTCGGGGTTAACACGTTTTCTGGAAGGAGTGTTGGGTCTTGAGGCTCTTCTTTGATCAAGAGTTTGTTGGTAACATTCTCACTCCCTTTATAGACTTGTAGACACGTCATGATCTTTGGGAGATACTGAAAATATTGGGCACTGATTTTCCCTTGATTGAAGTCTGGTTTTGGTGTAAGGGTGCTCTGTTCAAGACCCTGTACTGGTGTTGTGGTCTCTCTCATTGATCCTGAACCTATATCAGCACTTTGGGAAAGAGGCAAGTGCACTATCAAAGAAGTCAGTGATTGAGAATCAGATTGGTCTAAGTGAATACTTATCTCGGCTTGATCGGATTTTGTGGTCTTAGTAACCATGTCATTCTGGTCATGCTTTTAATCATGTAAGGGTTGGCTTTGATTCATGATGAATTCTTCGCCCTCATGGATCATATTGTGATCTAGCATGTCATCCACATTTTCTCCTCCATCTTTACGATGTGTTTCCTTCAAGAGAGATGTTCCTACACCAAGACATTAAAAGTCTGGTTCATAAAGTTTAAGGAGTGTAGAGACTTACCTTGCTCATTAGATTGGCACTTGGTGAGTTGTTGATCAAAACAATCTCCTTCTTTCGTGTTGGCATCCAAACTCGTTAACATGATCTCATCATAAGCCTCTTGAGAATGTAGCTACTGTTGTGGGACTTTTGTACAAACTCCGTGTACATACGCTGTTTTAAAATTACCCAAGTAGTGATCGGGTTATGGTAGTAGTTGAGAGCTTCTTCTTGTATCCACCACATATAAGCTTTTCCAACAAGAGTGTTGATTAAATGAGTTAGTCTCTCCTCCTTTAGGATTTTATAGAACAAAAACCAATCTTCCAGGCCTCTCTCTCATCTTAATAAGTCTCTGGATATTGGTCAAGACCCGGAAAGGGAGGTTATGGGGCTCATAGATTTCTCTTCATCATGAGAAGGCTCATGAGACTTAGAGATGAATGGTACTTGATCAGGTTCATCCTCATAACATATTGTGTTGGCTTGGGAATAGTCTGGGTGTTCTGGTTCTGGTTCATCTCCACCAAGGTCATCTCCATATTATGAACCCAGGTAATATCCTGGTGCGGGTGGTTGTTGCTCAATCCGTTAGTACGTTTTCCTAGAGCTTGGACTGGTCCAAGCAATTGATCTAAGTCCACTGGTGCATTATTGTCTCCCATAATACACAATCCTGTAAGAACAACACTAGAAACCAAATCAAGTGCCGCAGGAACTAGAAACAAGCAATAAGAACCCAAAAAATGCAAATCGACAATTCGCAAAAATGGAAAAATACAGAATTTGAAAATGCAACTAAAGTTAACCGGTTTTCAATATTTTTTTTACTTATGAATTCAACAAAAAATGCAAAAAATTAGAAAATTAATGCAAAATGGAAAAAAGCAATCACAGAATCACAAACCGGATCGCTCGGTTTAACCCTAACCGCGATTTGCGCACGCAAGTGAAAGGGGGAGCCGCCGATGCAATCTGTCCTTAGGTTCGTTTCGGTTTTTAACTTAGATGATGCAATTTTTTAAACAAACCAGCAGAGTAACAATCAGAAGTGAGACAAACACTAGCACAACAATCGAAAGCAGTGAAACCGGACAGACAAGTAAACTCTCAAGTAACCAGCCGATCGTCTAGTGTTTATATGCAGTCTTGTTTCAACTTAAACAACCTCGACTCCCTATTTCTTTTTCTTCTTATTTTTTAAATGGTGCAACAGAAGATGAATCCAACTAAAGTATGCAATGATCAACACATAAACTAACAAAATCAAACAATTAAACTGCAAACAACAAGCAACCAACTCAATGATGCAACTAAACCCTAGTGATAGTCCTAAATGTGTCCGCCTCGATTTTAATCAGCCTAACAACTCAACAACTAGTTTTTCCTTTTAATTTTTATGCAGGAACATGAATGAACTAGATGATTACAGAAAGCCAGAATCAAAAGGAACAACAAACTGAAGTAAATACTCATTAACAAACAACAACTCAAGCGATTTTCAAGAAACCCTAAAGCTGTTTTTATGAGGATGGTTTGATTCAACAACCTATCAACTCTTTTTTTGATATGAATATGATGAAAAGACATTAAAAACTTAAACAGAAGAAAATAAGCAAGTAGAAGCAAAAATGAAAGAACTAATGCATTTTTTTTTTGGTTTTTCGATTGATGAAAGCGAAAATTAGCAAATAGCAAAAGTAAAAAGTGCAAGGATAGAGATAACTGATTGGTGATTTAAGCTCACGCAGACCGGAAGAGTGACACAAAGTCTGGACTGAAGTGACTCTCCTTTGGACCACATACACGATAGAGATGGTGCACGAGCAGCTGGACTGAATTCTCTCTCTGCTTATGCGGTTTGAAGCTGATAAGAACACGCACAGGAACAATTTGAATCTCACGGAAACGGGAAACCACACGAACAGTAGACTCACAGTCGCAGAACTCAAGACAAATCTTATGGTATTTTCTTTGATTCAATGTAACTTAAAAAATAAAGAGTACGAGGCTTTATAGCCTAGTTTTCGAAAACCCAAAAGTAAATAAATACATATGACTTAAGGCCTTATATAAAATAAAATAATAAATTAAATAAAATAAGGACTCAAGGTCATGTGGCAACTTGGTCTGGACGGGCTTTGCTTTCTGTCTAATGGATCGGGTCTCGGATTACCTCGTTAAAAACCTTGCAAAGAAACCCAGTGGGATAAAACCATGATAGGGGAAAATAGTATAACCTTTGGCCCACAGATATATTGCAATTCCCCTCCTGGCATACAAGTATAGATTTGAAGTGCATCAAACCCGTGAACTTCCAAATAAGGCAAGTCCAAAAACAAATGGGTTATAACTTGAGTAACTTCTTTATCCGGACTGGTATTGGCTTGATTCCAACTCTCATGGATTCCCTGATTAGTCAAGTTTCCAGAATAAGTTACATTGTTCATCTTGATCTATTCTTAGCTCTCCAATAAGTGGTAGTTGGTCTCCAGCGGGTTCTTTTGAAATCTTCTATTTTGTAACTTGCATAACTTCCTCATGTGAAAGGTTATTGAAGCACTTCTACTTCCACATGGTTCCTTGGTGTGTTACGTTTCTGGAACATGTTAAGGTGTAGCTTAACTCCTCCTGGTTAGGTAGATATGACCCATCACGTGCACCTATGTCCCTGATACGATCTAGTTGCTTCTCTCCAAGGGCATATACCGACTTGGTGAGCCATTCTCTAGTCTGATTGGTTGATGATGGCTTGATCTCTTCGTCATTTGGTCACTGAAGTCAATCTTCCAATAAAGCCGTAAGGCAAAGTACCAGAGTACAAAAAAAAAAACAGTCTCGCCCTGGAGACAAAATCCGAGTCTCAACTAAAAAGAATAAAAACAAGTATTTGACAAGAATACAAAAAAAAAGTCTTTAAAAAATCAGATCCCCGATCCTCGAGTTAGATTCCACGTTCACAATGATAACATATTTCTCTTTATCAAAAACTCTCGCAGCCATTGTGGATAACCTTGTTAACTTATATGGGTTTCCAACTCAAAACCAATTAGTGATAAATGAATTGGCCCATATCCCTTATATTACTTGAGGTCTCTTCCAATTTTCGATGTAGGACTTTATGCTTTAATAAGAACTCAAGTAACTTATGCTGGAAAAACCTTTGTTTTTTTCACATGAGGAAGTAGTACTTTAATAAGAACTCAAGTAACTTATTCTGGAAAAACCTTTTTATTCTGGAAAAGTCACGATGTAGGACTTTGCATAACACAAATATGTTTTGAGTTTAAAGCTCATATAACTTTACATAGTATCAGAGGATACGCTTTATAAGTTCTAAAAAAAAACTTTTTCATGTTTTTTTTCTTCTTCTTCGTAAACCTTCACTGCCGCCATGGCTGCAAACTCCTCAAACACAGAAAATATTCCTCTCAACACTGATTCCATTTTCAGCATCAACATGTCTCATGTTTTAAAACTCACAAGCATCAATTACATCATGTAGAGCTTATAAGTACGCTCCTTTCTCGATAGACAAGGTCTTGTTGGACATGTCGGCGGCACCACTGCCGTTGCTGCTACAACAATCACGGTTGGTGAAAATATTACCGTCAATCCCGCATTCACAAAATAGAATCGTTAAGACAAGTTTATCTAAAATACCATTTTAAGAGCAATATCCACACCTCTTTAATTTGTTGTTTCTCGCAACAATTCTGCCTCACAAGTTTTGACCACATTAGCGTCAACATACTCTATGCAAATTCGGGGACATATCAACAAAATCCGGACACAACTCAAAAACTTCACCAAGGGAACCAAATCGATTGATGAATACATTCAAGGTGTGACTAACCGTCCTGATAAACTCGCCATTCTCGGAAAACCTTATGATCATGAGGATGCGGCCGAAAAATACAAGATTGTCGTGGACCAAATTGAAGGCAAGGATACAACACGACAAATACAAGACTGTCCTGGACCCGTTTTTTACACCATTGTAGCTATCATTTGTATTCTTTTTATTGGTGTTGTAACGTGTTATGTGACTTTTCAGGAAAAAGAGCGAAACAAGCAGAAAATCCATATTTTGATACCGATGCTTTCCGTCATAAGCTCCACACCAAATAGAGGACTTCTCACTGTTATATCAAGCTCAAATTTGGACACAATATAGAGGGATCTACCATCAACACATATCAACTTTTTTCAGAGGAATCCAACATTTTGATCTCAAGAGTCGTTAGGAGCAGGATTGCCTAATGAGCAGCATAATTGTCCCCTGGCCGTGACCTCAGCCTCCTAGACTACAAGGAAGGGCTTCCTGGACGCAGCCATAAAGGTCGGAACCAAGACCAGGAAATCTATAAGGAACACCGACTTAGACCCACTTTTGGGTCGTTTTTGCCAACTTAAGCCCACCAAATTGAGAGAGAAAAGTCCTACATCGAAAATGAGAGAAGAACCCCCTCCTCTCAAGAACCTATATAAGGACATGTACCTCTTCTTATAAAATCATCACCTCTCATATTCACTACAAATTTTTCTAAGTAGTTTTTAGTTTCTTTCTAGTTTTTTTTAGTCGTTAGGTAGTTTTTAGGGATTCTAGATCTCTAGCTATGGGATTATCCGAGCTAGGATCCAAAACCCTAAGCTACAAGTTTATTTTATTTATTTAATTAATGCAAAATTTTATTATGATTTCTATTTGGAAATCCAAGTAGTTATCTTTTTGGGTTTTAGAGGAATACTTCAATAGGGTTAATCATATTCATGGGTAAGGCCCATATAGTCAATTTATAAAATTATGGTTTTTAATTTATACGGTTTATTTATTATTCCCTTATGTTTACTGCATGAATAGATACTGAACACCTTAAAGCCGATAATATGACTAATAGATCCACGGAAGTATTGTAGCTATTATCAGGAATTACCTTTGATTATTGCATACAAAGTCTATATCAAACTTGTTAAAAATTAAGATTCAAAGCTATAAGCAAGGTTCTGTTGAATCTTTGTATGAAGAATGAGAGCGATTCAAAAAATATGAATGATATTTTCCCCACAATGGCTTCTAATCCTAGTTTTAAACAGCTTCTATAGGGGTTTACAACTTAAATACCAACTTTCCCTCGACACTGCAAGTAATGGTGAATTCACCACATAAACTTTTTTTTAAGGACGTTCTCTTATGAGAATCTTTCTGCTAGTAGTAGAAATAAATGATGGTGATTTCACCACATAATCCTAGTTTTAAACTTCCCGTATTTGACCGAACTGAACGTTCTATTAGTCCCGAGAGGAAAGAAATCGAGGAACTTAAACAAATGATGACCAAGATTTTGAAGCCACAAAACCTACCGGATAACTCATGTGAAGCTATCAACAGGGACCACGCTGAAATATTCGATGAAGACGGATCATTCTCTCAAGAAGAAGAAGTTAACTATGTTGGAGCCCAAGGTCTATATCTGAACCGAAACTTCAGCAATGGATTCAACAACAACTTCAAAAACATGAATCCCCTTTCCTATCGCAATCCTTACGTGGAAAATCTACAAAATCAAATATATCCTCAGCCCAAACATTTCCAAAATCATTTCCATGACAGGAACTTTAAAGGAAATGGTAACTTTGAATTGATAGCTCCTTATAACTATCATTGTGCACCTTTCAACATGCAAACTTCTGCTCCACCAGCACCCCCTTGTTGTCCCAAGAGAAGATAAGCTCGAGAGAATGATGCAAGAACTAATCATGGAGCAACATAAGATGTCCAAGGAGTTCAACTCGAGAATAGACGGTATGTATAATGACTTGAATGGGAAATTGAATCACTCAATACCCATACCAAAAAGTTATACATGCAAGTCTCTCAAACTGCTGAGGCTATAAAAATATAAGCCAGAATCCTACCTCGAAAGGTAGAAGACAACCCGAAAGGGTATTGTAATGTGATCTCAACCACAACTTATAAGGAGGAAGTTAAGGCATTCTAGGCGCAATGCCTACTTTCGTTCCCCTCAATAAAAAAGGCTTTGAATAAATATGAGGAATCTAGAGTTCCACCTTTTGAGAAATCCAAACTACTACCTCTTCAAAGACTTAAAATGTCAAAGATCCTGACTTTGGGGATAATTTCTGAAAATTTGGGAATTCAAAACTTAATCCCAGTTAAAGTGGAACTAAGGAAGGAGACAAAACATTTGTGCCTCCTAACATGTCACCCATGCTCTGTAGGATAAAGCGAGGGAGGATATAAAAATCATATGGTCCAGATTTTCAAATCTATTTGGTTGAGGGATCAAGGGATTAGATTGGTTTCCAATACTCATACTGCTATCATATTGGAAGTTCCTAGGACATATGGTGAGGCTATGAAGTATCAAGACGTTTCTTTTCGGAGAGAAGCAATAAATGAAGATATGGACTCCATCATGGGAAATAATGCTTGCATCTTATTGGATCTCTCACCTGGTTGTAAGTATTTGGGTTTCAGATGGATCTTTAATAAAAAGATGAACGTTGATGTGACAATCAACAAGTTTAAAGCTCGATTGGTTATTCAAGACTTTAAACAAAGGGAAGATATTGATTATTTTGATACATATGCTCCAGTTGCTAGGATCTCTTCTACAAGGCTATTAATTTATTTGCCAGCAATCAATGACCTTGTGATTTACCAAATTAATGTCAATACAACATTCGTGAATGGTGTTTTAGAAGAAGAGGTGTACATGAAACAAACCGAGGGTTTATTATGCCTAGTAATGAGCATAAGGTGTGTAAGTTAATAAATTCATTGTATGGACTAAAGCATGCATATAAGCAGTGGCTTCAAAGGTTTGATGAAGTTGTCTTATCAAATGGGTTTAAGTTATATCAGTCGGATAAGTATTTATACAGAAATTTTGATGAGTCTAGTAATGGAGTAGTCGTTTTCTTTTATGTTGATGACATTTTGATCTTTGGAAATTACCTTAGACAAGTAGAGCTTATGAAAGCATTGTTTTCATTAAAATTTGCCATGAAATACACGGGGAGGTTGATGTGATTCTTGGAATTAGAATCAAGCGTAAAAGTAAATGATCAATTTTTTCACAATATCATTACATTGAGATGGTCCTGAAAAGTTTTAATTGTGAGAATTGTTCTCCAATGAGCAGCCCCATGGATGCGAGCGTGAAGCTTATTCATAATAAAGGAAAAGCAGTATCACAACTCGAGTATTCACAAGTGATTGGATGTTTAATTTATGTCATGACTAGCTCTAGGACAAATATAGCTTACGATATAGGGAGGTTGAGTAAGTACACTAGTAATCCTAGTACTCAACATTGGCAAGCCTTAAGACGGGTGCTCAAGTACTTGAAAGATACCATAAATTATGGTTTGTCTTATGTCGGATTTCCTCGGTTCTAGAAGGGTATTCAGATGCAATTTGGATTAGCAACGGAAAAGATCATTCTTATACAAATGGATGGGTGTTTTTTGCTTGGGGATGTGCCATTTCGTGTGCTTTTAAGAAGTAAACTTGCATTACAAGTTTGACAATGGAATCAAAATTTGTAGCGTCAGTGTCTGCCGGTAGAGAGGTGGATTGGCTAAGGAACCTAGTATACAAGATTACATTGTGGCCAAAACCAGTATCACCAATATATCCATTGTGATATTCAATATATCTTGGCTAAGGCATATAGCCAAGTGTATAATGATAAGTCGTGACACCTGGGACGTGGGCTGACCACTCAATGGGTGATTACCACAGAATATATTCGGTCTCAACAAAAACTAGCAAATCAATTGACGAAAGGATTAGTTAGGGACTTGGTAAATAAGTCAGTTAAAGAGATGAGATTAAATTCCATATAAATCTTTAATTGTGGGATACCCAATTTCACTACAAGAAACCATCGTTTTTACGACTGTACTTTTACTCGCAGAATAGTCGTTTATCGCCATTTTACGACTATGACGACTAAATATGGTAGTCGTAAATTCATAGTCGCTAAATCGTATAGTCGTATTTTAGTCTGCGGTTTACGACTATCTATACGACATTTGTGCGACTATAGATGGAGTCCATATGCCGTCGTAGAAATGTTGTCATCAAATAGTCGTTAAAATAGGTGACCACTGGGCGATTAATATGTGATTGCATAGTATAGTCAGATAGTAGTCGTAAATATTAGCCACTATGTAGTGACTGGGTAGCGACCATTTTAACTACTATCACGCGACTAATCTGAACATCCATATACGTTTATGGTAATGATCTCGCCACTATGCGGCGACTGTTATATGACTGACTAGTATAGTCACGATTTAGTCTTAGATTATGGTGACGTTTTAGCGACTCTTCAGTGAAACTTTATGACTGTTTAACGACTAATCTAACGATTATCCAGCGACTACGCGGGACATCCAAATACCATTAATTGACGACTTTTACGTTTGCGTGAAAATAATAATTTTGTATTATTCCATTTGTCAAATTAACTATTTGGTAATTGGTGATACTTCAATTTGAATGATACAAGAAATTTAAAAAACATTTGCTTCAAGAAAACAATGATAACTTTAATAGTTTTGTGTTGCATATATACATATGCAAACTCCAATATTAAGGAGTTTTGAATTCATACACTAAAAAATAAGTTCGGTAGGCAGTGCGACAAGTAACTTATGCAGAAGATGGAGTTAAGTTGTACCTGTTGGGTGACGACCGTCTGTGTTGGCTGCAGGCCTATGAGTCTGAAGAAAGTCAAGAAAATGCGTATCAGTTTCCCGCAGATACTCTTCTAAAATGGAAAGGCACTTGATCTTTTCCTTCTGCTCATTCACAACTCGGGTGTGATCTGCTTCACGGGCGGCCTGCTCTTCTATTTTGCGTTGAGCTTCCTTCAATTGCTCTTGCCTGGCCACAAACCCTGAAGAGTCTCACGGCTGCTTGCGCTTGCCCCTCAAAAAACACTCCTTGAGGCTTCCAACTCCATAAGTATTTCCTCGTCTATCCGTCTCAGCGGCCTGTTATAATTAAAGACAGCCCGAGAAACAAATTAAATAAAGAACATGACATGACTTTATAAATGTGAATTGTGAAAATATTATTTTACCTTAAGGAAGATGTGCTCATATTCATCTAGTGAGAATTCCCGATGTCTCGAAGCAGCACCGTCTGAAACTTCAGAAGTCTCTCTATCGAGATCTAACAACTTCTCATCTACTATCTTTCAGAAATTTTAGCGATATTCTCTTCCTTCCGATAAACATATGTATTGTCTACCTTTGTAAGTGTCCTGATGAATACCTCACCAATATTAACCGGTCTTTCATATTCCTCTTCCTGCACTGTTATACCTCAAATAAGGATTATTACAGAAATTTCTAGTTGCAATGATGTAACAAACATAAGCAACATATATATAATAAAGATTACTTGCCATTTCAAGTCTGATTTCTAGGTATGACTTGGGCCCTGAGAAATGGACGTGATGACCGAGACCTCCACTGTCATACAAACGACAACTGGCATAGGTTTTACTTGTATCCCTTGCTTCTTCAGTTTCCCAATAGTCGGTCATCGTTTTCCAGAGAGCCTCACCGATCCACTTAGATAGTTGTTGTTTAGTCCTCGCAGTGTTAATCATGTCTTTTAATTGTCGTTGGCAGATCTCCTCGAAATACTGTTGAACTGTCTCTGTTATCAAGGGATCCCAATGGTGGGTTTTCTAGAATATAGATAGAATAAGCAAAGCATTAGTGAAAACAACACATACAAGGTATATCATTCTGTTTTATCACGAGGTACACGTGACCAGCTATAGTATGGTATATCAAAAAAAATTGTACTTTTTTTTGTAATCTGCCGAACCAATTTCGATCCTCTGTCACGAGGAAACCTGAAATATGTACAAGATTAACATCCTAACCATCAGAGACTCGAATTCATCAGACCATCATAACTCATAACCAAACCAACAATCAGATTCGTAAACAAACTAGACGGTTTAAGAACACACCATTGTGAAATGCATAAGACATGAACAAAAAAAAACATACGGAGCATGTCAACAGCTGAAGAAACAGTACATGAAAATAGCCATACCAAGTCGTGTTTGGCGTCGGTGCGGGACATAGTACGGTGGTAAATGTTTCCCCGTCTGGCACCCGAAGCAGAGCATTCAGAGCCCGCAGTGTGTCCTCCTCAATGTCCGGAAAAACATAAAGAGATTCGTCGAGGAAGTTGTGAGATTCATAAGATGGATGACTCTGATCATGAGATTGGTAAACTGGCGAAGGTGGGGCGTTCTCAACCTGATTCTTGTTGTTCTGTACTTCTTCTGACACCAGCGAAGCTTCGACTTCAGGTTGATTAGTAGTCGAGTTCTTAAATAGTTGTCTTGACGGTGGATAGCCTTGTATATTAGGTATTGACGTTGACGTTTGGGGGATAACTGGACTTTTTATGGTCGTTGAGTGGTCTTACTCGGAGGAGCAACAGGATGCGGGGTGAAGCTGTATTGTTTATATACCATGGATTTTAGGGATTTTAACCATGATATATGTCTCTGTTATCGAGTCTTTCTATGTGTTTTGGAGTCTTTTCAGGTGTTTTACAGGTTTGAGGACATCTGGAGCCTAATTGGACGTTTTGGGAGCATTTGGAGCAATTCTGCACTATTTAGAGACTTCACAGAGTTCACTGGCTACGTTTTGCAGTTCTGCAGTGGTCGACGTAGTGGTCGACGCAGTTCTGCACCCAAAAATCTGCATTTTAGAGAAATTACAGTTTTTGCCCAGAAACTTCCCAGACTTATAAAAAAGGCCCCCAGACGTGTTTTAGACTATATATTAGGGTTTTTAGCCACCTGTTTAGGCTACGCTTTCATAGCTAAGTTTTATTTTCAGAGAGAGTTTGAGGGGCTGGTTTTGTTCTCGAAAGAGACTTGATTTCGAACCCTGTTCTTATTCTTTGATTATTTTATGATATCTATTTTGACTATGTCTTCTGTTATGATCGCTATGTCTGAGTAGATCTCTTGTTAGGTTAAGGATTCTCATTAGGGATTTGAAGGAATGTTAGATTAATTGATTTAGATTTATCATCTAGTTCTTCATCTAATCTGTTCTTAATGCTTGATCTGAACTGGCCATTTAGATTATTGATTTTAGGTTGATTTACACAACGACAATTGGTTTATTTAACTAGATCTGATTTAGGTGAGCAATTTGTCTATTCGCAAAGGAATTTGGTTTAGAGAGATTGTGAACGAACGAACTTGGAATTAATGCATGTTTAGAACTCTAGGATTCGCAACGAAAGTTGGTCTGCTAGGTTGTTAGACATAGATAATTATCGCAGCGACAGCTGGTTAGTTTTACCTTCGTGATTCTAGTTCAAGAATGCTATAGATTAAATCTGATTATCTGTTATCTGATTTCCTGATATCCTGAGAACTCCTGAAACCAGACGCCTTTGTTTGATTGCTTACATCCACCTCGCTTAATTTGTTTACTTGCTATTTCGTTTATTGCTTTACAAATCTGCTTCTCTTAGTTTAAACTGAACTACTGATAATTTATCGTGTGACCGGAGTCCTTGTGGATTCGATACCCTAAGTACTACAATCACATCACTGTGCACTTGCAGTTAGAATAGGGATAAAACTAGACCTATCAAGTTTTTGGCGCCCTTGCCGGGGACTCTTTGGGTTCGCCGATAGATTCAGTATTAGGATTTAGACTAAGCATTTTTTATTTTATTTTATTTTTCTAGTTTACTTACGTTTTTGTTTCTTTGGTGTTGCAGGAATCGCACTGCATCGATCGACGCATACCTTGCATCGATCGACACAAGGCGAAACCAGTGATACCGAGAGCTTGAACACTTAGCAGGTTATTCTTAATGGAGCATGTGATTCTGATTCGCGGTGAAGACGGCGTTTTACGAGACCAAGAGGGTCATATATGCAACGCAAAGGGTCAGAAACTAGATGGGGAAGGAAACCCCATCCTACTAGAGTATTACGCATTGGTTGGGCAGGTAGCTGAGATGAGAGACAAGATTGATTCTATCCACAGCATCCTACTTGGGAAGAGACAAATCCGAGCTGATGCAGTAGTTGGAGAGTTTGCAGAGGTGAATTATATAGCTGGAGCTGATCATTATGAACAGATGTATGGAAATCAGCAGAGACAAGGTTCTTGTTATGCTCTGAGATCGAGAGATTATGGTTATTCATCTCACCAAACATCTCCTGCACCTACACATAAGAGCAGATTGGAAGTCATGATGGAGCAGTGTCTTGAGGGACAACAACAGACCACTGTGTCTTTCAACTCGAAGCTTGAGACCTTGTACGCTGATTTGAATGGTAAGTTTGAGTCCTTGAACACTCATATGAGACTGTTGGATACACAAGTGGATCAAATTTTAAGTTCTGCCAAAGGGAAGAATGCTCAGAAAGCTCATGTCAACGCCACCTCAGTTCAGGTTGACCATAGGCTGAATCAGGGATCATATCTTGAAGTTAAGGCTATGGAAATTGTGGGCGACAACAGGTAAGTATTCTGCAACTTTCGAATGTTTCAAATTTGTCTATCTTTCTCGCCGATCCTGAGCTTGATTACACTGGGGACAGTGTAGTTTAAGTGTGGGGGAGGTAGCTACTGACGCAGCCGCGATTTATGGTTTTCGCAGTGCAACGATCGTTGCAGTTCTGCAGTGGTCGACGCAGTTATGCACCCAAAAATCTGCATTTTAGAGAAATTACAGTGTTTGCCCAAAAACTTCCCAGACTTGCAAAAAGGCCCCAGACGTGTTTTAGACTATATATTAGGGTTTTTAGCCACCTGTTTAGGCTACGCTTTCATAGCTAAGTTTTATTTTCAGAGAGAGTTTGAGGGGCTGGTTTTGTTCTCGAAAGAGACTTGATTTCGAACCTTGTTCTTATTCTTTGATTATTTTATGATATCTATTTTGACTATGTCTTCTGTTATGATCGCTATGTATGAGTAGAATTCTTGTTAGATTAAGGATTCTCATTAGGGATTTGAAGGAATGTTAGATTAATTGATTTAGATTTATCATCTAGTTCTTCATCTAATCTGTTCTTAATGCTTGATCTGAACTGGCCATTTAGATTATTGATTTTAGGTTGATTTACACAACGACAATTGGTTTATTTAACTAGATCTGATTTAGGTGAGCAATTTGTCTATTCGCAAAGGAATTTGGTTTAGAGAGATTGTGAACGAACGAACTTGGAATTAATGCATGTTTAGAACTCTAGGATTCGCAACGAAAGTTGGTCTGCTAGGTTGTTAGACATAGATAATTATCGCAGCGACATCTTGTTAGTTTTACCTTCGTGATTCTAGTTCAAGAACGCTATAGATTAAATCTGATTATCTGTTATCTGATTTCCTGATATCCTGAGAACTCCTGAAACCTGACGCCTTCGTTTGATTGCATACATCCACCTCGCTTAATTTGTTTACTTGCTATTTCGTTTACTGCTTTATAAATCTACTTCGCTTAGTTTAATCTGAACTACTGATAATTTATCGTGTGACCGGAGTCCTTGTGGATTCGATACCCTAAGTACTACAATCACATCACTGTGCACTTGCAGTTATAATAGGGATAAAACTAGACCTATCAATTGTTTTGGCAGAGGCCTCCTTGTTTTTTCAGACTATTGGGTTTGGACCCAACGGCTCTCTGGGTGACGTTTGGAGTGGTTAGTATCTTACGAGGTCCTCCTCTCTTTCCCTTTTGAGGCATCGTTTCACAGAGAGTTTAAGAGAAGAAATGAGAGGGTCGATAGTGTATCTGCAAAAATTTGCAATGAAACTAAGAACCTCGAATAAGAGATTCAAATAAGAGATGCCAGTTTGAGATTAGTCGCTATGGAGGAGGATCGGGAGAAAAATATGCGAGATGATTTGAAGGGAAGAACAAAATAAAATCAGAGTTTATGTTTGCGGCAAATGGTGGTTTCTCGACACTTGTTCGAAATTTGTTGGGTTAAGGCGGGTGATTGAAAAGTTTTGGGCAAAAAAATTAAGTTTGATTTTTTGGATTAAATACGCGAAATATTTTGAAATCTTTCGCGTAAGTAGTCGATTGTGATGCTTAAGTAAATAATGCTTAAGTAAATAATTCTTAAGTAAATTTGTATTTTACGCGTAATGTTGTAAGGTTTTGTTTTATTTTTATATATATAATAATAAAATATTTTATTAAGTAATAATGTAATAGCATTAATTAATAAGTTTTGACAATATCCAGGACTATAACTGCATATGACTATATACCTTAAACTATAAACCCTAAATCTTAAATACTGAAACCTAAACCCAAAACCTTTGACACACCCATTAACCCCTAAACCCTAAATATTGAACCCTAAACCCAAAACCTTTGACATGCCCATTAACCCATAAACCATAAACCATAGACGAAAGACACTCCCCTGCTTCAAAAATAGATATGTGACTTGGTATTATTATTTTATATAAATAGATGACTACTAAATAACATATATAGTTTAAGCCATAATCAAAATAGATAAGTCTCAAATACCTTAAAATGGAAAAGGAAAAATACTTAGTTTTACCCATTAACGCCATGATCATGATCATGAATGCTGTTAGTTGGGACTTAGTGATAAGACATATACATAATTAATACAGCCTAGGCAACCCAATGGCTGCATTGGCTCCATAAATAAACTCTGGTGGTTGCTTTGAACAATCAAATATTGGAAGCTTTTATTATTTGTCAAAATTCCTATTGCCTTCCATCTCTCAGTTACCAAATTCGTAATGATTTATCTTCCAAGTGATGTTCTTTTAAAAAATCTTCTTGAGGTCATTGACGGTGACAAAGGTTTACGCTATTTTATAAGGGCAAAGACAATATGCGAGGCACTTCAAAGCGTCCGGAAAAAAAATCAAGTTTCTACAAGTCGATCCATTTATACTACGGTTTTATTAACTTAAATCTATTTGCTTGCCCACTTCATTTTAAATAAGATTTCGTCGAGGGGTGTCTACAATCAGGAAACCTTGCAGCTCTTCTCTTACGAGGTATGTGTTGCTTTATCTACAACGACTGGATGGTTGAAGGAGAGGCAGTGATCAAAAGATCAGCAGATAGACGATGGGAAACAAGGATTTACGCGGACTCCATGCTCTCGCGTGTGTTTTATGGAGATGGAATAGTGTTGAAATGTGGATATATCATCGACCGTGAACTTGCCATTCGGATACGTATAAAGATAACTAGAAGGGATAGGCATGTATGGCCATAAACGCCATCGGCTGTTGATATATCATGGTTTTTCTAGGTTTTCAACCATGATATAAATGTACATATTGGGTCTTTAACCTGGTTTTTAGAGTCTATTGAGTCTTTTACAGGTAAGCTTACGTTTGGAGCAAAGAGAGGAATATTAAGACGTTTCTGGTGATTTGGGCAATGAGCTAAAGATAGTGTCTCGACCACGATGGAGTGTCGACAGACACTACCTTTGATGTCGGTCGACATGAGCCCGAGAGAAGTTATGGGCCGAGTTTGGACAAGTTTTAAAGAACTGCATAAAAGACCCCGAAGTTTCCTATATTCTAATCTAACCCCAAAACGTGTTTAGAGAGTATTATTAGGGTTTTCAGACTTATTCATATATCTTGTTCAAAACTTTTTTCTTGCTAGAGAGATTGAGAGATATTGGTTTTGGGGCTGATTCTTTCTACTTGCAACTTCTAAGAGAAGAATTTTGAACCCCTTCATTTCTATCTATTCAGTTTCTGGTTTTCTATTCATGATGTGTTGTTTAATTGCTTCTATGTCTGAGTAGTAACCTAGTTAGATTTAGGGATTCTCACAAAGGCTTTATGCTTGCTTGATAATTGATTGATTAGGATTCACTATCTTATAGTTCATCACCTAGGTTGTGCTTAATACTGATTTCTGACAATAGCACGAGAGTGTGAGTTAAAATCAGATCTGAGATAATTGACAATAGCACGAGAGTGTGAGTTATAATCTGAAAGAACATAGAGTGAGCAATTTAACTAGGTACAAAGAGATTTGGTCTAGGGAAATTGTGAACCGATAGAACCTGTACTTAATGCTTGTTTAGAACTCTAGGATCACAAAGAGATTTGGATCGCTAGGTTGCTAGATATAGAAATAATCCCAGCGAGAGTTGGATTATTTAGCATAGTGTTTCTAGTTCTTGAACCGCACTTAATCTGAATCATGTTAGTTAAACATCTTGCATAGCATAACTCCTGAGAACTTCCTAAGTCTGACGCCTTTCTTTCTATTGACAACACCTTTCTAGTTTACTGTTTTGCTTGCTGCATTCTCTGGATTGATTTAGCTTAACTTGAATACATAAAATATATCGTGTGACCGAGAGTCCTTTTGGATTCGATACCTTGCATACTACAATCACTAACTGTGCACTTGTAGTAGAATAGGATAAAACTTTACAACCTATCAAGTTTTTGGCACCGTTGCCGGGGACTCTTTGAATTCGCCGATAGATTTGTCCTAGAGTTGAGTCTAAGTCGTTTTTATTTTCTTGGTTCCTCGTGGATTCGATACCTTGCATACTACAATCACTAACTGTGCACTTGTAGTAGAATAGGATAAAAATTTACAACCTATCAAGTTTTTGGCACCGTTGTCGGGAACTCTTTGAGTTCGCCGATAGATTTTGTCCTAGAGTTGAGTCTAAGTCGTTTTTATTTTCTTAGTTACTGATTTTTCTCTTGTTTGTCTTGTTTTTGGTTGCGCAGGAAATCACATACGCATTTAGTGTCGACCGACACCATCACTAGTGTCGCCCGACACTGAGCTCGAGATAGAGATTTTGAGTTATGTGTATGCCAAGTAGACATACTCGAAGCAACCAGAGCGAAGAACTTGTGAACCTCAGACTTGAGGAGGTAGCTAGACTAGAGAGAACAAATAGAAAGGGTCAAAGGACAAGAATGAATAACAACCGTTTGATTTTGATACCTGATGCTGAGGGTGTTCTGAGAGACTGACAGAACAACCGGTACAACAATGAGGGGCAAAGGCTCGATGCTTAGGGACGTGTAATCCCTGATCCCGACCCTCCTCAAGGTCAAGGGCAGATGATTAATCCTCCTGCTGCTGAGAGGACTCTTGCTGACTACAACCGTCCCGATGAGTTCCATGCTAACCGGTCAGCGATTGTACCTCCTGGCTTCGAGAGGAATGATTTCGAGATCAAGACTGTCTACTACTCTATTATGAGACAGAATCCTTTCCATGGTTTCCCAAATGAGCAGCTCATGGATCATATTGATGAATTTGAAGACTTCACCACTGGGGTGAAGTACAATGGGGTAAACTATGACTACCTATTCCTCAAGATTTTCCCTTATTCTCTCGCTGGAGATGTTGTAGCTTGGCTGAAACAACTTCCACCTGAGAAGTTTACCACTTGGGATGTTGTGAATAGGGAGTTTTTGAGGCATTTTTATGATGATGCTCGCTCTGATCAGCCGAGACAGGATATTCTCACCTTCACCCAAGGACCTACAGAGCCTCTTATATCTTCCTGGATGAGGTTTAAGAAGTACCAACGTGATTGTCCTCACCACGGATTCTCTGAAGTGACGCCGCAGGGCATATTTTTCAGAGGTATTGATCTCCATTACCAGACTGCATTCGACAATGCCAGCAATGGAAACTTCAATATAAGGACTCCTGAGCAAGCTAAGACGTTGATTGACAACTTGGTGAGCAGCAATAGCACCAAGACTGCTGATAGGAGAAGGAAAGAGTCTGGTGGAAAGATCGACAATCTGGAGATAGCTGATATAAGGAGTAAGCTGGACACTGTACACAGTTTGTTGACTGCAAAGAAAGTTGTCCACTTTGCTCAGGATGTTGAGGTATTTGAGGCTGAAGAAGACAACAAAGAGGAGGATGTGAACTACATTGGTGGCTCTGGATTCCAAGGGAACAGGTTTGGTAATCAGCAAGGTAATAAGTTCTTCACTGGTGTATAGAGGAGCGCTTTCACAAGCAATCAAAGCTCTTCTGGATATGGTCATAATGATGGTTACCAAAATCCTTATCAGCCAGGTAACTCCTATCAGAGGACTTATGGATCATCTTCCTATCAGACACCTCCTGCTCCTAATGCTCATGAGAGCAAGGTTGAAGCTATATTGGAGCGGGTGCTGGAAGGTCAGACTAGAACTACTGTGGAATTCAACAAGAAGCTGGATGTTGTGTATGATTATCTGAATGGGAAGTTTGAATCATTGAGTACACATGTGAAGCGGTTGGATTCTCAAGTTGCTAAAACTGCTGGAGCTGTTCAGAGGCAAGCCGGATTCCTACCTGGAAGTACATATACTAACCCGAAGCATGACTGCATTCCATATCACTTCGGAGTGGGAAGGAGCTGTAAGCCATCCCTAATAGGCAGGTTACTGATAAGAAGATGGAGGAGATGGAGGAATTTGAAAAAGAGTATGAAGCTGCGAGACGGGCGTCAAACGACACCAACACTGGATGTTAGGCGACACCTAATTCTTTGAGTTCTCATGACGGACAGAAATCGACCGAGGTCGATTGCGAGGACGACGCCGGAACAAAGTCGACCAACGTCGACCGACACCAAGATGATGTCGGTCGACACCACACGCGTACAGAGAAAGAAGCTCAAACGAAAGCTCATGTAGCTGCAGGGAAGGTGTACAAACCCAAGGTACCTTTCCCTAGGAACCCAAAGCGGTCTAAGTTTGAGCGGTTTAAGGCTAAATACATGGCCATGATAAACAAGCTAACTCTTCCAATGCCACTAATGGATGTTGTGAGCAATAACCCGGTGTTGAAGAGATGTTTGAAGAAGATGTTGACTTCTGATATGGGGGATGACGAGTGTGTGCTAATGATAACTGAAGTCTGTAGTGCTCTCATCTTAAACAGAGTTCCAGAAAAGCAAAAGGATCCAGGGAGCTTTGTCTTGGACTGTACCATCTTCAGGGACAGATTTGACAGATCATTGTGTGATTTGGGATCCAGCGTTAATCTGATGCCATATTTAGTTGCTAAGCAGATGGGAATGACAGATTTCACACCAACTAGAATATCCTTGATTCTAGCAGATCGCTCCATAAGGATTCCTGAGGGTCTCCTAGAAGATGTACCAGTAAGAATAGGTGAATGTGTTATCCCGACTGACTTTGTAGTCTTGCAGTACAATGAGCAGCCTAAGGATCCTCTCATCCTAGGCAGACCGTTCTTGGCTACAGCTGGTGCCATCATTGATGTGAAAAAAGGAAAGATTGGTCTCAATGTGGGGGATCTGGTGATGAATTTTGACATGGATAAGCTTATGAGACACCATACTATTGATGGTCAGACCTTCTACGTTGACACGATTGAGAATCTGGCTGCAGAATTCCTCAATCAGATGCATCAGATTGATCCTCTGGAGAGAGCCCTGATGAGTTCTGAGAGTGGTATGTAGTTGGGAGATGATGTTGTTGCTGGGTATTTGAGGCTAATGGACGCTACCGAGCAAGTGATGAATCTAGAAGTCGCCAATGACATACAGTGTCGACCGACACCAGATGGTAATCGGTCGACACCAACTTCGGCAGATTGGAGCGAGGAGAGAGCTCCGAAGGTCAAAATGAAGCAGTTACCTGCTGGCCTCAAATATGCATTCCTAGGTAAGAACTCCACTTACCCTGTTATTGTCAATGCTGATTTGAATAACGCAGAACTCACTTTACTGCTAAGCAAGCTGCGCAAGCATCGCAAAGCTCTTGGCTATTCTCTTGATGATATTTTAGGTATCTCTCCAGACTTGTGCATGCATAGGATACACCTTGAGGATGAGAGCAAGTCATCAATTGAGAATCAGAGGCGTTTGAATCCAAACCTGCAAGAGATTGTGATGAAGGAGATCATGAAGCCGCTGCAAGGTGGGATTATTTATCCTATATCAGACAGTGATTGGGTCAGTCCAGTTCATGTGGTTCCTAAGAAAGGAGGAGTCACAGTGGTGAAGAATGACAAGAATGAGCTGATTCCTACAAGGACAATCACTGGTCACAGGATGTGCATAGACTACCGGAAGTTGAATGCAGCCACAAGGAAAGACTATTTTCCACTACCTTTCATTGATCAAATGTTGGAAGGTTAGCTAGTCATCCATACTACTGCTTTTTGGATGGCTATTCTGGTTTCTTTCAGATCCTTATCCACCCAGAGGACCAGGAGAAGACTACATTCACATGTCCTTATGGTACATTTGCATACCGTAGAATGCCATTTGGACTGTGTAATGCCCCTGCGACGTTTCAGAGATGCATGATGTCCATCTTCACAGACATGATAGAGGATTTTATGGAGGTCTTTATGGATGATTTCTCTGTCTACGGATCATCTTACCATGCCTATCTGGATAATCTTTGCAAAGTGCTAGCTCGCTGTGAGGAAAAGCACATGGTTTTGAACTGGGAGAAATGTCATTTTATGGTCAAGAATGGTATTGTACTTGGACATAAAGTCTCTGAGGCAGGAATCGAGGTAGACAGAGCTAAGATTGAGGTAATGACAGGGTTGCAGGCGCCTGATTCAGTAAAAGGAATACGAAGTTTCCTTGGGCATGGTGGTTTTTACAGGAGATTCATTAAAGATTTCAGCAAGATAGCTAGGCCACTCACTGCACTTCTTTGCAGGGATGTGAAATTTGAGTTCACAGATGAGTGTCATGTAGCATTCATGGAACTGAAGCAAGCTTTGATTTCTGCTCCAATTGTATAACCTCCAGACTGGAGTCTACCTTTCGAGGTAATGTGCGATGCTAGTGATTATGCAGTAGGAGCTGTACTTGGGCAGAGGAAAGACAAGAAGCTCCATGCTATCTATTACGCCATTAGAACTCTTGATGAGGCTCAAAGGAACTATGCAACGACTGAGAAGGAACTGTTGGCAGTTGTGTTTGCATTTGAGAAGTTTCGTTCGTACCTGATTGGTTCCAAGGTGGTTGTACATACTGATCATTATGCGCTTAAGTATCTGATGCAGAAGAAAGATGCTAAGCCAAGACTGTTGAGATGGATTCTATTGCTCCAGGAATTTGACATAGAGGTGAGAGACAAGAAAGGAGTAGAAAATGGTGTTGCTGATGACTTGTCTCGGATTAGGATTGATGAGGATGTTCCAATAGTTGATTCCCTGCCGGAAGAGAACATCTACAAGATTGAGATAGGTTTTCAAGATCTTTCTGCGAGTTCACTGCCTTTTACACGGATTGCAGAGCCAGTGTCGGTCGACACTAATTCCATGTCGGTCAACACTCGACTCGAAAAAGCGGACGATAATCGATCACGCTCGACGCTGCTTAGTCGATTGGGGACGATGTCGGGACAGAGACAGAAACTCTGCATGATGAAGCTGACATATTCATAGCTTCGATGACCCACGGTCCTCTCCCTACTAGACCTTGGTATGCCGATATAGCCAACTAACTTGCTGCAGAGGATGAGCCTGAATTGTTTAAAGGATATGCTAAGAAGAAGTTCCTTAGGGAAGTTAGACGCTATTACTGGGATGAACCCTACTTGTATAAGCACTGCTCTGATGGTATCTACAGACGCTGCATTGCGGAGTCTGAAGTAGATAATGTACTGTACCATTGCCATGGTTCTGAGTATGCTGGGCATTTTACTACATTCAAGACAGTATCTAAGATTCTTCAAGCAGGTTTCTGGTGGCCTACAATGTTTAAAGATGCCCAATTATTTTTCTCGCGATGTGATGTGTGTCAGAGGAGGGGAAAGATAAGTAAGAGACACGAGATGCCACAAAATTTCATCCTTGAGGTTGAAGTCTTTGACTGCTGGGCATTGATTTCATGGGTCCGTTTCCATCCTCCTATGGGAACAGGTATATATTGGTTGTTGTGGACTATGTATCCAAGTGGGTCGAAGCTATTGCAAGTCCGTATTGCAAGTCCGACCAATGACTCTTCGGTAGTTCTTAAGCTGTTTAAGACTATCATCTTCCCCAGATGAACTATGATCTTAAACCTGCAGTTGAAAGGCGTCTCATACAGCTTAATGAGTTGAATGAGATTCGCCACCACGCTTATGAGAATTCGAAGCTGTACAAGGAGCGTACAAAGGCCTATCATGACAAGAAGATCATCTCACGCAAATTCGAACCGAATGATCAGGTACTTCTCTACAATTCTCGACTAACATTGTTTCCTGGAAAACTATGCTCTCGTTGGTCAGGTCCATTCATTGTCAAAGAATCTAGACCCCACGGAGCTGTAGTCCTGATGAATTCCAAGGGAGACGAGTTCACAGTTAATGGACAAAGGGTGAAGCACTACTGGGCGAAACCTAAAATCCCAGATGGCAACATTGTCTATCTGGATAATCCACCAAGCGCCTAATTGCGTCCAGTCAAGCTATTGACTTTAAAAGAGCGATGAGTGGGAGGCAACCCACTGTACGTCAGTTTTCTTCTCTTTTTGGTTTTATTTCTTGTGTCTTTTGGATTTTCTTGTTTTGGTGTTTCAGACCCGAGAGTGCAGACATCAGTGTCGGTCGACACTCACTTATGTGTCGGTCGACACCGACTGCGACCACAGGTAAGGTTTCTGTTCTAAGTCTCAGTTCTATTCCAATTTGCTTTATACCGATCTCACGCTACAATTGCACTGGGGATAGTGCATTTTAAGTGTGGGGGAGGTAGTTACTGACATTGTGTTTTGTTTTCTTAGAGTCAGTCCCAGTTTCAGTGGTTTTGCAAAATTGTTTTATTGAGTCAAAATTTGTATGAAACTATGATTTTTCGAGGAAATTTTGAGCTGGAACAGGAACTAGTGACCATTGGACAGACTTGCAGAGCCTCTATGACTATTAGAAAACCCCAAACGGATCAGCCTACCAAGGACACCCATATCTAACCAGGTATTCAGAGGATCCATCATTAGTCTCACCTTAATATTGACTTTAAATTCTCACTTAGGGGCTTGGTAATCTTTGGGTCGGATTTCTTTGATGTGTTTGGCACAGCCTATGATCATGTTCTTAAGTATGGTTCACTACAGGAAAATCGGGTATTCATAGCGACCGAAAAACGCTATCTAATCCTATCGCAGCGTATTTAGAAATGATGTGTCTGCCCCCGCGACAATAGGTCCAAGACCTATTGTAGCGCTTTTCCATTATGATACGATAGCTACGTATACGATAGCGTTTCTTTCAATGCAATTGTATATTATACAATAGCGCTTTCTTTCTGTTATTATATTGTAATTTAACGCTATAATTGCTACTTATATCAGATTACATAATATTTTAGATAGCGTTTTTAAAAACGTTATTGATTTGTTTATTTAAATACAGCGTTTATTTATCTGTTATAGTTTATACATATATCAGACTCCCATGTTTTTTTATAGCGTTTTAAAAAATGCTATGTGTGTTTTTTTAAATACAGCGTTTATTTTTTCGCGATAGTCTATTCTAGAATAGCGTTTTATTTCTGCAATAGCATTTTTTGTAATTTGTTGATAAAATTTGTTATAATTTGAATTTAATTTGATTATATTTTATAGAAAATTGTACATTATAATTAATATGAAAAAGAAAATCAGAAATGAGAATAAAACCACTCAGCAAAAGATTCCACTCTACTTGTTCCAAGTATACAAACGTTTCAGAAGATTAGCCAATACATAACCAATATAACAAAGTTAAACAAGCAGCTCGGTGCCTTGCCTTTGGAGGACTGTCCTTGTTCTTGTTTAGGACGTTTCCTTGGTGCCGAGGTGCTTGCATTCTTCATGTTTCTGATAGCAGCTCGGTGATCTCCTACACATCATTTCGCTCAGCTTCATATACTTCTTGTTGGTTTTGTTGTGTAACTTGAGGGATTTGTGGGAGTTGCGGTTTAAATTCAAAGGCAGAGAGACCGCAGACGAGTCTTCTCATTGGTTCCATTGTAATAAGCAGTTCATACAATGCCAAAGTGAATGACGCTTAAAAGTAAGAAACTATCGACTAATAGAAAAAACAAACAAAAAGAAAATGAAAGACAAACCTCAATGCAAACAGTTGCTATGGCAGACAGAGAAATACCTCAGTTGTTCCAACTAAGGTTTTCTAACGGAGAGTATTAGAAAGACCTAACCTTTGGGATTCTCAGCGACCTTTGTTCGTTCGTGCAACAGTGAGTAAACCTGCACCGAGAGATGGAAAGGAATTGTATCAAAAAAGATTAGAAAGTGTAATTAACAATTCATATATTAGAAGATTGTACCTCTCATCAATCACTGCTTTTTGCGGCTCCGACAAATAGTTCCTTCACCCAAATCGATTGAAGAGGTTTAATCCCAAAAGAGATTAATAGAGATATTATAGAGATTAAAAGAGATTAAAAGAGAATACAAGAAATAGTTACAGGCGGAGGATACTTGTCTGTTTCACGGCGGAGAGGGTTAGGGTAGAGCTGAAGCGTTTTCCTAATAGAGATATAAGCGTTATCGAATAAAAAAATTAGATGGAGATGGCGAAACTAATCGACCGGTCAGAGATGGTGATCTTAGCGAGCTCTTCTAATTGGTTGTCATGGTATAATTTTTGGTCTACTTTTAATAATAAATTCGATACAAATCAGGATTGCCAAAAATGTACAAAATTAGGATTTCTATATAGGCTTTTTAATAAAAGAAATTCCGAATAATAAAGAGTACCAAAAAAACCATTTTTAGAGTTAAGGGTTTAAAGTTAAGGGTTTAAGGTTTAGGGTTTAGGGTTTAGGGTTTAGGATGTATAGAATGTGTTCAAAACTCTAGAGAATGTATTGTCAGTAATTATTTTAATGGTTAATCATCGACATAGAACTTTTATTTTGTAGTTATATAAATCAGTTTGTTATCCATTAGAATGGAAACAACATTCCAATCTTAATATGCAATCATCCCAAGCAGCAAGAAATATATTAAACATTGTTTTATCATTACAATACCACAATATTTCATAACAAAAAGTAATTCACATAAAAAAAATTAAACAACGAAAAATGAAATATTCGTTTTACTAACCCTTCCAACTAATTGTATAAACACAAACATTGTGAATTGGATTGTGAAGAAACACAAACACGACTGCGTTTGGTTTTGTTTCCCTCCATCTTAAAAATTTGAGTTACATGCCATTACAGGTTTGGCCATCATGTGTTTGATCAAATTAATTCATTTGATGTATATATATGATTTTATATAAATCAAATAGTGTCCATTGGGGCCCAACCGGACAATAATCCTAAATACATAATAATAAACCTAATGACCAATCTCAAATCATTTATCTTCTAGGACCCCGTCACAATCAGTCCTAACACATAAACTCTCATCATCAGAAGATTCATCACCCAAATCATCATTGTATTCGATGGATATTGGCGGAGCTACGAACTCTTCTTCGGTTTCTAACTCATGATACCCCCTTGGTGGTGCCCTCATAACAACACTCCAAGGTGATATTTCATCTTCTCTGGAGTAAAACGCTTGTTTTGCTTGAGAAGGGAAAATGTATGGATCTTGGCGAAATGTTGTATGGTTAAGGCTGAAGTTCACAAGAATAAAGCCTTCTTCTTCCTTGAGACCATTCCCTTTGATGGCCCACTTACACTTGAATAATGGAACCTCAAACATGTTGTAGTCTAGCAATATTATCTGTTGTATCAATCCAAAGTAAGAAACTACGTCTGCCATGTGATTGGTATCTTTCACACTTGATCTACACATAGTAAAAGCTTCATACGCTACACCACAGTTCTGAGTTTTCCGCTTTAAGCGTTCGGTGTGAAAACGATGCCCATTAATGATGTACCCGTTATACGTTTGAGCTTTATGCCTTGGACCAAATGCTAACCATCTTAGTTTGGTCGAATGCTCTTTTGAATTAGTAGGGATCTGATATAAACAAATACAATATGATAATAGTGATAGTATCAGTATTGACTTAAAGAGAAAAGATGTATAGAGATATTTCTACATACCTTTTCTTTTAGCCAATGTGAAAAACGTTCCCCGTGTAGCTTCCATAAAAGAGTTTGATTTCTTCTGCAACGGACATCCTTATCTTGTAAATCGTCTAGATGCATGCTGTTTTACAAAACAAAAGAGTTAGAATTAGTGACTATCAACCAACAATCATATATTAAATAAGTATTAGAAACTAAAAGTCATAACGTACTCAACATATGGATTTACAGCTGCCGTGTTCATCAACACATATCTGTGAGCAATTTGAAGCTCTTTATCAGATAGTGTAACTTCTATACCCTTATTAATTGGACGCCCTTCAAGTACACGCTCATCCAAATCAACATCTTCATTACGATTTGCAGACTCCAGAACTGGTACAGATGTTTTGAGAAACTCCAAGCAAAAAGCAATAGATTCAGCTGCCAAGTAACCCTCCGCCATACATGCTTCTGGCCTTGCGTAGTTCTTAACGTACGATTTTAGTGTTTTCATGTACCTAAATGACCATCGTAAAACAACTATCTCAGATACTTACTTATAATAAATAAAATAACAAAATATAAAAACTAAAATAATTATGTACCTCTCAAATGGATACATCCATCTGAAGTGTACAGGGCCACCCAAACGTGTTTCTCTAGCTAGATGTATAGGTAGATGGAACATTATATCAAATAGAGATGGAGGAAAAAACCTCTCCATTTGGCACATCGTCTCAACAAGCTCAGACTCCAGTGTTATTAGCTTCTCCGGGTCAATTACACGCTCGCATAGTCTACTGAAGAAGTTGCATAATATACTAACTGCAGTCCTAGGTCCTTTTGGCAACAAACCTCTCAATGCAACTGGTAACAAGTTCTGGAGAAGAACGTGATGATCATGGGACTTCAGATCACCAATCGTAGGAGGATCAAGTGAGACACAGTTTGCAATGTTCGCACAGTACCCATTTGGTCCTCTGATTCAGCCAATCTCTTGCAGAATGTCTTCTTCTCTTCCTTGCTCAGCCAATAAGCAGCTGGTGGTAAATACGTTTTAGTCCCACGTAACTGAGTGTGTAACTTACTTCGAATCCCCATTTCCTCTAAATCTTGTCGTGCTTTCACATCATCTTTTGACTTAGCATTGTGCATCAAAAGGGAAAGAATGGCATCAGACACATTCTTTTCCACATGCATAACATCGATGTTGTGACGCACCGGCATATCCTAACTCAACAAACAAAAAAGGAAAGAATGGCATTAGACACATTCTTTTGTACTTTTTTATTTTGATAAATGACTAACCTTCCAGTAAGGTAAATCAATTAGGATAGAACGTTTCTTCCACCTCCATTGGTTAGAGTGTTCTTCATATTCTGCATGGGTAAGCTCATCAACATCACATAAACCTGATCTTTTCCTTTTACTTTTCTCTTTCTCCAATGGTTTTCCAAATTCATTCTTATAATCCTTAAGGTGCTCAAATATTTCAGCACCTGTTTGAATTCTATTAGGAGTCCCTTCCTCCACAATGTTATCAAACCAAACTTCTCGGCGTCGGTATGGATGACCAGGTTTGAGTCTTTTCCTATTTCCCAAGTAGACGTACTTACGACTAAACGCCAACCACCTACTAGGTGTATCCTTCTGGCATACATTACATCCTTGTTTCCCTTTAACTTTACATCCAGACAAGGTCCCCAATCCTGGATAGTCGCTGATAGTCCACAATAGTATAGCCTTAAGTGTGAAAGTGTCCTTCGCTAACGAATCATATACATGGATACCTTCATTCCACAAATCATTTAGATCATCAATCAAGGGAACAAGGTAAACATCGATGTTGTTACTTGGTGCAGTCGGTCCAGGGATCAGAAAGGTTACCATAATGTTCTCTGACCTCATACACATCGTTGGAGACATATTGTAGTTCACTAACAGAATTGGCCATGTGCTATACTTGGTATTCTGGATAGAATAGGGGTTCATCCCATCTGTAGATAAACCAAGTCTTAGGTTTCTTGGTTCAGCTGCGAAAAGTGGCCATCTAGCATTGACCTGAGCCCATGTCAATGTGTCAACCGGGTGTCTCATTGTTCCATCTCCAGAAGCATAACTGTAATGTCATTGCAAATTCTTAGACATTATCTCCGATCTAAACATCATCTTCAATCTTTCTTTTATAGGGAAATATCTGAGTATCTTTGCAGGAATCCCATACTTTGTCTCACCAGAATGCTTATCAACTTCCCATCTTGAAGCACCACACCTTGGGCAGCTACTCATCTCCTCGTAGTGTTTCCGGTAAAGAATGCAGTCATTCTTACATGCATGGATAACATCATATCCAAAACCAAATATCTTCAAGAAATTCTTTATCTCAGATGTGGATGTTGGAAGCACATTACCTTTGGGAAGCATGTCATGAACCATACTCAAAAGCTGATCAAAGTAATTCTCTGAAATCCCACTCTTTACTTTGATCCTGTAGAGTCCCATAATTGCTGCAACTTTGGTGTAGTTTGGGCAGTCCGAGTATAGAGGAGTTTCTGCATCCTCTAATTTTTTCTTAAACACAAATTCTTCGGAACTTCCAACAATTTTAGGCTGTTCTCCATCCTTATTCGAGGACTCTGAATTATCTTCATTTTCAAAGAAGGCAGATCTAAACAACTCATACGTTTCTAAGTCAGCACGTTCATCATCACCTGTTTTCTCATTCCTTATCTCTCCATGAATACTCCAACAAGCATTTCTCTTGTACTTGTGATCCATTCCCCTAATTACCAAATGATCCAGTACTATGCATATATCTTGATGACACACATTCCGACAATCGATACAAGGACATAACATCTGCAAAGGATTACCCAATCTCTTCGCTGATGCATACACAAAAGCACGTGCACCTTCCTCATACTCAGAGCTTGCCGTGTAAATTATAAAATAATCAAAGTATGTTTAACACAAAACATTCAACAAGTATTGTTACTACACTGTGTTCAAGATTTTGTCAGAAAGTTGTAGAGAGGTTCGTACCTCGGAAGCCAAACCCATGACTTATCCATTACCAGAACACCGCAACAGCTACCAGAGCAAAGTGAAGTCGGAGAGTAGTGAAATTAGTCACAGAATTATAATTAGCCCCAAATTGAAACAAAAACCTAATTTTTTACCGGGCCAATTTTTTTGTTTATCCGCCACCAATTTCGACAGCGTTTTAAATTATGTAATGCTATGTATTCTACACGTCACCTTTTTTTTATAAAAGACGACCTTTTCGTAGCGTTTACAAAAAATGAAACGCTATTAAAAACTAAAACATAGCACAACACATATAAACGCTATAAGGCGACGGTATGAATATTCGATTTTCCTGTAGTGGTTTCTGATTTTCCCCTCCCTTGAAAGTAAAAAAAAAAAAAGATAAAACCGAGGATAAGCTAGTAGCTTCGAAGTGGTCACGAGAGTGGTAGAGACCCCTATTACCTCATGTGTATCCATGGAAAGATCCAAAGTTAAACCCCAATAAAAAGGGAAGAGCACTGATAGAAAAAAATAAAATGATACCCAGTGGGGAAAAATCAGTGCTAAGGGAGAAAGGGAAAAGAAAGAAACCAGAAACCGACATTTTGGTGGTCAGATACTGAATAGGTTGAGTCCATGTGTCCTTTGATTCGATACTCCCTCTGTGAGACAGGACCTAATTGTATACAGAGGCTAGTGTGGTGAACTTGAATGTCCTAACTTGATTATGGAGTTTACTTGGGACAGTTGCTAAGTGTGGGGGAAGTACATTGTGGTCTTGAGTTCTGTAGGAATGTTTTCAATGGCTTACTAAGTGAATGTGAATGCGAAAGTTCCTAAGACGAAATGAGTTTCTGTGTTTTCAAACCTCTTCTCTTATATTTTGGTTCTTTACTTGCTTGAGGGCAAGCAAGAGCTAAGTGTGGGGGGAGTTGATATATCATGGTTTTTCTAGGTTTTCAACCATGATATAAGTGTACATATTGGGTCTTTAATCTGGTTTTTAGATTCTATTGAGTCTTTTACAGGTAAGCTTGTGTTTGGAGCAAAGAGAGGAATATTAGGACGTTTCTTGTGATTTGTGAAACGAGCTAAAGAAGGTGTTTCGACCACGATGGAGTGTCGACCGACACTACCTTTGATGTCGGTCGACACTGAGCCCGAGAGAAGTTATGGGCCGAGTTTAGACAAGTTTTAAAGAACTACATAAAAGACCCCGAAGTTTCTTATATTCTAATCTGGCCCCAAAACGTGTTTAGAGAGTATTATTAGGGTTTTCAGACTCATTACTCATATATCTTGTTCAAAACTTTGTTCTTGCTAGAGATATTGAGAGATATTAGTTTTGGGGCTGATTCTTGGTACTTGTAACTTCTAAGAGAAGAATTTCAAACCCCTTTATTTCTATCTATTCAGTTTCTGGTTTTCTATTCATGATGTGTTGTTTAATTGCTTCTATGTCTGAGTAGTAACCTAGTTAGATTTAGGGATTCTCACAAAGGTTTTATGCTTGCTTGATAATTGATTGATTAGGATTCACTATCTTATAGTTCATCACCTAGGTTGTGCTTAATACTGATTTCTGACATAGCACGAGAGTGTGAGTTAAAATCAGATCTGAGATAAATGACAATAGCACGAGTGTGTGAGTTATAATCTGAAAGAACCTAGAGTGAGCAATTTAACTAGGTACAAAGAGATTTGGTCTAGGGAAATTGTGAACCGATAGAACCTGTTCTTAATGCTTGTTTAGAACTCTAGGATCACAAAGAGATTTGGATCGCTAGGTTGCTAGATATAGAAATAATCTCAGCGAGAGTTGGATTATTTAGAATAGTGTTTCTAGTTCTTGAACCGCACTTAATCTGAATCATGTTAGTTAAACATCTTGCATAGCATAACTCCTGAGAACTTCCTAAGTCTGACACCTTTCGTTCTATTGAAAACACCCTACTAGTTTATTGTTTTGCTTGCTGCATTCTCTGGATTGATTTAGCTTAACTTGAATACATATAATCTATAGTGTGACCGAGAGTCCTTGTGGATTCGATACCTTGCATACTACAATCACTAACTGTGCACTTGCAGTAGAATAGGATAAAACTGTATAACCTATCAGATGTATTCTTTGAGAAGGAAGCAAGTGGAGATATCAACGGCCTTTATTGTTGCATGTGTGCTCCGATAACAAATTGAAAGGGTTAGTGGGACTTTGGTTTCAAGGGTTCAACCATGTGCGACACATACTTTTTTACCATAGAGTCACTATTTTACTTTAGACTCCTGCTAAACAATTTCGGAATTTGGCCCTGTTTAGATTCTTGAATATCCTTCATTTGCTAAATATTACTAAGTTGTGTTAACTTCAAAAAATATTATATGATGTCTTCATTTATGTGCAAATTTTAAACATAAGGAGTATATGCGTTATCTTTGGGTGCAAATGGTAATACGTCCAGAGAATTTTATGACTGAATAAATGACTTTTTGCAAACAGGCGCGATGATTAAATTGAAATGACATTTACCTAAATTATTTTTCAACAATATATCCATGCAAGTAACAACGCGTTTTTGTAATAAATTTTGGACCGCAATAAATAATGAAGCGATATTATATATCAATACCTAGCAATTTAGATTCATCATGTACATACTTACTCCAGCCAAAGATGCACGCCAACATATGCATATTAGTAAATAAATAACAATAACATAAATACTATTTAAATTTATGGAAAACCCAAAGGTTGGATCCGATCTATAAATACACATATGCAGATTCCTTAGAAACAATACTTATCTCAAATACTCTACAATATTAGTTTTTAAAATTCTCCTTTGCATGTTTCCATATTTTCAAACAAAAATTGGCAATGGATTTCCTTCCTAGTGATATCCTAAAAAAATCCTTCTTGCCGTCATTGACTATAACCAAAGGATACGCTATTTGGCTAATATGAAAGCAACATGCACCGCGTGCAAAACGTCGGAGAGAGTGCAATTTTCTATAAGTCGGTCGATCAATACTTCATTACTTCTCCAATGTTACTGAAATTATATGGTGCTCACCTATGGTTATAACTAAATTGGTCAAAAGATGTCTGGAATCCGAAAACCCTTATGCTCTTATCCTTAGAGGTGTGTCTTTTGTATATTGCGACTGTTGGGTTGACCGATCGTTGACCTCCATCGACAGGATGGTTAAAAAAGGCTATGATCAAATGATCGGCAGATAGTCGATGGGAGGCGGGGATATACACGTACTCCATGTTCTTGCGGGTGTTTTATGGAGAAGGAAAAGTTTTGAACTGTGGGTACATCATCGAGCGTGAATTTTCAACTCGAGTACGTTTTAAGATAACTACGAGAGAAAGTTATGGACGGTCAGACAGACGGTGTGTCACTGTTCTATAAGAATCAAAGAAGATTAGATACCAAAGGTCTTTATAGATGTTTGTGTGCTCTGATAATTACTGGGGTTTATTGGTGGGACAATGGTTTCAAAGGTACAAACATGTGCGATACATGCTTTTGGACACTTGAGTCACTATTCTTCTTCACAATCATGAGAGATAATTTCGTAATTTGGTCCCATTATCTTTATGAAGATCTTTGTTAATATATAGTTTGTTAAATGTAATAGGTTATATAACGCTCGACTTTTCAAATAATGAAAAAAATAATAAAGTTTTAAACTACCGAATTTAGTTATATTTACAAAGCGACATTGGAAATATTAAAATAATCTAAACGGATGAAGTTTGGCATGCTCAAGTCGATAACTGATGGCCACAATTTAACTAGACATTGTAACTCTCATTTCCAAGATATTTAAACATTACTAGTTTTGATTTGATGGGTGTCTCGAGACTATTTATTAGAGTATGCATTGGGTAGTAATTATGGTTTCATCTTTTCTTTTACACCAAACGATCTTAATCAAACATATATAGCGAGATGAAGTGGTTGGTGTGAAATGTTCTTACTAGTTTTATGATGGTTTGAGAAATTAAATTATGATTTTGTGAATCTTTCATGTTATAGGGTTTTAATTTTTTGCGTATATACGAACTAATCATGTCGGCTAATTTAATAGTATAGGAATTTTTCGTATATACGAACTTATCATTGCACGGTTTTATATTTATCTAGGCTAAGATAAAAAAAAAATATCATTGACGGTTGTGGCCGAAACATTTTTTCTAAACCAAGGGTTGTGACTTCTAATTTTTGCACCTTTTACTATTATTAATTCAAGGGTTTTGTTTTAGTGCTTCACACCTTTTACACACCAATTTGGGAAACTATTTAATTTTAAAACCCTAGACGCTTCATTTTCTTACCGCTTACTGAGAGAAAAACTTGTTTTCAAGCTAATTTCCGCAAACAATTCTCTGAATCTCAACAATGACTCCACTGACTTTCAAAAAAATTTCTCAAGTCAACAACTTCATTTCTTTCCTTTGGGACTTAAAAGTTCTTCTTTTGCCTGTTTGGATTTGTGTTAAGTCCATTGAACCAAAAATTCAAATGATTTTGGTCGATGAAGAGGTAATCTTTCTTTTACTCTATAATCTGTTTTTTTAAGTGGGTTATTGCATGATTCATTTATTAAGGTATTCGTTTATTTATTTAGGGTATGAAAATAGAGGAAACCGTTCCTGCTTCTTTTATTGAGAAATTATGTTTATCTACATGGTGTGAGGGTCGTTGGTTTAAACTTGCAAAAGCTCGAGTTGTACAAGTACTGGAATATGTGTCGTTGAACCCTCCCGATTTCAAGATCATATTCGTGTTAAACACATCTTTCTGCCTCATTTATGATAATATTATGGAAGGTTATTTTATGCAATTTGAATCGATTCCGGATATATTAGATGGGAGAGTCTGTGATGAATACCCTATAGGTAACTTTTAGTCTATACATTTTTTTCTTTATCGGATTATATTAATCTTGTTATTTGCATGTATGGTAGACATTATATTTTTAACTAAATAGATTAAGGTATAGTTTTTTAAATGACTTTATATTTCTATTATAGATGTCCTTGGTATTTTTACACGTGTTGGAGACCTTCAACCTTAATGGGCAGGACCAAAGCTGCGGCTTACAACTCGCGACCTAATGTTAGATAAACAAATGCCTATAATCTTTTTCACATATGTTTTGTTGTTTGTCTCTGATAAAAATCTTGAAATCATTAATTTTTCTAGCCTCCAGAGTGTTCAGTGTTTATTATTCAGGGAAGATGCTAAGGAACTAATAAAAAGGTCTTGGAAGGATGCTGATAGACATCTCTTTGTGATTCTTCATTTCTTCTACAGAAAGCACGAAATGGGTATGATTAGAAATTCAATTTAGCTTTTTTTTAGAATGATCTCATTGTCTATTACATGTTTGGGTTTAGGATTGATGACCCTTTTGATTTCTATATTGTTTACAATGTTAATGGTGTTTGCGTATAAAAATTATTTTAAAAGGTGTAACTTGGCTCAAAGGAGAAGAAGGGATATCAACGATTATATACGATCAAACCAACAATTCGACTTTAATGGATTTCTCAACAGGTTTTTGTCATAATCCTAATGCAACTCATATACAATATGTTTTATATGTTTTCCGGAATTCATACATTATTTTCTATTTTGTAGCTTTCCAAATCCCGTACATGACCAATATCTTGAAGAAAATATCATTTCCCGGTTAAAGATCTTCTAAATTATGTAATTGGTTTAGAACACCTTACTAAACTTTATTATTTTATGGTTAGATGATATGTTGATCGTCTTTATGTTTCTTTTAAAAACATATGTATTGTTAATGTTTACAACTTTTCTGTCCACAATCATAATCTCTTTTTTATTACATCATATAAATAGCATATAGAATCAATATAATCCTTATCAATTTGGTTATTGTTAAGTTCAAATATCAAAGTATATATTTCATTTGTGATACGATAATAAAGTATTTTGCACATATAAATAATTGTACACATATGTTAATGCAAAATAATATGTAGCTATAATATTTTCATAAACAATACAATTACACAAATAAATTTGTGTTTTAATTTTGTAATATTTTCATAAACAATACATTTACGCGAATATTGAGTTGAATATTAGTCGTAACAATAGAGACAAATAAAAGACTTGGTTACTATTATACACGAAGTAGCGAATTAGTCGTCCATGTACTGACCAATTCACAATTTTTCTACGACTCTTAACATCAGACGCAAAAATAGTCGCCATATCACCGACTAGCCTGTGATTAGTATTTTTGGACTCGACAATAGTCGTTAATCAGTTGTAAATCGACGACTTAATTGCCGCCAATTATTTTTGGTCGTATATTAGTGACTAATACACGTCTATATATTTGTTTTCGCAAAATATTAGCAATATTGTCCCCTAATAGTCGCCAAATATTACGACTAGTTCCAGTCGGAAAAACACTGTTTTCTTATAGTGTTTCCCTCTAATATGACACTAAGGACTGAATTCAATGTGGAAAACCTACACTTAAAGATTGAAGCACATGTTTAAATCCTCCCAATGTATGTGCTTGAACCTGCAAGAAAAGGAGAGGTTGAATTTGTTTTCTTAATAGATCTTATAAAAAATGCAATTTGCAGGTGCATGATTAAAAGTATCTACCCATATGAGTGTGAAGTGTTACCTCCTCACGAATTTAGGGCATGACTTTGTAAGCCCTCATGAATGGATAGGGACACATGGCTTATAATAGTGTCATATGTAAACACTTACCGTAGTGTGAGAATTCGTGTTAATATTATCTTCATGTGCCCAAAAGGTTCAGAGGATTTAATCCATAGGAAATCATGATTCTCAGGCATTTGGAATATGTAATATCACTAAGATGAAAATTTAATCGCGTTACGACATTTTTATTTATGCATGAGTTTGATATATATCTTATATATTTAGTAGATTTGTGATTACACTTAAATGGAGGATATTAAAGATTTAAATGTACAGTTGTAAAGTTTAATGAATAGTTACAATTTATTAAATAAAATATTGCAACTCTTGGTAATGAACCATTGCAACATTTGATGATGAATCATTGTAGCATTTGGTTATGAACCATTGCAACTTTGGGTTATGAACCATTGCGACATTTGGTAACGAATAGATGTAATGGTAGATAATTAATAATTGCACTATTTGATCTCTATCATATATATAATGGGAGACTTTTTTACTCTCCTCTCAACGCGCCACCTCAGCCGCTTATGTGGCATTCTGTTTTTTTTTTCTTCACCTCAATCCATTGCAGTTGGGCTTCTAACTAAACTTATATATATTTCTCTAAGCCCACAACGAAAATTTCCTAAGAAAGTGGGCCTTCGCACCTTCTTCCAACTCTTTGTCTTACCTTCTCGCCTCCCTCTCTGGACAAATCGACAGTCACACCTCCATCGTGGGGATCCCCTCCATCTTCCCATGGCGCAACACCGTTACAGCGGTTCGGAGATTCGTCAAAAGCTTAGAGTCGTAGAGATGAAGGAAGACGGATATGGTGAAACCAAAGAGAGACCAATTGAATCAAATGCGTTCTGGTTATTTCAACACCATCAACGATACTCCCCAGGTTTTTTCCCTGCAGTTTAAGAAGGAGATTCAAAGTCGTGGATTACTTTCAGACGTCAAAAAACAAGTCCTCAGATCCGAAATTGTTTTAATTGTTCCTATTCACCTGGAGATAATATGGCTTCCTTCGAGATGAATGACCTGAAAAATAAGTTCTGTAAAATAATGATTTATGGGTTTTCTCGATTGTGACAAAAAAAAGTTTTCCTCGATATTGAATTTGTTTATCTATACTGAATCGATGAGGAATATAATGGGTTATTCGACTTGGTTATGTACTTTTCGTGTATCTATGTAGGCTAATAGTTATTGTTGTCACCTTCTGATCTGTTTTGTTTTTTATTCTTTATGATGTTACCTTGGTAATCATTGCAAAAAGTTTCAATTTTTGAACCCATCATTTGATTAAAGTCTCTCTGTTATTCAGCTTTATTGATTTATGATTACTGATCACAACTGCGAATGATTTTCTCGGGCGAATGAAAATTTTGCGGGAACCAGGAGGAGGATCATATGAAAATGACAGGAAGCCGTCAATATTGCAGCTTACAGAAGTAGTGTGGGAGGCACGCTCCTGCAAGAAACATTTAGCGTGCAGGTAGAGCTTGCCCATGGTGGTCGCGGACAGTCTTCACGTGGTCGTCGTGGTGCTGGTGGTGGAGGTGGCTATGGTGGTGGTGGATATGCCCGGTTAGGTGTCTCACGACACTCTTGAGTTCCGAAGTTTGTGTAAATTGTTGTGAGAAAATTGGTATTGGTAAAGGTTGATTGATTCTTCACCTCTTTTTGATTGTTTTTTTGTACTCTTCGATGGATTTTGCAGTCATTGTACGCCGGCTTCCATAATCTGCTTCAGGACAAGATTTGAAGGTGTGATGATACTTTATGTTTTTGCTGCAACAGTTTAGTGCCTACTTTCGGCTCCTTTTTAAATTATTAAACCATCATTTCAGGATCATATGCTGAAAGCTGGTGATGCGTGCTTTGTTGAGGTCACTCGAGACCGTGATGATGTGTTAGTTTGTTCTTTGTTACTTTTTCCAGCTTCGAGATGCGTTTATGTTTGTGATATTATAGTTATGTCTTTTTCTGACGCTTGTACTATCTTTGATAATATGATCAGGAACTATGGTGTTGTTGACTACACCAAATATGATGACATGAAAAAAAGAAAATGATGCCATGAAGTATGCTGCAAGTTAGTCTGTTCTTATCTCTTACTGTATATGCACCTATGAATTGTATTAAATCCGAGGTTCAAAAATTTTGAAAATTATTCAGATAAGGAAACTTTATGACACAAAACTCAGCAGCCCATGGGCCAGAGGCTATATTCGGGTATGGTTTCTCCTTGCAGTCTTAATTGTCTACAGTTGTCTGCTAGGCCTCGGACATAAGATGTGTTTTTCCTTTCTTATAGGCAGGTTCAGAAATATGAAAGCTCCCAGTCGAGAAGCCCAAGCATAAGCAGAAGCCGTAGCCGTAGCCGAGGCTGTGGTCGCAGCCGCAACCGTAGCATTAGCAGAAGCAAGAGCCCAGGGAAGGATCTGAAGTGCGTTTGTTTACACTAAAACTATATCTCCCGTTCTGAACAACTTCAAATAGAGTTTAGAGTTGTTAAAATATATATTGCAGTAAATCACCAAGACGATCCCTTTCCAGATCAATATCAAAATCTATATGACCATCTCCCCACAGGAAGAAGAGTCCCCCTAAGTAAGTTATCATCCCTTACTTTTGGTCGTTCTTTTTGTTTTTTTTTTTGGTCGTTCTTTTACTTCTCCTCCGATAAAGTGATTTTTTTGTTTCGTTCCAATTTTAGGGCGATGGCGAGACGAGGTCCAGGTCCCTTCCAAAATCTCCTACCAAGGTATACGAAATAAGTTCCATTTTATAATAGTTTTCGAAGTGATACTTTAATTAGAGGCAAAATGCCCAATAGACAACTCTGTAACATGTTAAAATTGTATCCTTCTCAGGTTCGGGAAGGCAATGAGTAACTGCCAAAGTTTTCAAGCCAGTGATCGAATGAGACGATCTGGGAGTTTTGCTATAACCGCAAACATACAAAGAACTTATCTGTGCTATTACCTGCATGATTGAGCTGGAGAATGTGGAAAGTTTTGTCTACACTCCAAGAATTAGCTCAAGAGCATCTCTAGAAGTATTTTATAAACTATCTATGGAACAGCAAACCGATGTCAAGAAAGGAGATTTGTCCTCAACTAGCTTGAAGCATCTCCACAGAACGGATACGAATGGATTCTATACCATGCATTCTGGTCTTTTTAATCAAACTGACAAGCTTATACAACAGAAATACAATTTCAGAAATAAAAGAACAGCTTCAGCACTGCACTCTGTTTTAGCAGTTTACTTACCTCAAAGACAACGAAATCTTTGATGCTTAACAAGCTAAGTTCTCCTAAAATAATATGTTTACTGTGTTGTTTCTACAAAGCAGCTTCAGATCAAGTTGTAAAATGATTATTTGTTGAGATAAAGATATTCACTTCTTTGATCCCAATATTTACATGGTGATAGACTAGATCCTTTGGATCTTTTCTAAAAATCTGGATATGTGTTGTGATGTATGACTGCAACTTTTTTTCCAGTATCAAGATCCACTCATCAAGAAACGGCTTGAAAGACAGTTTCCTAAATAGGAGCTTGAAGAGATAACTTTGGATTCGGATCCTCTTCCAAGGTTTTGACTTTTATATTCGTTCGTGTATGATTGGTTCACTGATGAATACAACTATAAACCCTTTGATGAGATATCTAATTAACGGTTTAGGTTGAAGTTTACTTGAGCTTTAAGATCCTACGTGAGATTATAACTCTGTTCTCAGATTATAACAAATATTAAATCCAAAAAAAGAAAACAAAGAACATTAAACATTTTCTTATGTAATAAGATTATACATGAAGCTAGCAATCTCTAGCTTTAGTAAGTCACATTCACAAATGCAACTCCACCCCCGCGCGTGCACGGGGGTTAAAACACCTAATATAAAGAGTTGTTGGCATTTGCAAATAAATAACAAAAATGCACAAGCAAAAGCAAACAACAACAACTAATACAAAAAGAAAAAGACATAAAAAAGAAAGATTTATTGCTTCGTTATATCATCAAATTTTTTTGAAAAAACACATATAAACACAAAATTCTATTTTTTATATCTTGTATCTTAACCTATAACAAAAGAAAAACTTTGGTTGTTTTATATTACAATGAGATTTCCTGTAACCTAAAACTTGGAATATGATCAAAATGTTTTTTTAAAGAAAGTGCTCTCACGATTCAGTCACTATCAAAGTTTATAATTCACAATTACACGGCTACATCATTAACAAAACCTAGATGTGGCTCAAAATTATGGAGAATACATAATGAAAATATATATATATATATATATATATATATATATTAAAGTTTAATCAATAAAAATATCCTGTTAACTGCTAATTGAAGTCGACATAGTCACAATTTATTATTTCAGTATATTGCTGTACTACTAAAGTTCAATTTTTAACCCACGAATAAAAAATATCAAACTTAAACGAAGTTATAAAATTATTATCCTCGGACATTACCTGGGACACCTGCGACATCAACTAATTAGTATATATATCTATAATGATTGGAATTATTTTCTTTGGATGATTGAGGTAATTCTAATCAAAGCTAGAATTGAAAAATATAATCAAACTAGAATCATCAATAATGCAAACAATGAATTCTAATCAAATTAAAAATTGTTTGAATACTAATCAAATTGAACTCAATAATTCTTCGTTTAGTAATATGTATATAGGATTCGTTGACTAAGACTAAATATTAATTCATCATGATTCCATATTTAATCATGTTTAATTTTCATTCATATGAGGTGACTAAGACTAAATAATTTTCGAGTGATTTTTCCATTGACCAACATCATATATTCATATATACATGTATATGATATATTTCTATCAACGTACATATATAACCTGACATTCATCGTATGTATAACACAAATATATAAGGGTTCAGGGGTCCGCGCGTTAACCCTACGCGCTCCCTATTTTCTCTCCCAAAAACCACAGCCGTCGTCTCTCTCTCACCCCGTGCGTCGCTGCCTCCCCGCCGTCGGGCTTCGCCGGCGTTCGGGGAGGGCTCCCTTTGCTCTGTTTCCGTTGTCCGAGCTGTGTTCGTGGCTGGTTTTAGTGCTTCGCCCGTGAGTCGGAGATGTTAGATCGAGCTGGATGAGGGCGTGTTGCCAGCTACGGCGGCGAGCTCGGGATTCACGGTGGTCCATGGCGCGACTCGAGCTTCCTTCGTCCGGATCTACTGCCGGTGTCGGTGGTGGCTAAGGCGGTGCTAGGGTTCGGGTCTCTTCGCGGAGGCGTTGCGGACCACTCGTCTTCCCGATTTCGCGGCGGCTCTGCTACTCAGTTCAGTGGGACGACGGCGGTGTAAGGTCGACGGCGACGGCCATTCGTCTTGCTTCCGGTGTACTCTCGTCGGTCTGCTTTCTCTCCCCGACGGCGCTTGTTCTTGTTTCCGGCCGCTACTTCTCTCGGTAAGTTGCCTCTCTCACGGCGAGTCATCTATTCGGCGGTCCGGTGGCTAGTTTGTCGGTGCAGGTGTTGCTCAGGCTGCCTCATATCGATTAAGGTTCTGGGTCAGTTCGTTGTGTAGCTCGTTTTAAATGATATGTGATTATTCATATCGTTTGTTGATAGAGGTTGGGCTCGGTAATGGTTGGTTGAGTGAAAGTTGATGAAGGGCAGAACTAGATCTGCTAATTCGGCCTAGTCTCGTTTCTTTAGATTGGGAGGAGGTAGTAAGGCTGCCAAGTGCTGATGCTCTTGCTATTAAGCGTGGTTAGCTTGTGTAATCCCGTGCTTTTGGGCTGGATCCAGGAGTTTTAGGGCGTCGTTTCGTAGATGTGGAGGACAATCTTGTTCGAGCCCCTTTACTTTGCTGTCGAAAGGTCCATTTCTCGGGTTACCGGATGAAACACCTTCCCTTAATATTGTGCGGGTCTTTCGGCTATTGACGCGGTGTGTTTCGTTTCGAAATCTTCTGCTCCTTGCTGGCTATCCGAGATGTTTATCACTAGTTTGTCTAATTGCTCTCGAGCTTCAACGACGAATTAGCGATTGTCTTAGTTTCCATGTTTTTTTAACCTTTTTTTTGGGCATGGTTTCTTTTATTAGGTTTAGCAGATTGTGTAAACAAATTGTAAAACCTATTTTTCATTTTCATTAATGATATTAACATTCTTATCAAAAAAAAAAAAAATATATATATATATATAAGGGTTTCCTCTCCTCTTGGAATTCGAATGTCTGCTATGGGCAATGAAAGAGATGAACTGTCAACGATTTGAATCGGACTGCGAGAAAATGGTTAAGATCATTGAGAAAAAGGAAGATTGGCCGGCTTTAACTGCTGAAATCGATGAGTTGATGCTTTTACGATCTTTTTCCAAGATATTAAATTATCTTATTCTCTAGAGCTTTAAATGTCCGTGTGGACGGTTTTGGTAAAGATACGCGATCAGGAAATGTTGATTTTTCACTTGTAACCCATGAAAATCCGAATTGGCTAGCTGAAACTTGTTATTTTGTACAAGTTTAAGATGAATTTGATGGAAAAAACAATTAAGGTGAAATGCCCCTTTAAAGTTATTTTTTTTATTAAACTTGTGAATGAATAATGTACAAAATAAGTTATAAGATTTCTTTCTAAAAAAAAATAGAAATTTCCTTTTGGTAGAAAAAAAAACTAGATCTCCACCAAAAGTCACAAATAAACAATAATTTCATCTTCCTTACACATCACATTTATAGCCTTGTTCTTCTCTCTAAGGGGATTCCCACTTCCCCTAATACGGGAAGACAGAGCAAATCCAAGCAATCCCTTAATTTCTCTACCAAAACGAGCTTAATCAACATATCAGCTGCATTTTACGATATATGCATCTTATTATCCAACAAGATTTCCCTAGAAGAAGACAACTCTCTAATCTTATGAAATCTTTTATGAATGTGTTTCATCTTTCCACGATACATGTGGTTCTTAACTAGAATTAATGCACTTAGACTATCAATGTATAGTTGAACTTCAAGACTGATCTCCAAGAGAAAGGACCTCCTGCAAGAGTGAAAATGTACCTTGTAGTAGACCTTGCATTGTCTAGATCATCTCCATAATCCGGGTCTATATACTCCAAAGCCAAGCTGCACTCTTGACCTCCAAACATAAACCCATAGTTAGATGTACCATTCAAATACATGAAAATAAATTTCACTATTCTCTTCCGGGACTATATATGCACTTGTGTAATTGACTAACTGCTTGTGTTAAATCCGGCATGATGTAAACCATAAAATACATCAAACAACCAACTGCACTAGTGGAACACCCATTCCGTCGGATCCAGCAAACGACTCATCGGCTTCTCAAGCCGTAGTCCACAAACCAATGAACCAAGTCATAAACCATTATCCAACACTTAATTTTAAACAGTGTACTATATTAAAAATCAAAACCCGAGTTTTACAAAGGAAAACCGAACTGAAACATACTTAAGATGAAAACAAAAGAAACGCAATGGTCTTACTAAAATAGAAAGAACACCAAAAGATCCCACTTCCCGAAAGATGGCACCAAACCTGACCGTCTAATCCTGCAACTCTCCAGGATTACCTGCACAACAATCAACAAAGGAGGTCTGAGTAATTGCTTCAACACCAATACCCAGTGAGTACATGCTCTAGGAACCCACAATCTCATCATACACTATCACAAAAACAAGCAATAAGTCTAAGTCTAATAAAATCTTGCACCCAAAGCCCGAAGGCTTACAATCAATATACAACTAGATACTTGTCTGTTGACGCGGCCTCAAGTCAAACCCCCATGCGCCCACGGACTGGCGGGTACGCCCAAGCCTCAATGTCGCCAACATCAAACAACAACAGCCCACAGGCTTCCAGCACCACAACAACAGCGGGAGGGCTGATCAGGACCCTCCTCCGACGATAAAGGACACTTACAGAACTCACCTCGCACTGTGCCCAGCAACCAATTTCTACCACAACCTAATCCAAATAAGCCATCAAACACATACAATGTTTTCGGTTTAAATGATAACCTATCTTTTATGTTCTTTCAATCGCATTAAGACAAATCATCTGCTAGATCTACTCTACCTAGGAATATATTATTAACAAAGAACTCATGACTTGATTATTGAGATAAAATAGGGTAGAGATCACGACCGGTCCTCACCTTAGTCTAGATCTGAGATACAGAAGTATATCTGGAGATTCTGACGGTAGATCTGGAGATAAATGCACATAGATCTGGGGTTTCAGACAACATATCTAGAGAAAGAAAGAACAGATCTAGGGTTTAAAGTAACAGATCTGAGAGAGAGAGAGAGAGAGAGAGAGAGAGAGAGAGAGAGAGAGAGAGAGAGAGAGAGAGAGAGAGAGAGAGAGAGAGAGAGAGAGAGAGAGAGAGAGAGAGAGAGAGAGAGAGAGAGAGACTATTCAGATCTACAACTTCCAACAGATTAGATCTGATATAGAAGCATAGATCTGAAGCGAATCTGAGATCTGGAAGCAGAGATCGGAGTAGATATGAGATGTGGAATTCTAACCTTATAAATGCGAAGAACGGAAGGCTCTGCACTCAAACAAATCGAGAAGATCACAACTGGGGGTTCGGGAACAAAGACGGGAACGATCGGAGAATTCTGGCAAAGATTCCGACGTGAAATGGCGGCGGCACGGCGGATCAGGGTGACGGCGATGTGCGGGCTCCGGCGTGTCGGCGGTCGGCGGTGGCTGGCCGGCAGCCCTCGGCGGTTGGTGGTCGGTGGTCGTCGGCTGGCTGGCTTCGGTCTCGGGCAGAGATTCGTTGTCTCGAACTTTGTGCATAAATGAGAGAGGCTCCTCTCCATTTTATAGGGAGACAGCCTAGGGTTTCAAGAATTATTGAGTTGGGCCATGGGCTTTATGCTCATACCCACTTCATCATGGGCCCTAATATTTGGGTCATTACAATTCTCTCCAACCCCCCCCACCGATTGAGAATTCGTCCCCGAATTCATTCTGCTAATGGATTCTGCGAACAACTCTGGATGTCTTAACTTAAACTACAGATCATGGTTCACAAAACTCATCTTGAATTCCGTCTCTCTCCCAGCGAACCAATCACATCTTGGTCCTTTTACCATTAAACTCTGACTCCTTGTGATCCACAATTATGACATGTTTGCTAGTCACTGACTAATTACGGTTGACATCTGATGGCGGCTTTGGCAGGATCAATATCAGTTCACGAACAACCTTCCGTATAACAGATAAATCTTGCGATAACTCTAACTTATACGCCACCACTTCAACCCTCTAAAAAATCACAAATGGTCTAATATACCTTGGTCTCAACTTTTTCAACTTGCGGTTGGGATCGTTTCCCCAGAATGTCTTCATCTAGAGATATACTGAATCTCCCACAACGAACTTTAAATCCTTACGACGCTTATCCGTAAAACTTTTCTGGCGGTCGTGGGCCTGCTTCAGCCTCTCCTTAAGCAATGCCACTTGCTGGACTATTTTATGAATAATCTCCGGCTCTAAGTCACACCTCTCCCCAACCTCGGTCCAACATAGGGGGGTCTTGCAGGCTCGACCATACAGAGTCTCGTATGGCGACATCCCTATGCTCGAGTGGTAATTGTTGCTTTAGTAAAACCCAATAAACGGTAGAAACTTAACCCAATTTCCTTCCCAATCCAACACACACACTCTTAGCATATCCTTCAATGTCTGAATGGTCCACTCAGACTGTTCATCGGTTTGCGGATGATATGGCGTGCTAAGATACACCTTCGTACCCATCGCTTTCTAAAATGCTTCCCAGAATATATAAGTGAACTTTGGATCTCGGTTTGAGACAATACTGACTGGTGACCCGTGAAACTTCACTATGCACTCTACATACTTCCGGGCGAGAACCTTGGTTCCATATGTTTTCTTTATAGCCAGAAATGTGCAGACTTGGTAAGTCGGTTCACGATAACCTAAATTGCATCCTTCCTTTCTGTTGTTCTTGGTAGCCCGGTCACAAAGTCCATGGTTACCATATCCCATTTCCACTATTGTATAGGTAACCCTTGTAACAACCCACTGGGAACCCGCCTTTCGGCCATATCTTGCTAACAGGTTTGACATTGTGAAACCCACGTTGCTATATCCCTCTTTGTGGATGCTAAAATCCACACTCAAGGATTTAGAGTGTTTTTGTGTTTAGGAAAGATGGGCTAGAATCTCAATGAACCAACAATATAAATAAAGACTTGAATCGACGAATTGCATTTGTATTTAATGAATAATGAGTTTACAAGAAGAGAGTAGCTAAAATACAGGTGTAGCTAGGTAAAAATCGGGTGCCTTAATGAATGAAGAAGGAGGTCTTTTTATAAAGCTATGTATCTGTAGCTAACGATCCGCAGCTCCCGGCTGCGTGCTCAACGTACACCACGGTTTTCGGGATCTTGGCGACTCGATCCACTCTGCGCACATGCTAACAGATTCCGGAGATCGCGAGATCCGTTATGACTTAGTCTTGCCTTCGGTCTTCGGCTTGGAGCCGGAGTGTGGAGCTCGTTAACCGGAGATGTAAAGCCGGAGTGTAGACCTCGATGTTAGCTACAGATACAGAGCTTGATGTTACAGAAACATATAGAAAACCTTCCTTTTGGGCGATTAACGTTGGACAAGATTTTAACTTTTGTTGACTGAATTTAAGTGGTAAATCCGACCCAAACAATTGCCCCCCAGTCCTTTAGACGAGCTAGCGAGCTCTGAAGGATGAGGAATGATCGAGAAGAACGAAATTTTTTGTTGTTATGCCTCAAGCTTGTGTTGAGCTTTCGTTGGCGAAATGTTTAGCTTGGATGCTCATGTTGTAGAGTCGAGCTATGTTATGAGTATTCAAGAGTTTGAATACTAAGATCACTAGATTGAGCTATTGTGTTTTGTTTGTTTAGTCTGGCCAGACATTTTGGTTTAGAGCTCATTGCGATAAGTTTATGCCTTTAGATCAATGCTCTCTCGAATTGCGAAACTCGTTTAGCTTGTTAGAAAGCTGTGAGTTGTAGCTCGTTTTGTAGAATAGATTCGAGAACTGATCATCAAGTGCAGGCTTAAGGAGATTCGATAATGATATCTCTTAGTTGTGGAGTTCTCCTAGAATTCGTTTGGTTAATCCTTACTGAGAGGAGTCTCCGAATTTAGCTGTGTATTGTTTCAGTTGTTTTATAGAGTTCGATGTAACGAAGTCTTTGAGACTTAGCGTAAAATCAAACTTTTGTGAAGTCTTAAGACTTCGATGTTTGAGGAAGTGGCTGAACTCGAGGATTATGCTGCCTATGTACCCCGTCAGGGGATCAAGCCTATACGTAGTTCGATTATGTTAGTACTTAGAGGTACTCTGGTACAGCGTTTTTAACTTTGGTGAGCTTATAGATGCTGTTGAGAACTATTTTGGCAGATCGGTAGGAGGATTCCCGTTAGGTTCCTAGTTTCCCAGCATCTAGCTCTTTATTTAGTACACTTTATGTAATACTAAGTCTCACATCTTGCTTTCTTTGAGGTCGTGTTGTATTTTTCTAGCGTTGCAGCTACATCTACTTCGTACCTTGCGTAGTATGTAGCTTTATGCAGGGCGTCATCTAAAGACGTGGAAGGTAGAATTATGAGTTTGTTCTTGAACGCTGACGTGTAGCAGAGTCCGTTTTCGAGAGCCGCAATGGCTATTTTTTCGTTTAGGTGTGGATACGAGACTTGACCACACAGAACCTGCCGATGTAAGCTCTGAGGGTTTCCTCGGGCACTGACGCTAGGGCCCAGAGATCGGCTTCGGAGGTTTTGTCTTCGATAAAATTCTAGTACTGCTTTAGGAATATCGATACGAGCTGGGTGAAGTTGTCGATCGAATTCCCTTTCAGGCTTGCGAACCACTCCAGGGCGGTACCGGTGAGATTCTCAGCGAAGAGTCTGTAGTAACCTGCCTCTTTTTCCTCATCGTTGAGATGGGATCTGGAAACTGCCAGTCGGAAGGCTCCAACATGGGCTTTTGGATCCGAGGTTCACGAGTACTTTGGAATTTTGATCTTTCCAATGTTATGGAGTCGTACGTTAGCGATCTTATCCGTGAACGGAGTTCGGCGGGTTTCTTCATTAACTTGATCGATGTCTAGAGCCGAGCTCGTTGCCATGTGGAGTGCGGCTTGGAGGCGCTGGAGCTTAGCGTGGATGCCCTCATTCTCCGTTTTAGTTCGGTTCCCAAACATAGGAGGTTGTGTGTTCCGCGGACGCGAGCTGTGGAACTCCTGTACCGCACTCGGGGGAGACCGAGCTGAGTTAGTTCCATCTTGCGAGCTCGAAGAAAAAACTGGAGCTCCTGTTTGCTGGATCAGTTCGCTTGTAAGAGGTCCGGCTGTATAACCCGCTTGGGTAACTCCGGGAGCTTGCGAACTCGAAGCAAAGGTTGCAGCTCTCATTTGAGAGGCAGATCGAGCTAACAGGTTTCGATGTTCATCTATATCTCTTTCGAGATGATCCAAGCGAGCTAGAACAGTTCATTGGGATGCTTCCTGGTTTTGAGATCTGTCTACCAGGATTTCTAGCATCCTCCAGAGTTCTTCCATGTTGTCGTCCACAAGTATTTTCGGACATGGTGATATTGATCCGGGTTGGATCGGTTTGGGAAGTTGGAGCTTCACCGGTGGATCGTTCTTCAGATCCGATCCAAACCCGAGAAATGTTTCTCTCATTTGTCAGCATGCTAGAGCTTGTAGGTGTGGCTCCGGGACTCTGCAGCTGAGGTGGGAGGTCGTGAACCGTTAGAGCATGTTCAATCTGGATCAGAAATGAGCCCGATCTGATGTGTTCGTTTGTCGCGTTTGACAATCTGAATGAGTCTGATGAACTTGGATCCATCTTCGTGCTTGCGAACCTTAGATCGGGTTCTGGTGTAAGAGAAATCTATGAATCTGTCCCCACAGTCGGCGCCAAAATGTGGATGCTAAAATCCACACTCAAGGATTTAGAGTGTTTTTGTGTTTAGGAAAGATGGGCTAGAATCTCAATGAACCAACAACGTAAATAAAGACTTGAATCGACGAATTGGATTTGTATTGAATGAATAATGAGTTTACAAGAAGAGAGTAGCTAAAATATAAGTGTATCTAGGTAAAAATCGGGTACCATAATGAATGAAGAAGGATCAACGTACTCAACAGCTCCCGGCCGCGTGCTCAACGTACTCCACGATTTGCCGGATCATGGCAACTCGATCCACTCTGCGCATGTGCTAACAGATTCCAGAGATTGCGGGATTTTTTATGACTTAGTCTTGCCTTCGGTCTTCGGCTTGGAGCCAGAGTGTAGAGCTTGTTAACCGGAGCTGTAGAGCCGGAGTGTAGAGCTCGATGTGTGCAGCTCGATGTTAGCTACAGATAAAGAGCTTGATGTTACGGAAATAGATAGAAAACCTTCCTTTTGGGCGATTAGCGTTGGATAACATTTTGACTTTTGTTGACTGGATTTAAGTGTTAAATCCGACCCAAACACTCTTCATGCCTTCACAATGGTAGTACCGTTCAAATTCTGATACATCTTGTGGTTCCCAGTGTGAATCGAAAACTGTGACTGGTGAGCTTGCTTTAGAATCTGGTTTCTCAACTCCTTTACCTTCGGCACAAAAATTTGGTTCTTGAACATGATCGTACCATTTGTAGCGGTGTGATACTCAATCACTTCCTTCTCGACCATTGCCTTCAGGGTTCCATCCTGCGGTCGGTCTCTCTGATCTTTCCCTACAAGTCGGCCTGGTCCAATGCTTCCAACTCGATTTCTCCTTCTTCTACCATGGTGGCTCACAACCGCAATTCCGTCAGGGTGATAGTTCATGCACTTCCTTATTTTCCGATACAACAATCTTCCTCCGGTATAAAGCATCAGCCACTTGGTTTGCCTTTCCAGGTGATATTCGATCTCAAGATCCATCGGCGCTGCCTCAAATTCAGATCTCTTTGAGTGAATATGTACTACAACTCTTATGGTCCATGAATATATGCACCTTCTCCCGTACAGATAAGCACGCCATATCTTCAGTGCTACCACTGCTACCAACTTCAAATCATGGGTGGGGTAGTTGGACTCGTGCTTCCTCAACTGTCTCGATGCATAGGCGATCACCTCTCCTACTTGCATCAAGACACATCCCAATCCAACTACGGATGCGTCCGTGTAGACTACATATGGTATTCGCGGTCGCGGTAGTACTAACACTGGGGTCTGAGTAAACAGCTCCTATAGTCGCTCAAAACTCTGGGCGCACTTCTCGACCATAGGCACTTCACATCCTTTACGGTCATGATCTTCAATGGCTTAGCTATGCTGGAGAATCCCTCCAAGAACTTCTTTTAGTTCCCGGACAATCCGAGGAAATTACGCACATCATTTGCATTCTTCGGTTATGCCCAATCGGTGATAGTAGTGATCTCTACCACATCCACTGCTATTCCGGTCTTTGAGATTACGTGGCCTAGGAATCCAGTCTTCCTTTGCCAAAGCTGCACTTGCTGAGCTTGGCGTACAACTGATGCTTCATGGGTGTATCCAAAACTATACGGATGTGCCACTCATGCTCTTCCTTACTCCTCGAGTATACCAGGATATCGTCGATGAAAACGATAACACACTTATCCAAGTACTCTCAGAAGACGTCGTTTATCATTTTCATAAATGTTTTTGGCGTGTTTTTCAATCCAAACGGCATTACCACGAACTCGTAATGTCCATAACATGTCCAGCATGCTGTCTTGCTATCCGGATCTGGTGGTACCCTTATGCATGATCGATCTTAGAGAACTACGAGGCTCCCTGCAGCTGGTCCAACAGCTCATCGATCCCTGGCAACTGGTGCTCCTCCAATTAATTCTTTAACTCGACCATCTATGCGGGCGCTAAATGATAGGGAGCCTTTCACACGGGCGCCGTCTCAGGCTCTAGCTCTATGGTGAAGGCATCATTCCGTTCCGGCGGTGGACCTTTCAATTGTGTGAATACATCCTCGTACTCCACAACCACCAGAACGGTATCCAACCTAGGTGTTTCCTCTTCCATAGTCATCAAGATGGTTGCTAAGAACACATCATTTCCTTTGCCGATAAATGATTACGCTTTCATCATATATATGATTGATATCCTCGACCGCGTTTTCATTCCTTTGAAAACAATCTTCCCCTCTTCGCGAGGAAAAGTGACGGTCGCCTTGGCACAATCCATTACAATCTAGTGTTTAACCACCCAATACATTCCCAAGATAACTTCATAGCAACCCAAATCCACTTGTGCTAGATCCTCTGATAAGTCTACTCCGGCCACCATTATTGGCACCTCCTCAAAGATTATCATGCCTGCTACTTCGTCCGATCTTACGGTCTCGACCTTCATGACTCCTTCAACAAACCTGCCTTTAAAGGTCCAGTAGCTTGATAGCTTTGGGCTCACAAAGCTATGCGTAGCTCCCGTATCAAACAAGGTGTGGGCGCCAACTCCCCCAACCTCTACCGATCCTACACGGTTTTCAAAGAGTAAGCTATTAGAATTTGGCCATCATGATTTCACAAAAATTCACACAAGTAGGCAAGTATTACATACCCGCAATCGGTTCAGCTCCATCGTGGTTTCCGGCGATATACACTCGAGGCCCTCCATCTGGACCCCTAGGTGGAGCCGGCGGTAACGACAATTCTCCAGCTCCCGCTCCAGCTCCTTCTCCTGCTCCTTGGTTTGGGCACTCCCTCGCATAATGGCCCGGCCTTCCACACCGGAAGCATGTGTTCACGTCAATGCGGTTAGCTCCTGCTTGTTCGGAACCGAGTCTTGGACAAAACTTCACGTGATGGTCCGCTGTCCGTAACCAAAACATGCCCTGGGTTGCACCTGCTGCAACGGAACTGCGGGCACAGCGGCGTTTGTGTTTTCCCAGTTCATTTTGGCACTTCTGTTTTGCGCATTTCTCTGCTGCCTCTTCTCTTCCTCCCATCCAATCTCTGCATCCGCTGCCTTCTCGATCAAATCATTGAAGTTGAAGTAATCCCTCATCTTGCAGCGATTCTTGAGCTCAATCTTTAACCCAGCAAGGAACCGATGAATCATTTCTCGCTCAGTCAAGTACCGGCATGTGAACCTGCTCGGACGGTTGAAATCCTCTTCATACTCACGCACACCCCTGTTTCCGCGACGGAGATTTTGGAACTCCCCTTCCATCCTATCCATGCTCTCATGCGGAAAGTACTTTCGGTTGAAAGCTTCACGGAACTCCACCGATGTCAGCTGGCAAACCTGCGCGCTCTCCATGATGCATTCCTACCAAACTAGGGCATCATCCTTGAGATAGAAATATGCTATTTCAAAAACAAACTCCATTGGGCACCGGGTTGTATCCATGTTCCGCTGCAAAGGCATCTATTCCACCGGTAAAATGCTTCATTTGCATTTTTCGCATATTCCAGTAGGATATCCCTTGCACCACTCATGGCACATGTGGTGGTGGTGTTGGTTGTTGCTGCACCACTACCGGTGGAGGCTAAACAAATCCAAATCCCATAGGAGCGAATCCTACCCCTCCAGCAACATAGTTAGCTCCAGCTCCTCCTACGGCCCCTGGTGCCGCATATCCATTCCCTATCACAACTTTGGGATCTCCTGCTCCTTCAGGTACTACATCTTCCATCACATCTCCCATTGCAGCTCATATTGCTTTTCCTGCTCCTGCAGCACCTCCTACAGCTCCGACATGCGCCTCCCAAAGGGCAAGCAACTCTTACAGAAGAGTGGAGTCCACGGGTACCTGCCCAGCTCCCAAAATTGCCCCTGTTGGGTTTCCAGAAACTCTTTCCTGGCTTTCATGCACACTGGTAGCCCTGCTTGTCAAAGTGGCTGATGCGGTCATCAGATCCAAACCAAAGCAGGCGCTCACTGACTCGATCACTGACTCAACCACTACGTCAAGCATCGCAAGGAGACTAAGAGAAGTCAAGGCCACAATGAGTTCTGATCCAATACAAGGCATAGGATTGGTTATACAACCAATCATCAATCCTAAGAAGACATATGACCCAGGAGGAATCATAACACATGGAGAAGAGATTATGGAGCCGAGAAGATCCAACAAGGCGTATGAGCTTATCTTAGCTCAAGTGGAGACCAAGGTCAAGACATCTAGCTCAGCTCATCATCAGCATGCCACTAAGAAGAGTCATCCCCAAAAGATGACACAAGAAGAAGATACCGAAAAGGAGCTAACCATATGTAGCATCATAGCTAGCTCAGGAAGTAGCATCGGCACTAGCTCAGCAGACTTGCCATATATGGAAGCATTCACATTTGGAAGGTCAATTCAGCACCAAACGTTTACCTATCAAAACTACAGTGTATTGAGCTCCTTTCCATCAAGTCTAGACGTCCCCAGCTGCACAAGACCACACAAGATTCTCCATAACTTCAACAAGTCATACTTACCATTTTTGGAGAAGAAAGAGATCAAACACCAACGGCTTCTTTCCAAGAATGCAAGCTGCGAATTATTTGTCAATCAAGCTGTTTCAAGGATCCTCACTTATCCCCTAAAGCCATCCAGATACAAAGAAATCATCAAGAGCATGGATCCTTACCAAAAATCAGCCTAACGGCTAGTTTTCTTTATGTTTGCGATTTCTTTCTTGTTCAAGGTCAATATGACCGTTAGTCATGAGTCCTATAAAGTCTCATTGTATTGTTCATTTGTAAATCACCTTTCAACCTTTCAATTAATCAAAGTATTATTCAGTTCTTCAAAGAGTGTTCTTTGTAGAGATCTTTTGTCTTAGGAATTCATTGAGTGATTCAATTGTTTCCGAAGATTGTTGGATTAGTATTGCTTGTGTGACTCAAGCAGAACTAGTTCACCACCGATTGAGAGAGTCAATCAAATCCACCGGTTGAGAGAGTCAATCATTTCATTCATCCATTCCATCCATCTCGGTCAAGTAAGAGAGCTTTTAAGCCAGTGCTTGTCCTCCATCAATCCATAACTCAAGCTTCCGCTCCGGGGCTGCATCATCTGGTATCAGAGCCGAAAGGTTCCTACATCAGGTGTATTCTATCCTTTACCTTTCGGTTATTGCATCTAGTTTTGTTTTCATTTTATTTTAAAATAAAAACCCATAAAAATTGTTTTCATTTTTTCATCTATTTCTCTGATTTTTGTTTGCATTCGTATTTTTGTTTGAAAACTTCAAAACCAAAAAGAAAAAGAGTTCAAGTTTGTGTTTCTTTGATTTCTATTTAAGTGTTCTTGGCTTGTTTCAAAAGTTCAAAAAAAAAAAAAAGTTTGTTTTGTGTTTCTTTCTATTTCTTTGTTTTTAGTTGTTTCCAAAAAGTTTTTAAAAAAAAAAAAAGTTTTCATTGTTTGATTTGAATTCCTTTAAACCAAAAGCCAAAAAGTGTTCTTTCCATTTTTGTCACTTTTAGTTTTCGAAAGTTTGAAAAGAGGCTCCTTTTGATTCAAAGAAAATTTGTTTTCCTTTTCTAAACCTTCCAAAAACGTGTGCAACAATCAACAAAAGGGAAAGTTGATATTTTTCAAACCAACCAGCTCCTAAACCGGTTTTCAAACCCCTAAAACCTGTTTAAAACCGTGTGTTAAGTTTTGTGTATAGTTGCTTGAGTTTGAACAATTGCAACTACTTGTTCAGCGCTTAAGATAAATAACTTCAGAACATATTGATACACTTTAAGCTAATTGTTTCAGGTACTGAGTCAGTGACATGAAGGATCGTGAAGATTCAGTAGCAAACATGTATGGAGAGTATCACCCACCTAGGCACAAGAGTGCATTCAAAAACCATGGAGTTACTACATACCATGTACTAGCTCAACGTCAGCTCACTGATACAAGGAAAGCTACAGCCCAACAAGCAAGCACAAGGCAGCCAACCACGAGAACAAGAGGTTCCCTAATCTTCTCAGGAACTAGCAAAGATCCTGAAGTATACTTGCAGTGGGAGATCAACATGGAGCAGTGGTTACAAGTTAACAAAGTTCCAAAGGAAAGGAGGCTAGTACAAGCTGTCTCAGCCTTCACAGAAAAGGCTTATGAATGGTGGCTAAAGGAGAGCACACCAACCATCCTTAAGAAGCCAGTACTAGATTGGAGAGATCTCAAGTCCAAGATGAAAAAAGAATTTGTGGAAAAGCTTCAAACCACAACCAAGAGAGTGAAGATTGCATCCGAAGCACAAGCTGCTCCAAAACCCAAGTCTGATTGCTATCAAGAACCTAAGAAGACTCTTCAAGCAAAGCAGGATCAGCAATGGCAGGAGATCATGGAGATTTTGTACCCAAAGAAGCAAGAGCAGAAGCACAGCCGCAAGGCTTCACCCAATGCAACCGGGCCTAGCTTTGATGCCTCACTCAAGTTGCGAGACACGCCAACACAAGGTAAGTGTTCTAACCTTGTAAATTCCAAAGAGCCCACATGTTATAGGTGCCATAGAAGAGGGCATTTTGCTACAAATTGTCCATCTAGGAAGTTGTTCAAAGAAATAACATCAGAGTTGAAATTGGAAGTAACTGACACAAATGATAACTTTGTGCAATCTGATAATTTAATTTCCAATTCAAGACTCATGCACTTGTCTTTGCCCAAGGATTTTGAATCAGGAACAAGATCAGAAGAAGAGCATGGAGGTCAGAGTACACTACCAAACCTGATTTGTTCAAAGGAGAATGGAAAAGTCAAGTGGACCGATGCACCAACATCACAACCTGATCAAGTGATGCTACCAGCATCCATAGATGTCACACACCAGACTACATCCCATGGTGACTGCCGTAAGAGAGCTATGGTCATCTCTAGAGTAAAGGAGAGTCGCAGCCAAGTAGCTCAAGAGCACACAAGTCAAAAGGACAACAACCGTGAGGTGCAAGCAAACAAGGTGAATTCTGAACTTAGAGTGAATAAACTTGTTTGTCCAACCACTGTTATGATGCACTTGTGCCTGGACCAAAAGGTTCATAAAAGTATAGGTGTTAAAGAAGAAGTGGAGCAACACAAATGTCATGAGCTACAAGCTAGTGAAGGACAAGAGTACATTCAAGGTACCATCATGACTGATGCCCCAAGACATGAACAAGGCAAGGTGAGTAATTGTCTTACTCAAACAGTTTATAATGATTCCAAGGATATGATAATGCATTTGTCTTGTCCAAGAGAACTTGAGAAAGATATAGGTCATGAAGTCAAGTTTCGGACAGAACCATCAACACAAAGGAATCAAGATGAGAAAGATCAGGGAGCTTCAACCAATGATGGACTAGAGCATAAAACCTCTAGTAGTACATGCACCAGGAGAGATGCGACTCTGAACCAGCTTGTCACATCCATAATAGTAAGCTCCAACCTTGTGCAACCTGTTTTTAAAGTCTCAAACTCAGATATAATTCACTTGCTCTTTCCCTTAAGAGTTGACTTAGGTACAGGTCTGATAAAGATCAAGAAGCCAAGGGAAGAAGGAGTCTTGAAAGAGAGACCAAAACCGAGCCATGTTTCCACACATGAGCCACACGCAAACCAAAGGCTTGAATTATATCATGCTTCAACCAATCATGAGGTTGTCTCTGAACTTAAAGTGTCTAACTCTAACTCTCATGCTACTGGTATAATGCACTTGTCCCTAGATTCAAGTGATGAAGCAGGTAGAGCTAAGAGTGTTGGAACCAAAGGAGAAATCAAGGAGAAACCACCAGATCCCACATTCAGACATCTTACCATGGTATCCAAGCTGAATCAAAACACTAAAGGTGTGCATCGGGTAAGTAATTCTTATAATCAGTTTGTTCTTGATAACTCAATGGACTTGTCAAATGAGGAATCAATGTTCTGTCCCCGAGGAGAGCAACGGCATTTTGTCATAAGTATTTTGAGAGCAAGTTTATCTCATCATGAGAAACCCATAATCCACTTGTTTCTTGGCCAAGGTGATGAGATATTTGCAGGTCTTAAGGAGAGCATGAGCAAGATCAGCAAAGGAAGCGTCATATCAGCTCAAAGAAGAGGAGCATTGCTGTCCTATCTACTCAAAGAAGAACCACCGGATGCTCAACCACTACATCAGAATCAAAATGATTCTCAAGGTAATCTTCTAAACCCTCATTCACTTCACTGGACTAACTTGACTTATCTATGTGCAGGTTATCAAGTTTTGAGGTCAAAACTTCTTGAAGAGGGAGGGTATGATGCGGTCATCAGATCCAAACCAAAGCAGGCGCTCACTGACTCGATCACTGACTCAACCACTACGTCAAGCATCGCAAGGAGACTAAGAGAAGTCAAGGCCACAATGAGTTCTGATCCAATACAAGGCATAGGATTGGTTATACAACCAATCATCAATCCTAAGAAGACATATGACCCAGGAGGAATCATAACACATGGAGAAGAGATTATGGAGCCGAGAAGATCCAACAAGGCGTATGAGCTTATCTTAGCTCAAGTGGAGACCAAGGTCAAGACATCTAGCTCAGCTCATCATCAGCATGCCACTAAGAAGAGTCATCCCCAAAAGATGACACAAGAAGAAGATACCGAAAAGGAGCTAACCATATGTAGCATCATAGCTAGCTCAGGAAGTAGCATCGGCACTAGCTCAGCAGACTTGCCATATATGGAAGCATTCACATTTGGAAGGTCAATTCAGCACCAAACGTTTACCTATCAAAACTACAGTGTATTGAGCTCCTTTCCATCAAGTCTAGACGTCCCCAGCTGCACAAGACCACACAAGATTCTCCATAACTTCAACAAGTCATACTTACCATTTTTGGAGAAGAAAGAGATCAAACACCAACGGCTTCTTTCCAAGAATGCAAGCTGCGAATTATTTGTCAATCAAGCTGTTTCAAGGATCCTCACTTATCCCCTAAAGCCATCCAGATACAAAGAAATCATCAAGAGCATGGATCCTTACCAAAAATCAGCCTAACGGCTAGTTTTCTTTATGTTTGCGATTTCTTTCTTGTTCAAGGTCAATATGACCGTTAGTCATGAGTCCTATAAAGTCTCATTGTATTGTTCATTTGTAAATCACCTTTCAACCTTTCAATTAATCAAAGTATTATTCAGTTCTTCAAAGAGTGTTCTTTGTAGAGATCTTTTGTCTTAGGAATTCATTGAGTGATTCAATTGTTTCCGAAGATTGTTGGATTAGTATTGCTTGTGTGACTCAAGCAGAACTAGTTCACCACCGATTGAGAGAGTCAATCAAATCCACCGGTTGAGAGAGTCAATCATTTCATTCATCCATTCCATCCATCTCGGTCAAGTAAGAGAGCTTTTAAGCCAGTGCTTGTCCTCCATCAATCCATAACTCAAGCTTCCGCTCCGGGGCTACATCAGTGGCTGGAGACATGGCTTGGATTCACGGTGGGCTAGCGCGGTTCTGATCTTCTTGGGCGGCATCATGTTACAAATGAAGAACTAGTGAGTCGGACATCGGTTAAAACTGAACTCACTTACCGGCGAATATATGAGGAGGTCGATCTGGGTGGTGCTCCTAGAATCTAACTTTTAGAAATCCCAATTTAGAAAAACATTGAAAACAGCTTTTAAAACAACGTTGAAATCCGAATAAAAATACACTACTCTACCCTACCTAGCCAGACAAAACCAGCTAGACCTGACCCAGCTCTGGGAACAAATAGTAACACCTAACCCGTTGGATCCAGCAAATGACTCATCTGCTTCGGAGTTCACAAACCAGTGAACAAAGTTATAAACCACAATCCAACACTTAGTTCTAAACGGTTTACTTTATTAAGAAAAACCGAACTGAAACAAACATAACATGAAAAAGAAATAAATGCAATAGTCTTATTGAAATAGAAAGAATACCAAAAGATCCCACTTCCCAAAACATGGCACCACACTTGACCGTCTACTCCTGCAACTCAGTAGGATTGCCAAAGGAATCAACAAAGGAGGTCCGAGTAATTTGTTCTGCACCAATACCCATTGAGTGCAGGATCTAGGAACTCACGATCTCATCATATACTATCACAATAACAATCAATAAGTCCAAGGTTAATAACAACTTGCACCCAAAGCCCGAAGGCTCACAATCAGCCTACAACTAGCTACTTGTCCGTAGGCGCGGCCTCAGGTCAAACCCCCCCCCCCATGCACCCACGAACTGGCGGGTACGCTCAGGCCTCAAAGCCTCCAACCTTAAACAACATCAGCCCGTAGACTTCGAGCACCACAACAATAGCGGGAGGGCTCATCAAGACCCTCCTCCGACAATCAAGGACACTTACGAAACTCACTTTGCACCATGCCCTGCAACTAATTTCTACCACAACCTAATCCAAACAAGCCATCAAACACAAACAACGTTTTCGGTTTAATTGATAACATATCTTCTAGGTGCTTTCAATCGCATCAACACAAATCATCCGCTAGAATGCTCTACCTAGGAAGATACTATTAAAAAAGAACTCACGACTCAATTATTGAGATAAAATAGAGTAGAGATCACAACTCGTACTCACCTTAGTCTAAATCTGAGATAAGGAAGTAAATTTGTAGATTCCGACGGTAGATCTGGAGATCCTGCACACAGATATGTGGTTTCAGACAACATATCTAGAGAAAGAAAGAATAGATCTAGGGTTTCGGGTAACAGATCTGAGAAAGAGACGGTGGGAGAAACGGTTCAGATCTACAACTTCCAACGAATCATATCTGATCTAGAAGCATAGATATGAAGCATGTCTAAGATCTAGAAGCAGAGATCGGAGTAGATCTATGATATGGAATTCAAACCTTAGAAACACGAAGAACGAAAGGCTCTACATTCAAACAAATCGAGAAGACGACGACTGGGGTTCAGGAACAAAGATGGAAACGATCGGAGAATTCCGACGAATATTCCGGCGAGAAACCGCGGTAGCACGGTGGTTCCGGGCGGGGGCGATGCGGCGGACAGACGGTGGTGGCTGGCTGGCGCTCGTTGGTGGTCGGTGGTCGTCGGCTGGCTGGCTCTAGTCGCGGGCAGAGCTTCGTTCTCTTGAACTTTGTGCAAAAATGAGAGAGGCTCCTCTCCTTTTTATAAGAACAAAGCTTAGGGTTTACATAATAAATGAATTGGGTCTTAGACTTTAAGCACATACCCATTTCATCTTGGGCCCTATGATTTGAGCAATTGCAAAATAAATAACCGACGGACGAAGTCGAAGGATTCCCATCGGAAATGATCCTTTCCAACGGATTTCCAATCAAAAATCCGTCGATTCTATTTCGTCGGGAAAAGATACCCGAAAGTTTTTCATCAGTAATTACCGATGGATTATCGATGGGAAACAAACCGACGGGTTATCGACGACTCATCCACGGGTAAATAACCGAGGAATAACCGACAGTTTACCAATGGAAGATTACCGACGGTTTCTCGAGGGAAAAATACCGACGGGTTACCGACGGCAGTAAACCGACGGTTTACCAAGGAAAATAAACTGACGGTTTCAGAGGGAAATAAACCGACGGTTTATTCCAGATGCTTCACTTCCAGTACTAATCTTAGCAGAGCTCTTTCTGCGGATCCTCAGCATGTGTCCTACGAAAGAATTCCTCTGCCAAATCAGTGAGAGTGTCCACATAAAAGTTCTGTCTGTCGATGGTTGGTCTCTTCACCAGCTTATCCATATCAAAACTCATCTTCAGATCGCCCACATTTAGAATTATAGTCCCATTCCTACAGACAATCATCGCACCAGCAGTAGCTAAGAATTGTCTCCCCAAGATAAGTGGATCCTTTGAATCCTCTCCATACTGCAGAACCATAATGTCAGTAGGAATCACACAATTACCAATCCTGATTGGCACATCCTCCAACACTCCTTCAGGGATCCGGACAGTCCTGTCACCTAGAACCAATGATATTCTAGTAGGCATAAAATATGTCATCCCAAGCCTCTTAGAAACAGAGAAGGGCATAAGGTTCATACTAGAACCAAGATCACACAATGATCTCTCAACTCTATCTCTGTAGATAGAATAATCCAACACAAAGCTCCCTGGATCTTTTAGTTTCTTAGGAATCCTGCCTTGAATCACAGCATTGCATACCTATGAGATCATCAGTACACTCTCCTCCATCAGTTATGTTACCAGAAAGCATGTCCTTGAGACGTCTCTTCATCACAGAAGTAGTCTTTAGCGCATCAATCAAAGGCACTTCAATCAACACCTTTTTCATCATCTCCTTGCATTTTTTCAACTGCAACTCATACTTAGACTTCCTTGGGTTCTTAGGAAAATGAACCTTAGGCATGTAGATCCGTTCATCAGCTTTCTTTAATTTCTCTGCATCCGATTTCTCTGCAATATCCTTGCGTCGATCGACACTAAGGTTGCGTCGGTCGATGCTAGGCTCAAGTGTGACAACTTATGTGTCGAGCTTTGATTTGGATTTTTTGTTCACGATCTGCGTCGATCGACGCTGGGGTGCATCGGTCGGTGCAGTTTGCAACTCGCGAATGTCATCTTCCATCTCCTCAATCTCAATGATTTCTTCCAAGCTTAGGCCCTTTTCTGAGCAGCAATGACATCTTTACCACTTCTCAACGTGATTACATTACACTGGTACTTCGGATTAGCATCAGTTCGTCCAGGGAGTGATCCATCTTGCCTCTTAACAGACCCAACAGTCTGTGCAACTTGAATATCCAATTTCTTCACATCAGTGCTCAGAGACTCAATTTTTCCATTCAGATCCAAGTATAGAGCATCCATCTTACCATTGAAGTCCACCGTACTCTTATGTTGTCCTTCCAAAAGCTGCTCCAACAATCACATCATCTTATCAGACTGCTCATTCTGAGCAGGAACAGGTTGATATGATGAAGATCCATAGTTCCTGGTGAAGCTATTAGTGTTGTTTCCAGGGCTGTTGTTACTCTGATAAGGCTTATGGTACTGAGGCTTAGGAGTGAAACTAGAGAAGTTTTGATTACCTGTAAAGGTAATTTTCTGACCCATTCCATTGTAGCCACCTCTGCCTTGTTGATTCCCAAATATGTTCCCCTGAAAACCATTTCCACCAACAAAATTCACATCCTCTTATTCGCAGCCTTCATCAGCCTCAAACACCTAAACATCTTGGGCAAAATGGAAGTTCTTCTTCCCAAGTAGAAGACTATGAACAGAATCAATATTATCCTTCATCTCTGCCATCTATGAGTTGTCCACTTTTCCACCAGATTTTTTCCTCTCCATCTCAGCATTCTTAGTGCTATTACTGCTCACCATGTTCTCAATCAGCTCCTTAGCTTGCTCTGGAGATTTATTGTTAAAGTTCCCATTGCCAGCAGCATCTAAACCCATCTGATACCACAAATCAACTTCCCTGAAGAAAATGCCCAGCAGTTGAACTTCAGAGAAACCATGATGAGGGCAATCTATTTGGTACATCTTAAAACTCACCCAAGCTGCTTTCAAAGGCTCTGCAGGTCCCTATTTGAACTGTAGAAGATCCTCTCTAAGCTGATCAGATCTAGCATCATCATAAAAGTGCCTCAGAAACTTCTTCTTCACTGTGTCCCAAGTAGTCAGAGTCCCAAGTGGAATCTGCTTCAGCCAATTTGCAGCTTCTCCTCCAATAGAGTGAGGAAAAAGCTTGCAGTGCATGAAGTCATAGCTCACTCCCTTATGCTTCATTCCAGTAACCAAAGACTCAAACGTCTCTATATGATCCATAGGGTGCTCATGTGGGTGTCCATGAAAGAGGTGTTGTCCCACAAGTGTATAGTAAGAAGTCTTCAGCTTAAAGTCTTTCCGCGCAAATGGAGGAGTTACAATCGCAGACCTGTTAGCATAGAACTCATCAGGCTTGTTGTAATCAGCTAGTGTCCTCCCAGTTGGAGGATTAGGTGCTCTAGGAGGCTCTTCAGCTCGTGGATTTCCTGTCCACCTTGAGCCTCTTCATTTAGCGGTGGCTGAATGATATCCTGAACAATCACGTTACCATCAGCATCAAGTCTCTGACCACGCTCATTGCAGACATGGTTCTCTATATTTCTCAGAACACCATGTTCATCTTGAATTAGGATCACAGCATTTACGTTTGCCATCTTAACCGGTTTTTGAGCTTTCTTTTTGTCCTTTCTAACCTTGCAAGTTCCTCAAGTCCTAGATTCACGAGTTCCTTGTCCGGATTACTTCTAGTTGCGAGATTAGGCATGCACTAGCTGTTCACGGATCAAGTGTCGATAAATTCACAAGTGTGTCGGTCGATGCACGAGTCTTATCAAAAACCTGAAACACGCAAAGACAGAAAGAAACAGAAAATTAGTAACAAAAATAAAAACGAAAAACCTAGTCTTAACTCTAAACTCAAATCTATCGAAGACTCAAAAGATTCCCCGACAACGGCGCCAAAAACTTCATATGCTCACACTACAAGAAATCTGTCGATTCGCCACGAACCAGCCACGAAAATTTCGTGGCTATTCGTGGGTATATAGCCACGAAAACAACGTCGTGGCTATTCGTGGGTATAGTAGCCACGAATTACCACGACAATTTCGTGTCTAATTATCCACAACATAATTCGTGGCTATTCGTGGCTATATTAGCCACGACTTATATTGTGGGAAATATTAGCCACGGATTTTTCGTGGAAAATAAAATATCTATATAGCCACGAATAGTTTCGTGGCTATCCGTGGCTTATGCCTTTCGTCAAATCACCTGGTCATGACTTGAATTGTCAATCACGCATGGGTGTTGTCAGATCGATGTCGGCATAAAATTATTGGACATAGCCACGAATTATTTCGTGGACATTCGTGGATAATACATTAGCCACGGAAAATTTCGTGGCTATTCCTGGCTAATATATTAGCCACGAAATATTTCGTGGATATCCGTGGCTTTGTTGTATGATCATAATTGAAAATGATTGTACCCTTGTTGTTCAACGACAATTCAATGACATTGAGACCAACTTTGTGTCAGGGAATATATTCTTTTTAGCCACGAAATATTTCGTGGCTATCCGTGGCTGATAAAATCTATATATTTCGGGAAGATTCAACCATTGAAAGATATCAAAAAACAACATAAACATTACAAAATGGATGATTTTTTCGGATCGAGAGATTGGATGTATAAACGTGTAAAGCGTTCCGATAAAAGTGTGTCTAAAACATTCACCGAGGGTTTAAACGTTTTTCTTGCTTTTGCTTGTAGTCAACCTTCTTATCCGTGTCGGAGATGCAAGAACGTGAAGAGAAGCGATTATGAGACTGTTACGCATCACTTAATGAGTAAGGGATTTACGGAGAATTATTATGTATGGACGCAACATGGAGAAAATTGTCAGTACGATGGCGAAGCTTCAACAAGTCATCAAGTGGCGGAAGATGGAGCATGGAGAGGTTATCCTGATATTCAAGTTCCAGATGATCAAATCCTGGAACCCGTTAAAGATTTCAATATGCTACCTGACAATGCCGAAAACTTTCAAGAATCAATATACGAGGAGTACCAAGATCCAGTTCTCAAGGCGTTAGAAGTTGTAAACCAACCGTTATACGATGGATGTGCCGATGGAATATCTCAATTGTACCTGACTTCAAAAGTGCTCAATTGGAAAACCAATTTCAATATTCCAGAGGAATGCCTTGACGATATCGCGCAGACATTTAGTCATGTCCTTCCATCGCCTAATAATGCTCCTAAATCATATTACGAGACGAAAAAGTCGACAAGTTCTCTTGGGTTGCCTTGTCATAAGATTGATGTGTGCGAGGATAATTGTATGCTATTCTGGAAAGGAGAAGATACAGATTTGTGACAATGTCGGTTTTGCAAAAAAGATCGGTACGAACCAATTGTGGGTCAATCGGGGAAGAAGATACCAAAGCAGAGGATGTTTTATCTGCCGATTGCGGATCGATTGAAGCGCTTGTATCAATCTAATACGACGGCTTCACAGATGATATGGCATGCTGAACATGTAACTCCCGAAGGAGAAATGCATCATCCGTCAGATGGAAGGGCGTGGAAGCATTTTAAAGAGGTATATCCTGCTTTTGCTTCTGAGAGTCATAATATTTATCTCGGCTTATCCACCGATGGTTTTAATCCTATTGGTATGAACGGCCAATCATATTCTGTTTGGCCCGTCATCGTGACACCATACAACTTACCCCCCGGGATGTGCATGAAACGGAAATATTTTTTCCTGTCAATATTAGTGCCAGGGCCGAACCACCCGAAGAAAAGCTTGGATATTTATCTGCAACCGCTGATCGAAGAAATGCAAAATTTATGGAGTGACGGCATACAGACATACGATGTATCACGAAAATAGATGTTCACCATGCGAGCCGCCCTAATGTGGACAATTAGCGATTTTCCAGCGTATGGTATGTTGTCTGGATGGATGACTCATGGAAAGTTGGCATTTCCATACTGTATGGATGATATGAAATCGTATTGGTTGCCAAATGGGCGAAAACACATATGGTTCGATTGTCACAGAATGTTTTTGCCCCAAGATCATCCCTACAGACGGAATGTTAGGTCTTTCTTGAAGAACAAAGCTGTTCACGATGAACCTCCGCCATGGTTGAGCGGGGAAGAAATTTTACGGGAGAGGATTAACAACATATCCGGACTTTGTAGGACGGTGAATTGTGGAGGCAAAGGACATGACAATGCATCACGGACAATTGAAGCGTATGGTGTTGACCACAACTGGGTAAAGAAGAGTATCTTTTGGGATTTGCCGTACTGGGAGGACCTACTTCTTCGACACAACCTTGATTTTATGCATATTGAGAAGAATTTCTTCGACAATCTCATCAACATGGTCCTAAATGTCCCAGGCAAGACGAAATATAATGTTAAATCAAGGATGGACCTCCCTTCGTTTTGCAGAAGACCTGACTTAGAGATCGCTCGAGATGGGAAAGTACATGTTCCAATCTTCAGAGTGTCGAAGGGAAGTAAAGAAAATTTTCTAACGTGGTTGAAGAATGAAATTAAATTTCCAGACGGGTATGTTTCAAAATTTTCACATTGTGTTAATGTGGAGAGTGGAAAGATTTCAGGTCTAAAAAGCCATAATTGTCATGTCATCATGCTACGACTTCTTCCAATATCCTTTATGGAACTACTACCGAAAAATGTGCATGCAGCAATTTCAGATATTATATATTTAAACTAATATATCATTTTGCAATTAGTTTTTCTTTTAATGATTTTACTCGATGATTTATGTAGATATTGCTCTATTCTTCCGAGACATATCTACCAAAATCCTAAGAAAGGAAGATCTTGCACTCTGAAAGGAAATATAGCTATGCGGCTTTGCAATCTCGAAAAGATCTTCCCACCGTCGTTCTTTGATGTAATGGAACACTTACCCGTGCATCTTCCAGATGAAGCTGCTCTAGGCGGTCCGGTACAGTACAGGTGGATGTATCCTTTTGAACGATACATGTATTACCTGAAGAAAAAAGTTAAAAACAAAGCCCGAATCGGAGGATCGATTGTAGCTCAATGTGTAAATGAAGAAATTTCATATGTGACCGCTAATTACAATACACCTCAAGAAGTTTTGGACCCAACAGAAGCTGTCAGGGAAATTCATTTCACATACAAGTACGATGATGTTCCGATCATGTTCCAGCAAAGAGGACGAGTCAGCGGAAGCATGTCACGGACATGGTTAAATGATGAAGACTACAACATACTTCAGACATTTTTACTTCTCAACTGTGAAACATTTGAACCATATGAAAGGTATGTTTTATAGTAAATTTTATTTAAGACATTGGTTGTTATATAATGACGAGATAATATATACGTAGGATGTTTGAAGAATATATAAGACAGAGACATCCAAACATTACTTCAGACGCCATGACGAGAGTGAAAGATGAAAAATTTGCAACGTGGTGCAGAGACAACGTAAGTACTAACGTGTGTGACTTGCTTAATTATATATGTGTTATATATGTCATATACTAAATTTTAAATAAAATTACAGATTAATGCTGCTAGCTCGTCATTTGATTTTCTATTTGGGGTACTGGAATTTGTACAAGGTCCGAGACATCAAGTCAAGTCATGGCCTATGTTTTATTCGAGGGGGTTCCATTTCCATACGCAGAATCATGGGAAAAATCAAAAGACGATGAACTATGGTGTTTCTGTTCAGGGAACTACTGACACCGAGTATTTTGGACTGATTGACGAGATATTCATGATAGAGTATAACGGTGACGTTTGCTTAAAAGCTATGATTTTCAAATGCCAATGGTTCAACACCACTCGAGGAATACGAAGACATCCATCAGGTATTGTTGATGTTTGCCCGAAGATGCATTATGACAAGTATGATCCATTCATCTTACCAGAGCAATGTGATCAAGTGTGTTACATTCGATATCCGCGAGTACGACCAACCAGAAAAGAATGGTGGGCTACAACGAAGGTTATGCCGAGAGTATTTTTTGAAACTCAAGAGGTTTCTCAGTTTGCAATACAAAGTGACATTGCGGAGCATCTTATACCGGCAACTGATATTGTACGTGTTGAAGCACATGCTGTCCAAGATGCCACAGAGTATGAGCCGACACCGCTGATCGATCCAAATGATGAATATGTGTCTGAAGATGATATAAATGATCAGTACAGTGAGCATTCGGATTCAGACTCATGTGACGACTAGAAATATTGTAACTTTATAAAATAATGAATAATAGTTTAAAATTTTAACTTATGATCAAATGTTTTAGCATATTCCTAGACCATAAACTTTAGACATCAATATATAGCTATATAAGGAAACATTTATCAATATAACTAATGATCAAATATATTAATATGATTATGAACGATAAACCCTAATTAATCCCTAAACCCTAAACCTTAATTAAACCCTAATCATCCATATATATATATATATAATTATAAAATGAAATATTATAACTAATGATTGAAAGTATTAATATGATTCTAAACCATAAACCCTAATCCCTACACTACAAACCCTAAACTATAAATTATAAACCATAAACCCTAAATTATAAATCTTGATCATATTAACATTTGATTTTAAAAACCCAAACACTAAACTCTAAAAATCAAACCCTAAACCCTAAAACTCAAACCTTAAATTTTTAATATATATGCAATATATATATAATTTTCAAATGAATTTATATATATATATATATATATATAAATATATAATCATATGGATTTCCAAATTAATTTATACAAATACATATATATATAATTAAAATATAAATTTATTTATATAAATTCATATAATCATATATCTATAGGTATACTTAATTATAAAATCATATGTATAATCATATAATTTTAGTATAGCCATGAATTGACACTGAATATGTCGTGGCTAAGTTAAAATCAATTAAACTGCGGTTCAATTCAGTCGGTATCCAACATTTCGCGGTTTAATTTCTTTATAGCCACGAATTGCAACAATTAAAGTCGTGGCTATGTAATAAACATTTGGCGGCAAAAAATTTGGGCATCTTATTCGTTTGGCGCTAATTTATTTGACCCAAAAATGGCCCGCATATGAGCTCCGATGGTGGAAAACCCTAAGGCATTCCCATCTTTTCATTTCATCTCTTTCGCCTCTCTCTCTCTTAGGTTTTCTCTCTGGTTCTCTCGATCTCCTTCTCTTTCTTCGATTTCGATCCATAGAATCGTTAATCTCTTACTCTCTCTCTTTGTTATTCTTTCGATTTCACCTTAGTTCCTCTGCGATTTCATTCTATTTCCACTTTTTCGATCCGTCAAAAACCCTAAATCGTCCTCCTTAGATTTTCAACCGTAAGTCTCTCTATCTTTGTTTATACTTTCGGATTTGCATGCTATTATTTAGATTAGTATTTGATTACGAAAACCGTAATTTTTTCTCGGATTTTGCTAAGTTTGACAAACTTTAATTTTTTCTCGGTTTTTGTTTCAACTGACTATCTCTATTAGCTTCTCTTTCTTGATTTTGCATATCTAACATGGATCTCTTCATGCATGCAGATGAAATGTCTTGTAAATTCTTCCTTGGGTGATGGATCAACAGCTCGGAGACGAGCTGTTCAATCTCGTATTGCTCCAGCAGCGACCAGGGCAAGCGCTTCAGTAGGCGCTCGATATCCTCTTCCAAGTTTGGCCACCGTGATGGCTGCTCCGGAAAGACAGAGCATGCCTCTGATCCATTCCAATCGAGAAAATGGGGGTTTATGGTAAGATCCTTTTAGAACCTATTAGTATGTGTTTTATATCTACTGAGTTTACTGAGGATATCAATGTTCTTGTTGTGAAACGATTAGTCTTGTTCTTGTTGTGATAGTTGATTACTTGTGTCTGTCTTGTTTGGTATGAGTTTAGAATGCATTGCTTTTAGAACCGTTTAGTATGTGTTTTATATCTACTGAGTTTACTGAGGATATCAATGTTCTTGTTGTGATATGATTAGTCTTGTTCTTGTTGTGATAGTTTATTACTTGTGTCTGTCTTGTTTGGTATGAGTTTAGAATGTATTGCTTTTAGAACCGTTTAGTATGTGTTTTATATCTACTGAGTTTACTGAGGATATCAATGTTCTTGTTGTGAAAAGATTAGTCTTGTTCTTGTTGTGATAGTTGATTACTTGTGTCTGTATTGTTTGGTATGAGTTTAGAATGCATTGCTTATAGAACCTTTTTTACTTAATGTGATAGTTTCTTATAGAACTGTGTACTTAAACTGTCTGTTTTGGGATTGAATTTGCTTCTGAAAATTGATGGGTCTGGATTTGGTATGTGATATAAATCGTTTCTTATAGAATTGTTCACTCTTAGATCCTTAGTAGTATGTGTTTTATGAGCTTTAATTTGGTATGTCTAAGTCTGATTACAGTGTATTGGTTTTGGTCTGTTTGATAACTTATGAGATTGATAAGAGTATAAAACACTAGATCGTTTAATGTCTTATGAGCATTACCAAACAGTACGTGTTTTATGAGCTTTAATTATTGTCTTGTTTAATGTCTTCTAAGTTTGTTAAGTAAGTATAAGTCTGATAAAAATATATTGGTCTTGGTTTTGTTTGATATCTTATGAGTTTACTAAGGGTATCACTGCTAATAAGTCTGGTCTTTTATAATGTCTTCAGAGATTACTTTATATGACTAGGTTGTGTCTTCTGAGTCTGTTTGATATTGATATTGATCACGTCTTCTGAGTTTACTTAGAGTATCAATGCCATGTATTGTCTGGTTTTGTTTATTGTTTTTGAGTTTGATACTGCTTATGTATTTGTCATAGGTTTGGCATTGATGATTGCTTGAGAAAAGACATTGTGGCAGCATATCAATCAAATTTCTGGGGACCTTGGTGGAATTATAGTATGGTGCCTGATGAGAAAAAGACTGAGTGGTGGACGACCTTTGTGGTAATGTTTATTTCATGTAACGTTTTTATGCTATCCTCTTTTGTATTATGTTTATAATAAGCTGATGGTATTGTTTTCTCATGCACAGCAAAAGTACTATTGGGATCCTATACATCACAATATGGTGTATGAGAAATGGGAAACCATTACACGACTATCCATTGGAGGCATTGTGAGCAAGAGGCGACGGAATGGCAAAAAACCTCCTTTTATTGGGGTTGGAGACTGGGGGATAATGCTGGAGACCTGGGAGGAGGAGCGACACCAGAAGAGGAGCAAGACAAATGCAGAGAACTCTTCCTCCAATAAAGATGGGTTAGGCCCCCATCGTCACACTTCTGGATCAATACCACACATTCGTGTGGCCCATAATATGGTAGGTTCATTCTTAATGTAAATAATAGTAACTGTTTTATTATCATACTAACACATTTCTATACAGAAGGAGGATGCTAGTGGAGAAGATATTCCTCTAACTGCGGTGGTACTTAAGACTCACACAAAGAAGGACGGCACTGTAATTGACAAACGAGCTGAGAGTCTGGTAAGGCAAGCTGAGGAGTTGGATATCTCTCGATCCCAGAGTCTCTCTGAAAGTGATGATGTATCCAGCCGCTCAACTCCATCCAACGAAGCAATCACGGCCGCCTATCTTGAAGTAAGAATTCCGTTCTGTTAGTTAAATTAACTTGATCTCTGAGTATATTTAAGTGTCTGCTAAGTATAAGTAATGTTTTGATATAGTTGTTTGATCACTGCTACGCCCTAGTTTAATCATTGCTAAATAGTTGAAATAGGTTTGATTATTACTATGGTAAGTATGATATAGATTGTATAGTTGAATATTGAAATGTGTTATGTGTCTTTTGTTTGGTTTACATATGTGTCTTGAGTTTGGTTCTGAGTTTAGATTAATCACTGCTAAGTCTGAGATTGGTGGATATTGGTTTTGTTTGATGCCTTATGAGTTTGTAGGATATTGTTTTGTTGGGTTCTGAGTTAGGTTATGTTTTGTCTTGCAGATGGCCAAAAACAAGAAGGGGCGTATTTATGGGCTCGGGTCAATCCAATATCTGAAAGTTTCACCCAAAGACAATGCTGATGCACTCCTAAGGCATGCTGAATCGCAGTCAATTCTGACCAGTATGCAGGAAGACATAGTTGGGTTGAAAGCTGGACAAGGAGGTATGCAGGACGACATCGGTGGTTTGAAAGCAGGTATGGATTTGCTTCTACGGATAAATGGCGTGGATCCAAAAACGCATCAACCCATTCAGAGCCCACCTTCTGTTCGTAGCGAACATTCAGAGCCTTCTCAGCACAACAACAACATCGTCTCTTCAACAAACAACAACGATCCCATTCCAGCAGACAATCAGAACAACCGCCCTACAACATCAAACAAGTCCCCGATCAATCTTGCGAATGCAACTCCCCATTCACTCTCATTCTCCAATGAATGAGAATGAATTTGTAATGCTAAACAATCAAGTAGTATTTTGTATTTTAGTTTGTATAGCTTTTGTTATCTGTGTAATCACTGCTCTAAAAACAATTAGGCTTTTTGGTGTTTAATATTATCTTAAGAATGATATAATCTTTTCTTATGTTTTATTTTATGAATTAATCAGATAATTAATCATAATTAGTTATAAAATTGCTATATTTTGTGGCTAATCAATTCATCATAGCCACGATAAGTCGTGGATATTCGTGGCATAGCCCACGAATAAATTCGTGGCTATTCGTGATAAAAAAAGTCACGAAACATTCGTGGATATTCGTGGCCAAAGCCACGAAACAATTCGTGGATATTCGTGGAAACAGCCACGAATAGTTTCGTGACTAATTCGTGGCACATATCCACGAAGATGTCGTGGCTATATTCGTGGCAGGTCTTGGCTATATTCGTGGCAGGTCGTGGCTATATTAGCCACGAAGTTTCGTGGATATTCGAAGCTAATAGCCACGAATATTATCGTGGCCAAGTCGTGGCTATGGCCACGAATATAATCGTGGTTATTCGTGGCAATATAGCCACGATCTGGTTCGTGGCTATTCGTGGCATATTAGCCACGAAATATTTCGTGGCTAATCCGTGGCAGGCTTGCCACGAACAGCCACGATTTTCTATTTTCCACGAGCCCATAGCCACAAAAAAAAATCGTGGCTATTCTCAAAATAGCCACGAATTTTGGCTGATAGCCACGAAAAAATTCGTGGCTAATCGACAGATTTCTTGTAGTGTCAGAGTTTAATTCCCTAAGTTACACTGCAAGTGCACATGCAAATGTAGTATGTAAGGGTCGAACCACATAGACTCAAGAAATCTTGCGATAGACTATAGAATGTCGAGTTAAGCTAGGCGATGTAAATCAAGAATAGTAAACTAAAAGCAGGAAATAAATCAGTAGCAAATCGGTTTGTTTTCAAATACTAAAAGCGCTAGGTCATTGCTCTCTCAGGAAATCATGCCATGCATATCAAATATCAGTCAAGATCAAATTCAGAACCGTTCTAGAACTCAAACACAGATATTGAACTAACCAACTTTAGTTGCGAGAATTCACTAAGTCTAAACCGTAGAAATCCAAATTTCTTTGCAATTTCTTACAGATTAAACAAGCTTTAGGTGCAGGTTCGATTAGTTCACAATTCAGTTAAACCAAATTTCTTTGCCAATAATAAATTGTTCAACCAAAATGGATCAGATTCTAAATTATACTTGCGTGTCAATTTATAAAGGCTAGATCTAGATTCCAATTGATCAAGTTAGAAACTAGTATTAAGTGCAATTCAGGTTGAAGAACTAACAAGTTATGAATCCTTAACTAATTGATTTTATCTAACAAGTCATGAAAACCCTATGAGAATCCCTAAACCTAACAATGAATCTACTCAGACATGATCAATGAAACATAAATCATAATATGAATAAATTGAATTAAGAAAGAGTAAGGAATAAAAAAGGGGTTCGAAATATTCTCCAAAAAAAGCAATACATGATCGGATCAGCCCCAAGCTCTCAAAAACTCTCTCTAGCTAAAAGTATGAATGTGTAATCTAAAACAAAACATCAAAAACCCTAATATAAAGTGTATAACACATCTTGGGTCTCTTTTGTAACTAGAACGTCTGGGTCAAAACTGCAATTCCTCAAATCTTCATTAATGCGCTGGAAATTGCGATTCTGGGAGCTATGTCGATCGACACTAGGACTGCGTCGATCGACGCTCAGTTCGAACTCAGATGGTGATTTCTTCTCATCACAGCTTTTGCTCCAAATCTTGCCCAAAAAACTCCAATATCTTCCAAAGTCTTCCAAACGTGTGTAGACCTAATAAACACCTGAAAAGACTCAAAAGACACTACAAAAGACTCAAATATATACTTATATCATGGCTTAAAACAGGTAAAAACCATGATATATCACATATATCCCTGAAAAAATTCCAACTGTTGTGATTGCTTTGTTAACATCTTTTGGGAGGAAATGAGAAAATGCAAAGGGTAGCAGTCGTTGCATCACCACATGACAATCATGGCTCTCCATTTCGATAAACTTACCTCCATCAGTGTCCACACAATTACACAAGTTTGATGTGTAACCGTCAGCGAATTTAACTCGTCGCATAATCCACTCAAAGAACTCTTCCTTCGACTACGAATCTATCCAATACGCTGGGATTGGAGGTTTCCAGTTCTTCTTAAGGTAAAGTTCAGGCCGAGCACAAATTTCTGGAAAATCAAGCCTAGACTTGACATTATCTTTCGTCTTCCCCTTCACATTTGAAAGAGTGTTCATGATGTTATCGAAGAATTTTTTCTCAATGTGCGTGACATCAAGATATGCCTTAGTAGTTGGTCCTTCTAATATGGTAAATCTCAGAAGATGCTTTGCTTGTGCCAGTTGTGGGATAAACAGCCTGCGTATACATTATCATGTCCATTTCCTTCGCATTCACGAGTTCTTAGTGCACCAAAGCTTTCTAAGAACCCCAAAGTAATTGTACCATTATCTTGGAGAATAGGATCATCAAACACTTCTCTCTTCTTCGTAAAAAGTTTAGTGTTTATCCGATATGGATGATCATGCGGTAGAAATCTTCTATGACAATCAAACCAACACGATTTGCGTCCATTCTTCCACTTGAATGCATCAGTCTTTTCTTGAAAATACGTACATGCTAACCTCCCATGCGTTGTCCATCCGGATAACATACCAAAAGCGGGAAAATCACTAATGGTCCACATTAGTACAACCCTCATCAGGAAATTTTCCTTGCAGGAGACATCATATGCTTTAACACCGGACACTCATAATATTTGCAACTAATATATCAATGGCTGCAAGAATATGTTAAGAGATCTTCTTGGATGCTCTGGACCGGGAACGAATACGAAGAGGAAAAAAAACTCTCGACGCATACACATAGATGGTGATAGGTTATAACGAGTCAGAATTACTAGCCCCAACGAATATTGTCTCACATGCCTCCTGAATGGGTTGAAACCATCAGTGCATAAACCGAGGTACACTTTACGTGGATCGTATGCAAAATCTGGACATACTCTCTGAAAATGTTGCCATGCTTCAGCATCTGACGGATGTGCAATATATTGTCCTCTTCTATGCTCGGCATGCAATCTCATTTCCCCAACAGTTCGTTCAGATTGGTAGAATTGCTTCAACCTATCGAATAATAAAAAAATACCACATTTGTTTGAACGGATTCTTAGCTCTTCCTGATAGCGCGGCTTCCGAAAAAATTTACATTCCAAAGGTATTCATCTTCTCGCCAATATATCATACAGTTGTCGATGCACACATATATCATTTGGTACGGTAATCCAAGCCTTTTAACAAGTTTCTCGACTTCGTTATATGAACAGGGTGCAAGATTTTCTTCAGGAAGAATACCTTTCACAAAATCGCAAATCGCATCCACACATTCCTCCGCCAAATTGTATTATGTCTTTATGCCCATTAATCTAGTAGCAGATGATAATAGTGAATGACCCTCTTTGCAAAAGTCATAAAGCGGACGCTTCGCTGCATCTAACATATCAAAAAATCTCCTAGCTTCTACATTAGGTTCCTCACCTACCCCAGGAATTTGATATTCACCTACTTCCTGAATATTTTCTCGATATGCACGGTACCTACACCAAAATCTACATCCGCACTATAAGGTTCGCTAGAACTAACATTGGGTTCCCACCTACTAGTACTACCATAAGGTTCTCTACTACTACTTTCATAATCAGATGTTTCTCCATGAAGATAAATCTTATAACCAGCTATAAACCCAACTGAATACAAGTGATGCCATACTTCGCCAATCGTATGATTTCTAACATTTCGGCACTGAGTACATGGACATTTTAACTTACCGATTTTCATCGTATGTGGTTGATTGCAAGCTACTGTCATGAATTCCATAATACCGAGTGCATATTCGGTGTGCACTAAGGTCGTCGCCTCATCAATCCTCGGTCCGTCCATCCACGATCTATGATAATTAGAAGAAGATATTTTTCTCAGTAATCAACAGTATTAGACTAAGAGAGAGAAAGAGAAAGAGAGAGAGAGAGAGAGAGAGATTTATGGAGGGATAGGTGTGGAGGAGAAGAGAGGATCCGTGAGGTATTTGTGGGAAATTAAGTGACGGAAAATAGACGGATATAGCCGTTATCTGTCGGTAATCCTTTTCGGGTTTTTTCTGGTCCAACGGATACCTTAAAGGCTATATTAATGTATCCATTAACGGTTACATTGAACCGACAACTAACCGATAGAATCCCGACGGAAACTAAAGCCTTCGCAAGAAATCATCTCGAAAGTTCTGAAATATATGGTTGATATATGGTGGATGTCTCACTCGAACTCTATCGCTGACTTTCTTCGTCCGACCGGCCCCTCTACGACGCGATGCGGGAAGGAGCCATTTGATGAGTAATTGAGAACAAAGGGGAGGGCCAGAGCCGTGTCAAGAGGCATAAAGACCAGAAACGGTGTTAAAAAATAGGGCCCAATAATATATATAAATCATCATTTTCTCAAATTCACATAAAATCAATAATAACCATCATCATTCCAAAAAATAAACAATAACCAAAACAAAACAAATTGTTAATTCTAAAACATTTTTTTTCTTTTTCCAATAAATTTATTAACTAAACGCTCAAAATCAACACTTTTAAGCAATTCCCTTTGGATAGACATGATAGCCAAGTCACTCAACCTTTTTTGTGACATAATTGAATGAAGATAAGATTTTATCAACTTCAATTTTGAAAAACTTCTCTCAACAAGTGCAACTGAAACTGAAATCGTTAATAAAACTCGATAAGCGATCCATGAATTTGGATAAAAATCTTCAATCTTTTTGAGAAAATCTATCACTTCAATTGTCCTCATAGTTACACTTGGTAAAACTTCTCTTAGAAATTTGAGTTCGTAGAAAAGATCATTACCAATAATATCTATGATTGTTGATTGCAAATTTGTAATTTAGAAACAATAAAGAAGAAAAAGAAAAGAAAAAATATGATGAATTCATGACGACTTTGAAAACTGCTGAACTGAAAAAAGATGAATGGGTGTGTATTAGTTAACCCTAATCATTTTTTATCACAAGTTCTTAAATTTAATTCATAATATATTTCGACCAAAAAAAAAAAAAAATTCATAATATATTAAATAATTATTTAGAGTTTTTCTTTTAAGTGTCGTGGTCTTGTTTTGATTAAATTATTAAAATTGTAAACATCTTTGGGCTTAGTATATTAAACAAAATATAGGGCTTGGATTTTTTTGCACAAAAAGGGCCGTAGGCCTACGCTTCTTTTTTTCCTTCATAGCCACGGCTATAGGTAATCCGTAGGAAATTTTCCGACGGATATAGAAACCGTCAGAAATTACCGACGAAAAACTGACGACTACATCCGTGTCAAAGATCCATCGATTTATCATCGGAAATTTCCGACGGAATTTTCTTCGTTGGTAAAACCGTCGGTAATGTCAATTTTCGCTAAAATTCTTCAGCCATACACAATTCGGTAATGTTAGTCATTGTCATCATTAGTAAATTAAAGTTGAGAATGTTCATGTGCGTGTAATATATAAAGACGTTATGGCCGAGAATAATACTTACACAAACTCGAAAACAAAATTAAATGGAGAGAGTTGGGGCAACGTTAGCTAAAATCCGTTCGCAACTTGCTAAGCCTCCTTCCCCCTTCTGCCTCTACTTCATATATTTCTTGTCCTTCTCCTTTCTAGGGTTCTTGGCACTCAAGATTTCGAAGCCAAGAACCACTTCACGTCTTCATGACTTGGACCTCTTCTTCACTTCTGTCTCCGCCATCACCATCTCTTCCATGTCCACCATCGACATGGAAGTCTTCTCCAACACCCAACTTATCATCCTCACTATCCTCATGTTCCACGGTGGTGAGGTCTTTACTTCCTTCCTCAATCTCTACTTCTCCCATTTCACCAAATTCGTATTCCCTCATAACAAAATTAGACATCGTAAGGACTCTTTGGACTTGGACCGTCCGACTGAGGATCGACGTATAGACCTCGAGAACATTATTGATCAAATGGAGGGTCCTAGCCAGATAAATGAGAGGGCATCTAAGTGCTTATACTCAGTGGTTCTTGGTTACCATCTTGTTACACACTTGGCTGGCTCCTTGTTGCTTTTTGTGTACGTAAACTTTGTTAAAACGGCGAGAGATGTTCTCAGTTCCAAGGAAATCTCACTTCTCACCTTCTCGGTCTTCTCAACTGTATCCACGTTTGCAAACGGTGGGTTTGTCCCCACAAATGAGAACATGATTATCTTCCGCAAGAACTCGGGCCTTCTTTGGCTCCTTATCCCTCAAGCTCTGATGGGAAACACTTTGTTCCCTTGCTTCTTGGTGTTGCTCATATGGGGTCTAAACAAGATCACAAAGCGCAGCGAGTTTGGTTATATTCTAAAGAACCACAAGAAGATGGGATACTATCATCTACTCTCCCCACGTGTTTGTATTCTTCTTGGATTGACGGTGCTAGGGTTTATGTTCTTGCAACTTCTTCTCTTCTGCGCTTTTGAGTGGAAATCGGAGTCTCTTGAAGGAATGAATTGGTACGAGAAGTTGGTTGGATCGTTGTTTCAAGTGGTGAACTCGAGACATACAGGAGAAACTATTGTCGACCTCTCTACACTTTCCCCAGCTATCTTGATATTCTTCATCCTCATGATGTGAGTTCTTCCAATTTATTTTTTCTTTTTGAATAACATACATTACCAGAACTTAGATCCAGGACGTAACAGCTGCACTAACACAAACTATTAAACTACACTTATGTCGACACTTCCATTCTTTTCTTCTTTTCTCTTTCTGTCTCACCTTATGTATTTATTGCATTTGCGTGGAGTTAAAATATTTGAATCGATCTTGATACATGGCAGGGGTTTTAAAATATTCACACATGTTGAAGTTGACTTAGGCATTAATTTATGCATGTACGGGCGTCTTAAACTTTTCAAAGAGCATGTTATAAACCAGTTATTTCTCTTGTACATAGTTTTTCAATTGATAATTAGAAGAAAACTTCTGTTAGCTATAAAATTATCACATGCCACATCATATTATATATGATCATTTAACTCCAATGATGTGTGATGTTCTAAACATAATACGCATCAAAGTTTACATTATTTTTGTTTGTGCTTTAATATAAACATACTATTCTTCAAATTAAAACATATATATAGAAGAATCTAAATAACTTTAATGGTATCAAAGTTATACATGTAGTATGACTAATTTTTCAAGTCATTTTTATGTATACATAAATCTTGATGGTCACTTTTATATTTGCATTAGCGTACACTTTTTTAAATATACTGATTAATGAATCTCATAATTTATATTTTCTTGAAGAACCAAAAAACTCGGGTTTACTATATGTACGTTATTCGGGCTAGACCGGGCTTTAAAACGTAAATCCCAACCGGACTAGCCTACGTCAAACTCAAAATTATGCGAGTGTTGTGGGTCCGGATCGATTCAAAAAAGAAACACCAGATAATATGGCCGACTAATTTTTGATTCCGTGAATTAAATAAAGTATGTCCCTTGAATGTATCGGGGAGTTTTCTCCGATTCCAGTTCATCGCTCACAAAATCATTATTCGTTTTTTATTTTATTTTATTTAAATGATAAGGTATCTTCCTCCGTACACATTGTTTATGCCGCTGACCAAAGAAAGTAATAAGAAAGGTGAAGAGAACGATTCCGGAAATGGAAAGAAATGGAAAAAGAGTAGTGGACGCTTCGTGTCCCAACTTTCCTTTTTAGTAATATGCATCTTTCTAATTTCCATAAGCGAAGGGCAGAAACTACAACGAGATCACTCTCGAAGTTATCAGGTAAGCTTTTACATCTCTATAACATTTTTACCTATATATAGACCACGAAAATTCTTATCAGATCATTGATATATATCGAATTATCCAAGGTTAGTTGTTACCATAAAAACAATACTTAATACTAATATAATATTGTAACGGCAGTGCATATGGAAACGTGGGGTTCACGACCGGGTACAGCTGCAAACGGCGGCTTAACGCGAGCGAAATTGGCTGCAAAGACGCAAGTTACGTACGGTTTTGTTGGACGGTGGAGTCCCACTGGGAAAGTCATACTAATATTAGTAATGTTTTATGGTAGGTTTAAGCACTTCACGCCCAAATCTGGCCGGTCATGGATTCTATATCCCTCTTCTTTCTAACATATCTCATATACAGAAATAAAATAAAACAAATCTCGTAAGTCTCTGTACATTTCCCTCTTTTCGTAATGTACTTATTGTCAGCTACTGTGTGTTGCATCCTTTTTTAACTATATTTGAAAAAGCAATGTATGAGACAATAATATAAGGAGTCTGTCATATTCTCTTGCTTGTTTGTAAACCATACTGTTATCGTGTATGATGATCCATAAGAATAGTAACTATATTTATTATGAGATTGTAATTTTAAAACAATATAATTTTTATTTTATTATCTGTATACATTCCCGTATATTTTTCCCGCTTTATAAGCTATTATACCATATAAATACAATATAATAATCGAATAAACAGTATACATCTGTATAAACAATATACACGTCCTATATTTAACATCTAAAACATATTGGCCATGTTTGTTTCGCAGTCGTTAGGGACCAGCGACAACGACAGTCGCTGCGACAGTCGCTATGTTGTTCATTTTAGAGTCGCTGCGACTGTCGCTTAATTTTTTTTTTAATCGCTAAATAATCGCTGTTAAAATCAGCGATCGAATTTTAAGTCGACAATCGCTAATTTGGAGTCGCTGTCTTGAACGACTCTCAAACGAACAACATAGCGAATGTCGCAGCGACTGTCCCTGTTGCCAACAGCTGCAACAGCGACTGTCAAAAGAACATGTTTCGAGTCGTTGTCGCTGTCGCCAGCGACTACTAAACAAAAATGGCCATTATCTTATCTTATAACTTAAAACAACAGTACAACTTTTAACCTTGTCGTTCGTACATATATACCGTATTTTAAAACACACCGATCAGTAGTAATTCTTGCTATAAGCCATAATTGATACAATAAAATTTATAAATTAACATTTGATATAAGCAGAACTTTTCTTCGCACCCCTTCTCTCAAGCTATTTCCCCTGCGATCTTCAATCTTTGTCTCTCCGGCAAGTTCTCTGGCATATTCCGCCGGCCGGCATCGACTCTGACGTCGGCTCACTACAAGAAAACATGGCTTTAACCGACGGATTTTCTGATGGAAATAATCCCATCGGAAATTCCGACAGTTTTCCGACGGTTAAGAAGTCGTCGGAAATCTGTCGGTAAATTCCGATGGTAACTCAATCCGTCGGTATATTCCGGCAGATTTCCGACGGCGTTGAAATACATCGGTAATCTGTCGGAAACCCGTTGGTTCGATGTTACCGTTAACATAGCCGTTAATGTTACCGTTGGGCCGACAAACAAACCGACGGATTTTCGACGGTTTCCGTCGGTTTTCCGTCGGTTAATTTTCTATATATACCAAACATCTCTCACTTCTCCTGCACACCAATCTCTCTCTCATAGTCCCTCTCTATCTAATATTGTTTATTACGTCAAAATGTCTACCTCTAATTATTTCTGATCGTGGATGGATTTGTTGGGAATGTCCTGAAATCTATTGTACTTACTCCAAGTGAAAGTCGTATTGTCGAGATGAGACAATCATATGACACTAGGTAGTCATAATGCTTTGCTAGAAGCCACTTATGATCAATGAGTTTAGAACTCATTTCTAGTGTTATATGATCCTACAGGGTCACACACCTAAGCAAAATGGACGTTAAAGACGAGGTTGGTCATTAATGTAATGATCTGGTGAATGCATATTTGATATGCATTCGATATCAATATTCTGGGGCAGTGTCGATCGATGCAGATAGTGCATCGATCGATGCAACTCGCGGATTAATCAGATTAATTCGGTTTAATCGTTGGTTAATTCCGTTATGGTTTAAGTCGACATATATAAGATATATGGTCGACCTAAACTGATTTCTAACCTAATACACAGCCACCAGAAAAGAAACAGAAACCTCTTGAGAGATCTGATCTCTAAAGGCACTAGCATCCCTTCTGTTCAGTTTGTGTGCGTGTGGATACCAGTAGAGGCGCAACATTTGAGGCGCTCTAGATCTCGATTATCTGCAAAACCTTCCGCTGCTAATCACCAGGTAATTCTGAGATCCCTAGATTCAATTACATGAACCCTAGATCCTAGGCTTGGAATTCAGACCAGGATTGCCTAATTGGATTAGGATCTGCTAGAAATTCCTTCAGTGGTATCAGAGCTTTAGGGTTCCATTGAATCTGTAGCATGTTGATTAGATTGGTTGAATCTGGATCTCTGTAAGATTGATACAAGCATGCTAAAACTCGTTTTGATCAAAGTAACCTAGTTTAGGGTTTTGTTCGAAAAACGTTTTAGGGTTTTTCGCATGGTGTCGATCGATGCCAATCCGGCATCGATCGACACAGGGCGAAAACCCGAACAAAATTTAGGGTTTTTCGCATGGTGTCGATCGATGCCAATCCGGCGTCGATCGACACAGGGCGAAAACCCGAATAAAACTTATGTTTCGCCTAGTGTCGATCGACACAAGAATTGTGTCGGTCGACACAAACCTCGCGAGATTGATGAATCGGTTTAATTGGATTGGACCGGTTATCGAGCTTGGTTAATGATGGTTAAACGTTAAGAATGGTTTATTGCGATTGGGTTGGTATCGACGATGCTAATGTAGCATTGATCGACACTGACCGGTACTCAAAACCGGATCAATTGGATTGATCGGTTATCGCAGATTGGTTTTGGTTAATCAGCATCGATCGACACTAAAGTAGTGTCGGTCGACACAAGATTCGATGGTTTAGGTTATGGAACCTGAAATCACAGAACCAAAGCAAGAAAAATCAATTAATTAGAAGAATTAAAACATAATAAAACTGAACGTTTTAAATGGTTCCGTTCCTCAACCAAATATCAAGTGATACTTGATGTCTTTCCAATCTTGTCAACTGTCAAGACCCATCTAATTGTGTGATAGACTTGCAGTGCAAGATGTCCACAATTTCATGAGTAAGACAGAAGGTAATCGTGTTGATGGACTTGCAGTGCAAGACATCAACAATTACATGACTGAAGAGATTGGTTTACTTGACTGGGCCATCAAAATCGTTTTGGGCTCAGAGACATCAGGTGGATTGGACATGAGATGTCAATCCACAACCAAGAGTTATATTGGATATAACTAGCAAAGAGTTGCTTCCCTAGATAGCTAAAATTTGGGTGATAGCCAGTGGCTCACTCAAGTTTAGTGAAGTAAGGGTCTTGGATCATTATATTCATCTGAGGAAACAATGTTTGAATATAATGCGAGTTTTCTTAATAGTTAAGACTTCTCATTTTTTGAACATCATAACTAAAACCTCCCTTGTTTTTCAGCTATGTCTAGCACAAACCATCGTAACAATTTCTCCCTGCGATCCGTCCTTGAGAAGGACAAGTTAAATGGATCCAACTTTCTTGAATGGTATCGGAACTTGAGAATTGTTCTCAAACAGGATAAAAAGGACTATGTCCTTGAGAAAGTTCTCCCCAAGAAGTACCGAGCCAATGCCTGGCAGTCAGATAAGGATGCTTGGGAAAAGCATTCTAATGATGCGGTGGATGTGAGTTGTCTCATGTTGGCTACCATGAACTCGGAATTGCAGAAGCAATACGAGTACGTAGAGTCGCCAATACAGATGATCACTAGCCTGAAAAGTATGTTTCAGGAGCAGGCACGAACTCAGAGATACCAGACGGTTAGATCTCTGATTGAGTGCAAGCTACCAAAGGGCGAACCAGTTAGTCCTCATGTCATTAAGATGATGGGTTATATTGATAACCTGGGGAAACTGGATTGTCCCATTAGCCAAGAGTTGGCTACTGACATCATTCTACAGTCACTGCCATCAAGCTATGATCAATTTATTATGAACTATAACATGAACAACTTGACGAAGACGTTGACTGAATTGCATGGGATGCTTAAGACTGATGAACCTAACATCAAGAAGGACACCCCAAATGTACATATGGTACAAAAGGGTAAAAAGTTTAAGAAACTTGGTAAGAACAAAGGTGATGGCAAGACGAGATCGATTGTGAATCCAAGCGAGTCTGGCCATGTTCCTAAGGTTAAAACCAGTCCTTCTGAAGATGTTAAGTGCCGTTATTGTAATGGTTATGGGCATTTGAAAAGAAACTGCAATAATTTCTTGGAAGATTATGAGAAGCTGAAGAAGACGTACGAGACTTCTTCTTCAGGTATTATGTTATAGAAGTAAATGTTACTTCTTATAGTCCTACTTATTGGGTATTGGATACCAGCTGTGGTACTCATATTTTGTGAAAATGTGCAGGGCCTGAGCAAAAGTAGGACTATGGAGAAAGGAAAAGTGGACCTATGAGTGGGAATGGAGCAAGAGTTGCTGCATTAACCGTAGGAGTATTTCATTTGTTTTTCCTTTTATGGCATGTTTTGAACTTAAAACTGCTACTATGTACCTGCTATGAGCAGAAAGATTATTTCTATTCCTTGTTTGGATATGGAAGGATATCAGTTTTCAAGTTAAGAATAAGTGTTATTCATTTGATTACAGTGATATATTTTATAGTAGCAATCCATTAGAGAATGGACTTTATGTTCTAAACCAAAATGTGCCTAACTATAACATTAATACCAAGAGATTCAAGTCAAATGATACGAGTCAAACTTCTCTCTGGCATTGTCGTTTTGGGCTGCATAAATGAGAAATAGATTCAGAAGCTCCATAGTGATGGGCTTTTGGGCTCATCTGATTGAGAATCATAATGAGTAAAGTGGATCTTTTTTATTAAGTAAAACGACAAAGGCTCCTTTCAACAGAGGTAGTGTCGATCGACACAAACGGTGCGTCGGTCGATACAGGTTGCGAACGATCAAAATGAAAGGGCCAGAAGCTTATTGGGCTTTATACATACGGATGTATATGGACCGATGATCACTAGTGCTAGAGGAAAATTTCAGTATTTCATTACCTTTACTGATATTTTCAGAAGGTACGGTTATGCCTTATTTATAAGGCCTAAGTCAGAATCTTTGAAAAGTTCAAAGAGTTCCAAAATGAAGTACAGAATCAATTTGGCAAAGGTATTAAACCTCTACGATGAGATCATGGAGGTGAATACTTAAATCAAGAATTTAGTGATCATCTGATAGATTGTGAAAGTGTTTCACAATTCACTCCTCATGTATCGGACTTTATTAGATATGGTTCGATCAATGATGAGTCACTTAGATCTTCCATTATCCTTCTAAGAATACGCTCTAGAAATGTCTGAGTTTACTTTAAATAGAATTTCATCAAAATCAGTTACAGAGATACCACATGAGATGTGGAATGTAAATGTTTCTGATTTATCCATCATGGAGATTTGGAGTTGCGAGACTTATATAAAACGTTTAATCTCTGATAAGCTCACACCCAAATCTGATAAGTGCTACTTCATTGGTTGTCCTAACAAAACCAAGGCATGTTACTTTTACAACCAGTTCGAGAACAAATTGTTTGTTGCTCGGAACTATGTTTTCTTGAGAAAGACTTTCTTTCCAAGAAGAACAGTGGGAGTAAAAGTACAACTCGAAGAAATTCGAAAATCACAGGAGACTGCTCAACCTGATGAGGAAGAGCAGCAGTTGGATCTACAAAGAGTTGTAGAACCTGCACATGTGGTGCCTAGAGTTTATAAAGGATCTGGTGAATGTATATTCGATATAAATTTAAATGGCGAGTTTCTGAAGAAGTGTCGATCGACACAAAAGTTGCATCGATCGACACATATCGCGAACCAAATATTGATTTTGGTTTATGACTTAATTAACTACGGTTTAAATCTTGGTTAATTAGGTCGTGGTAAAAGTATACATATGAGATATGTGTGCGCGACTTTTACAGAAAACTGAAGCTCGCAGATCCGAAAGGATCCGTCAAGAACCCGAGAAATATGGATTTCTCGTAACCAATTACCGTGATCTACTGATCATTGAAAGTGACGGGCCTGCGAATTTTGAAGAAGCAATGATGGGCCTTGACTCCGAAAGTGGCTGAAAGCCGCTGAATCCGAAATGGGATCCATGTCACAGAACCAAGTATGACTTGGGCTGATTTACCCGATGGTGTAAAAACCATTGTGAGTAAATGGATTTTCAAGAAGAAAAGTTGACATGGATGGCTATATTCAGATGTACAAAGCAAGGTTGGTGGCAAAAGGTTTCAAGTAAATTCATGGTATCAACTGTGAAGAAACCTAATCCCAGTCACCGTGCTTATGTCCATTCGGATTCTCCTAGCAACCGCCACTCATAATGGTTATGAGATCTAGCAGATGGATGTGAAAACAGTTTTCCTTAATGGAATTCTGGAAAAAGGATGTGTACATGACACAACCTGAAGTTTTTCATTGATCCTAATGAAGCTAGGAAGATATGCAAGCTTCATCAAACCATTTATGGATTGAAGCAAGCATCTCGGAGTTGAAATCTTCGTTTTGATAAAGCAGTCAAAAGGTTTGACTTCGTCATGAATGAAGAGGAACCGTGTGTTTACAACAAGACTAGTGGGAGCGCAGTTGCATTTCTAGTATTATATGTTGATAACATACCACTTCTCGGAAATGAAGTTCCATTGTTTCAGTCTGTTAAGACTTGATTCGAAAGTTGTTTTTCGATAAAATTATGGGAGAAACCGTATACATTCTTGGAATAAGAATCTATAGAGATAGATTGGATAAGCTAATTGGATTTTGTCAAGATACTTATAGTGATAAGGCCTTGCACATGTCCAAAATGCAGGATTCCAAGAAGGGCTTCGTGCAAATGACTCCTGGTATTACTCTTAGCAAGACGCAGTGTCTTTCGACACACGCTGAGCAAGGGCGAATAAGGGTCAGGCTACTGCTAAAGGCATTAGATGTCTTAAGATATGATCTTAATTTTAGTGGGAGTCATTGTTATTAATTTTAGTTATGATATGATGTTCGTATAAACATAATTTGATTATGTTATTGAAATCTGACATCTGTATTATTTAATAATGGTTATTAAATAATAGTCCCAAAGTAATTTATGACATTTTATAGGTCATCAAGTATGTGACTTGATCATGAAACCCTATAGATAATAAATGACATAAATTATGTTGGTCCCTGGTCGAGGTTGTTAAAGTGGGACATTAACAACCGTGTGAGACTAGTATGTGAGGTGACTGATGACTAAGTTTCATGGAATCATTAATAAGAGTATTAAAGTCAATCACATAGATATGTGTTGGAGAACACAGGATCGGACATGACCCACTGATGAGAACTCTACGGGATAGTTATATAAGTGTCATGAGAGTTTTCATCACGACTATAGAGTATAGTCCTTAGACCTGAGTTCATCATGTTTTCTTACATGTGAATTGGTCCGCTTTAACCTTGTCAAACGTCAGCCGTAACTGGTGACTATAAAGGCATTGATTGGGCGTATCATGAAGCGTGTGAAGAGACAGGGATGGAACAAGATGGGATTTGTCCCTCCTATATAACAGGAGATAAATATCTCAGGGCCCATCGAAGATTTGATACTGAGAAATGTGTGGCCACACTCAAACGAGGTGATTGTCAGTCGTTTGTCTTGTCAGTATAAATCGGAATTCGATGAACATGATCTTGGCTCAATAAGGATGACACGGTTCTTGCCTTATGCTAGATCGAGATATAGTGACGAAGGGATTGAAGGAATAGATGATTCCAGTACAAGTGGGAGATTGTTGGGAATGTCCTGAAATCTATTGTACTTACTCCAAGTGAAAGTCGTATTGTCGAGATGAGACAATCATATGACACTAGGTAGTCATAATGCTTTGCTAGAAGCCACTTATGATCAATGAGTTCTAGAACTCATTGCTAGTGTTATATGATCCTACAGGGTCACACACCTAAGCAATCTGGACATTAAAGACGAGGTTGATCATTAATGTAATGATCTGGTGAATGCATATTTGATATGCATTCGATATCAATATTTTGGGGCAGTGTCGATCGATGCAGATAGTGCATCGATCGATGCAACTCGCGGATTAATCAGATTAATTCGGTTTAATCGTTGGTTAATTCCGTTATGGTTTAAGTCGACATATATAAGATATATGGTCGACCTAAACTGATTTCTAACCTAATACACAACCACCAGAAAAGAAACAGAAACCTCTTGAGAGATCTGATCTCTAAAGGCACTAGCATCCCTTCTGTTCAGTTTGTGTGCGTGTGGATACCAGTTGAGGCGCAGCATTTGAGGCGCTCTAGATCTCGATTATCTGCAAAACCTTCCGCTGCTAATCACCAGGTAATTCTGAGATCCCTAGATTCAATTACATGAACCCTAGATCCTAGGCTTGGAATTCAGACCAGGATTGCCTAATTGGATTAGGATCTGCTAGAAATTCCTTCAGGATTGACCGAGGGTTGATGAGACGACGAACTTAGTGCACACCCCATATGCACTCGGTATTATAGAATTCATGACGGTAGCTTGCAATCAACCACATACGCAGGAAACCGGTAAGATGAGATGTCCACGTACTCATTGCCGAAATGTTAGAAATCCAAAGATTGACTAAGTATGGAACCACTTATACGCAGTTGGGTTTATGGTGGGTTATAAGATTTGGTATCTTCGCGGGGAAAGATTGGATAATGAAAGTAATAGTAGAGAACCTTTTGGTAGTACGTTGGAACCCATTGTTAGTTCAAGCGAACCTTATATCGCGGATGTAGATTTTGGTGTAGGTACCGTTCAGATGGTTAATGATGCATTTAGATAAAATATCTAGGAAGTAGATGAATATCAAATTCCTAGGGTAGATGAGGAACCTAATGTAGAAGCTAGGAGCTTTTTTGATATGTTAGATGCAGCGAAGCGGCCGCTCTATGACGGTTGCAAAGAGGGGCATTCGCCATTATCATCTGCAACTAGATTAATGGGCATAAAGACAGACTATAATTTGGCGGAGCCATGTGTGGATTCTATTTGCTATTTCGTGAAATATATTCTTCCTGAAGATAATCTTGCGCCAGGTTCATACAACGAGGTCGAAAAGCTTGTTAAAGGGCTTGGATTACCGTATCAGATGATAGATGTGTGCATCGACAATTGTATGATATATTGGCGAGAAGACGAATACCGTCTGGAATGTAAGTTCTGTAAGAAGCCGCGCTATGAGGATACTAGGGGAAGAGCTAAGGTTCCGTTCAAGAGAATGTGGTATATGCCGTTAACCGATAGGCTGAGGCGCTTATACCAATCGGAACGAACTGCGGGGGAAATGAGATGGCATGCTGAGCATAGAAGAGGAGCAGAAATTGCACATCCGTTGGATGCGGAAGCGTGGCGACATTTTCAGAGGGTATATCCAGATTTTGCAAACGAGCCATGTAACGTGTATCTCGGATTATGCACAGATGGTTTCAACCTGTTTGGAAGGCATGAGAGACATTATTCGTGTGGCCAGTGATTTTTACTCCTTATAACCTACCACCATCTATGTTCATGCGTCGAGATTTCCTTTTCCTCTCCATACTCGTTCCCGGTCCAGAGCATCCAAGAAGATTACTTGATGTATTCTTACAGCCATTGATATATTAGTTGCAAATGTTATGGCTGCCCGGTGTTGTAGCATATGATGTCTCATGCAAGGAAATTTTTCTGATGAGGGTTGCACTAATGTGGACCATTAGTGATTTTCTGGCCTATGGTATGTTATCAGGATGGAAAACGCGTGGGAGGTTAGCATGTCCGTATTGTCACGAAAAGACCGATGCATTCCAGTTGAAAAACGGACGCAAATCGTGTTGGTTTGATTGTCATAGGATATTTCTACCGCATGATCATCCATATCGGAAAAACACTAAACTTTTTACGAAGACGAGGAAAGTGTTTGATGATCCTACTCTCCAAGACGAAGGGTCGACTACTTTGGGTCTTTTGGAAAACTTTGGTGCACTAAGAACTCGTGAATGTGGTGGAAATGGGCATGAGAATGTATACGCAGTTGGTTTGTCCCACAAATTGCATAAGTTAAGCATCTTCTGGGATTTACTCTATTGGAAGGACCAGATACTAAGGCATAATCTTGATGTTATGCACATTGAGAAAAATTTCTTTGATAACATCATGAACACTGTTCTCAACGTGCAAGTGAAGACGATAGATAATGTGAAGTCGAGGATTGATTTGCCTGAAATTTGTGATTGGCCTTAACTTCATCTTCAGAAGAACGGAAAACCTCCAATTCCAGCATATTGGGTAGATCCAAAATCGAAGGAGGAGTTTTTCGAGTGGATTACGCGACGAGTTAAATTCCCTGACGGTTACGCATCAAACTTGCGTAATTGTGTCGACACTAATGGATATAAGTTTATCGGGATGAAGAGCCATGATTGTCATGTGGTGATGCAACGTCTGCTACCGTTTGCATTTGCTCATCTCCTCCCCAAAGATGTTCACAAAGCAATTGCCGCGGTGAGTGCTTTTTTCAGGGATATATGCACGAGGTCGCTTACAGCTGACGGCATCCGATGTTTGGAGAAAAACATTCCTAAGATCCCGTGCAATCTAGAGAAGATATTCCCACCGTCTTTCTTTGATGTTATGGAGGATCTACCCATTCATCTTCCGGGAGAAGCTAGACTTGGTGGTCTGGTTCAATATCGGTGGATGTATCCCTTCGAGCGCTATATGTTCTACCTTAAGAAAAAGGTTAAGAACCCCGCTAAAGTGTAGGGTTCAATTGCTGCTCAGTACAACAACGAAAAAGCGGCGACATTTGCCAGCTATTACTTCTCTTCACAAGTACGCACAAAGACTCGGCGCCCAGCTAGAAACGATGATAGAGGCGGGCGACAAATTTATCCGTCAACGGTTCCCAACATTTTTCAACAAGTCGGGCGGTTAATCGGTAAAGTAGAAAAGCGACAGCTGACGACCCAAGAGCATGCACACCTACACAAATATATTCTTAACAACTGCGAGGAAGTCTTTGAGTATGAGAGGTTTGTATAGTTTAATTTGTTACAATTCTTGCATTTAAATTTCATAATAATATTACTAATAATTTTGATTGATTTGTATAGGTTATACATGGAATCACTCCAACATCATCATCCTGAATTGACCGAGGACGAGCGCGAAGAGTGGAAAGAAACATACTTCTGCAAGTGGTTACAATTTTATGTGAGTTTTTGATTTCCATAACACCCATGACCCAATAAATTTGATTGGTAACTAACCCGTTATTTTAGGTGAATAACGAAATCAAATACGGTCGCAACCCAGAAGATTGGTTAGTAGACATGGTCAACGGCCTCCACTACAACACAAAGTCTTATCCACAATATTGCACAGGGGGATATGCGTTTAAAGAAGGATCCTCTAGGACAACGGCCTATAAAGGAGTTTCATCTACATCCGGCGAAGTTGTGTACTACAGTGTTCTTAGAGAAATACTAGAAGTTAAGTATATAGGGGAAGCTCGGCATGATATGTGTGGTCTTTTTGTGTGACTGGTACAACCCTATCATCGGAAAAGGTGTAATAATAGATGAGTTTGGTGTGACGTCTATCCATTCGACTAAGAAGCTTCGAAAATATGACCCATTCATTATTGCTTCTCAAGCAGATCAGGTAAACTAATGACCGAACCTTTATGTAATTTTTGCATCATGAATTATTTTTAATTCAAAACCCTGTAATTATTCTTTCATTTGTTACATGTGAGTTACATACCATACCCTCGATTAACATACAAGAACGACCCGTGGATCACAGTTACAAAATTATGTCCCCCGAGGAAGAGTTTACGGGGTTGAAGAACAAGAACCACTCCAAGAAAGCGAAAGTGATTATATAGCTCATGTTGAAGAATCCCTTGAAGTTAATCTAGTCGTCGATTTTAGTCATTTTGGAAATGTTGTACTTCATTCTAATTCTTAAGAAGAGAGGGGAGAGTTCGACGACGATACTGACTCCATTTCAACATATTACGACTCAGAAAACGATGCGAAATGAAAAAAATGTTTAAAAATATTATTAAAAAACACATAAAAAATAAAAATAATTGTTGAGTATTTGTTTTTTAATTTAAATATTTCAGTATTTCTAAAAATATAAATGAAAAACTTTTTTTTAATATTACATGTTTCTTTTTTGTCAATAAGAATCAATCGTTGCAAGGAAATGGTAACGTAACACTCAGCACAAATGGTCCTTATTCTCCCTGAGAAACCGCATGATCTCGAGTTCGAGACCAGCATAGGCTCTAAATAAATGGTTATTTTCTACTAACCGACGGGCTATTAATTTCCGTCGTTTTCCGTCGGTTTATTCCGATAGAAAACCGAGGGACACTAAAATTTAGGGTTTATGGTTTCAAACCCTAAACCCTATTCTTCCTAAAGATCCCGGGGAGTTAATGAAAAGGTTCTTATGGAATGAGTACAACCTACAGAATCACGTAACTAATGTTTTATTAATGTTCGGAAATACGAAGTATTACCGACGAAGTGACTTCTTAATCTACATTGTCGTTTATCGATAGTTTGAACAGATCTCTTATGTGATTTACGGAATTTACATTTAGTGATAAACAAGTGATAAGATCCTAAATGTCGTGTCTGCAATGTCATATTTAAGATTAAAGCTTGAAAAATCTACAAACCCTATACCCTAAAAAAACCCTAAACCTTTTGTGTCGGAAATCCGTCGGAATCTGGTCAAAGGGAATTTACAGACGGTAATTAATTCCGACTCTTCCCTATGCATTACTTTGGTAAACGTCTCTTCAGAATTTAATCTAATTTCCGACGGAAATTCCGTCGGAAAATGTTGTATAAATATGTTACGAATGTTTCCATTTTTTCATCATCTCAAACACTCAAAAACTTAAGAAAATGGATTTCGTTTATCTGTCTCCCGAGAACCGCGATGCTTACTTGCGGGAAATCCGTCAACCGGGTCAGGAACATCTTCCCGTTCTTGACCCCTCCCGACAGAACCGTGCCCATTGGTTCGGTTACCATGCTAGGATTCTGTGTGTCATCAGTGACAGCATCCAGAATCGTTGGTCCAGGAGATACGTTGAGTACTACAATGTTCCCGGTGATCTTAAGGCGGCATGGTTTCTTGAATTTTTGGAGAGTAAGTTTTATGAAATATGTCCATGTTTCTAAATTTTAAATAATATATGTTGTATGTTGTTATCAACTTACAGACGCACATCAACTTTGGTCCCGACATCATCATAATCGTCTGGCGGGAATTCCCTAGGACGGCCAGGCGGGTTTTTTCAAACCAAAATGCGCCGCTTGAAGTCGCTATGGGAAAGAGGAGACGCAAGACTGGAATAGATTCCCGCAAGGTCATGGAACCGTATGATCCGCCAGTGGAGGCAGACCGACACTGGGGATTGGTTCGAGAAACAGTTCCCGAATTATAATAACTAATCTGTTTGTAATGTTATTTATAATCATCAAACTATGTATTATGTTGTGTTTTTAAATTATGAAAATTTAAAATAATTTTTGTCTTTCATAATATATTATGGAACTTTGGAAAAAAAACAAAATTTTAGTTATATGATTTTCTATGTAATCATATAACAATTAGTAATATATGGCATATTGGTTTAGACTTCAAATAAATTCCACAAGACCAAGGTTCGAAACCTTCAAAAAAAAAATTTTGTAAAAAAAATTCCAACGGATTTCCGACGGTACTCGGCCAATCCGTTGGAAATCCGTCGGTTAATAAACCGCCAAATTTTCACTGAAAATTTTAGATTTACCGCTTAGGAACTGATGATTTCCGACGGTTCATTAATTGCCATCGTTTTCCGTCGGTTTCTAAAATTAATTCACGTGTGGGCTCTTCTTCTTCCCCATTTTTCTGTGTTTCTTCTCTCTCTCTAGCTCATCTTCTCCGCCTTCTCTCTAGAAATTGATGATGATTCCGGCCATTTCTCGCCAAAGCCCACCGTCCAAAGCATCAAAACCATGTAAGCTCCCTTTTTAACTGATCAAAATCGAAAAATAGATGTTAGGTGGTTAGATGTTTAGATTTAGGTTGCATGTAGTCTGGATTGAATCTAAACAATTTTATATCCTATTTAGGGTGTTTTATGTGATATGTTTGGTAAATTTAGTTAGAAATGTTTTTGTTTTTATTTTAAACATTTTATGATTATATAAAGTGTTTTATATATATTAAAAATCGTTTTTTATATTTTTGTGTTTTATAAAAAGGTTTGTATAATTTTCTATATTATTAAAAACGTTGTTCATAATTTTTTTAAACGTTTTCCTATTTTAAATGTTTAATAAAAACATTTTAAGATTTTTAAATTAATTATAAACATTTTACATAATTTATAAAAATGTTTTTCAATTTTTATATATTAAAAACATTTTTATTATATTTGAAAACATTTTCAAATTTTTTTTTTATATTTAAAAACATTTTTGTAATTATTATGATTATAAAAACGATTTTTGTGACAGATTGTTGACTTTTTATTTGTTTTGAACTAAATATAGAGATTATAGAGATTTCGCGACATTCCTATCCAAGGGAGATGAATTGCTTCTTGGTGAGCCTTCTCAGCAGGCTCTGACTCGATCGGCACCTCCACGCCGAGTTCGATCGACTCAGATTAGACCGACATTGCCAGTACCGTCGATTCCGCGGTAGGATGCTCCTAGCGGTGCTCCTAGCGGTAGCCATTCAGTGTCCCAGGTGCCGGATACACATGATGATGCCCCGGCGACGGTCGCACCTGAGATAGAGCTATTGGTCGAGCAGCCGGGTCGGGAGACGCTTAAACGACTTCATCCGGATCTTTTCAACAACCCGGGTACTTATTGGTAAGTTATTTTTACTTCCACAAGTCGCTATTTTATTCTATTTGCTTTTTAAACGTCCGTCTAAGTAATAATGATTTTGAATTGACTTGAAACAGGTTTAATATGACGTCTTCGAAGATCACGAAGAGCATTTTAGGAATGATGTGTAGCATGCTCCGTCACCCGTACCTGCTATACTCGAAGATGCCCAGGTCCGACCAGCATAACTGGTTCCGTCAATTCGCGGTATGTATATCGCCATCCGACGGTTTACAAATTCATAATTTTTATAAATTTTTGCTAACATCAATCGTTTTTTTTAGCAAGAGTACACTTGACATAGGAACGATACATCGATCGTGGAGAAGGGATTCCACCGAAAGGCGAAGAGCCACTACTCTCACGTCATGAACGAGTGGAAGTAGAAGTGGGTTTTAGGGGAAGAGCCGAAGGGAGTGAACCTCACACTATTTGCGGGGTTCATCCATCATTGGTCCTTGCCTACTACAGTAGCGGACTCCTCGACACATTCCCAGAACCGCAAGAGTGAGAGAAACGGTATGATGACGGCGACGCATAACGCGGGAGCAAAGAGCACCGCACATCGCATGATTGACTTTGTAAGTATCGTTTTTAGAATGTTCAATACTGTAATTAATTTAATAGTATTGACCGTTAAAAAATGTGCAGAAACAAAAGAAAGGACGCGACCCAACATTTGTTGAGCTCACTGTGGAGGGCCATACGAACAAGACTACTGGCGAGATCCAGGATCCAGTCGCTCAAAGAATCGTAGAATCGGCAAAGAGGCGGGTAGAGGAGGTCCATACCCAACAGTCCGAGGAAGTGGGCTCAACGGATGAGGTACCATCGCAAAGGATCAACAAGATCTTTCTTGAGGTAAGTTTGTGTGTTTACTAAAAATTTACATAACTCATATTTACTTGATCTGTATAACTAATGTGTTAGTTATTTTGCAGGAAACCCAGCGTAGGAAGGGTCGAGTTTTCGGTTTAGGAAACTTGGGGGAAGAAGGGTCGACACCGCATTCCCGCTTCTGATCAGAGAACGATGTCTTTACCGAAGCTTTGCGCGAGAAAGACGCGGAAATTGCAGCTCTCAAGACGAGTTTTGAAACTCGGATGCAAGAGGAAAGAATAGAAAATGAAAGAAAGTTGGCGGAGACACGAGATCAAATCATGAACTACATTCGGTTTGGCGGACCTCCTCCAGGAGAATCGGACGGGACAGCTACTGTAGGGGGACCGAAAGTGGGAACAGGAGCGTCGGGAACGGGGATGGGTGATATATCATGGTTTTTACCCATTTTATGCCATGATATAGATGTGTTTTTAGTGTCTTTTGTGTTATTTTAGAGTCTTTTACATGTTTAATCAGGTTTGGAGCTAATTGGAGATAATTGGAGTATTTTGAGACTTTTGGAGCATTTTGGCCGAGAGTTTAACTCACTGCCCGATTTGATGATCATGCATCGATCGACACACCTTTGGTGTCGATCGACACACTAGCGAGATGGGCCGTACGCGGCGGTTTAACAAGTTATGAAGATTTGCAGAGAAGCCCAGAATAGTTCCAGTATTTACACAGAAGCCCCAGCCGAGATTATGCCTATATATTTAGAGTTTTGGCTTTTATTTTAGATACGCTTTCATACTTAGAGCTAGGAGATTTTTAGAGCTTTTGGGGCTGATCTAATCCTGTACTTCATCTATTTTGGAGAAGATTTCGAACCCCTTTATCTATTTAATTTCTTATATGCAATCTATTATTTCTATGATTTCTGTTCCATTAATCATGTCTGAGTAGATTCATAGTTAAGTTTAGGGTTTCTCATTAGGGATTTTATGACTTGCTAGACTTGTTTAATTCAGTTAAGGATTCACATGATTAGAATGTTCTTCAAACTAAATTGTGCTTAATGCTAGTTCTAACCTGATCAATTAGAATCTAGATCTTAGGTTGCTAAATACGACACAAGAGTGTGGTTTAGAATCTGAACTATTTAGGTTGAGCAATTAAATTATTCGCAAAGAGATTTGGTTTAGTTTAATTGTGAACATATCGAACTTGAAATTAATGATGGTTTAATCCGTTAGTAATTGCAAAGAGATTTGGATTACTGCACTTAAACTTAGAGGATTTTCGCAAAGAGATTTGGTTAATTCTAATTCCGTGATTTGAGTTCTAGAACTGTGTTTAATTAGATCCTGACTGATTAACTTGTCTGCTTGTCTGATTTCCTGAGAATTCCCTAGACTTAGCGCTTTTAGTTTATTGCGTTCACAACAAATTCTTGCTACTGATTTACTTTCTCGCCTTGCTTTTATTTAATTCACTACCTGCTTTTATTCCTATTATTAATCTCTACTGTTATGATCTATCGAGACCAGTGTCCCTGTGGATTCGATAACCCTATATACTACATTGATATTGATGTGCACTTACAGTTAGTATAGGGAATAAAACCTGACCTATCAAGTTTTTGGCGCCGTTGCCGGGGACTCTTAGAGTCTTCGATAGGACCGGACTTAGAGTTTTTACTAGGAATTTTTCTTTTTTGTTTTTGTTTTTGTTTTTATTTTATTTTACTGATTTCATCTCTGTTTTCTCTCTGTCGCAGGTACCGATTTCGCCTTGCGTCGATCGTTGCACCTCTTGTGTCGATCGTCACTAAGCGATTTGAGATTGAATCGATTGTTGCACTGTTAGCATCGGTCGTTGCTTGACGATTACAGACAGTTTATGCAGAAGCGTGAAACTCGAAGTAATCCGAACTTAAGCCTAATCAATCTCGATCTTGAAGAACTTGGACGTCTAGAGAGGACTAACAGAAGAGAAAGAAGAGAAAGAATGGTAGTACAGAGGCTGATTCTAGTACGCGATGCTCAAGGTACTCTGAGGGACCAAGATAACAACCCGTACGATGCTGCTTGGCAAAGGGTTGATGCTGAAGGGAATGTCATCCCTGACCCTCCTGAGCCACAGCAACAGGAGAAGAACCAAGCGCCAAGACAGGCCCAAGGTAGAGAGATGGTTGTCCATGAGAGAACCTTAGCTGACTACAACAGACCGGATGAGTTTCATGCAAACCGGTAAGCTCTAATTCTTCCTGGTTTTGAGAGGGATGATTTTGAGATCAAGACCATCTACTACTCGCTGATGAGACAGAATGCATTCCATGGTCATCCTACAGAGCAGCCTATGGATCACATTGATACATTTGAGGACCTAATCAATGGCATGAAGTATGATGAAGTCTGCCAAGATTATTTGTTCCTCAAGCTCTTTCCATACAGTCTCGCTGGAGACGCTGCTGCTTGGCTAAAGCAACTGGCACCTGGTCAGTATACTACTTGGGCAGCCCTGAAGAGTGAGTTTCTGCGTCACTTCTATGATGATGCGCGTTCCGATCAGTCCAGACAGGACATTCTGACATTTACCCAAGGTCCTACTGACCCACTTAAGACTGCTTGGATGAGATTTAGGAAGTACCAGCGTGACTGCCCACACCATGGATTCACTGAGGTCACATTGCTAGGTATCTTCTTCAGAGGCATAGATCTGCCATATCAGTCTGCGCTGGATAACTCCAGTAATGCAAACTTCAACACCAGAACTCCTGCACAAGCTAAGCAGTTGATTGAGAACCTAGTGAGCAGCAACAGTTGCAAGACTATGGATGACAAAAGGAAGAAATCTGGTGGAAGTGTAGAGAATTCAGAGATGGCTGAATTGAGATCTAGAATGGACACAATTTGCAATCTCCTGACTGGTAAAAAGGCTGTCCACTTTGCACAAGATGTAGAAGTAATTCAGACTGAGGAGGATCTGGAAGAAGATGTGAATTACATTGGAGGATCTGGTTTCCAAGGTAATAGATTTGGTAATCAGCAGGGAAACAGATTCTTCAATGGAGGACAAAAGAGTGCCTTCGCAGGCAATCAGAGTTCAGCTGGTTTTGGACAGACAAGTGGTTTTCAGAAGCCTTTTGGACAAGGAACTCAGAGAACCTATGGATCTTCATCTTATCAGACTCCTCCTACAGCCACTGCTCATGAGAGTAGAATAGAAGCAATGATAGAACAACTTATGGAGAGTCAGACCAAGAGTACTGTGGAGAGCAACAAGAAGTTAGATGCTGTCTACGAGGATCTCAATGGAAAGATCGAGTCTATGAACACTCACATGAAGCAGTTGGATACTCAGGTAAATCAGATTTCCAGCTCTATGAAAGGAAAAGGAGTAGCAGACACTCATATTAAGGCCTGGTCTGTGTACATTAATGATGGATCTCACCTAGGTGAAAAATTTGAGCTAAGTACAGCTGAATTGGTGAAAGAAGAAGAAATCTCGGATTTTGGAGAAAATCTCTCGGGTGAAAAATCCAGTGTTGCATCGATCGACACACATCTAGTGTCGGTCGATGCAAGTCGTGAACAGACAGACTTGCCGAATGATAATGGTATTGATGCAGATTTGAACCTTGATAGCTTATTCTCTGGAGTCTCTGAGATTTCTCAACAGGAAATCTATGCGCAAATCATTAGACAACACTCCTCAGTGTCTGAAGTAATTAAGCAGGAAATTGAAGAGCTTGAGAAGCTAGAGGAGATTTGTAAAGCCCCTTTCCCATTATCCGCTGACCGACGAGCTGACCGGTCAACAATCAAACAAGAACATGACCAAGTCGAACCCGAGAAAGTCAAACAGAAAATGTTTGTCACAAGACGAAGCTAAAGACAGATCGGTTTGAGACAAAGGCTCGCACTAACCCGTCTTGGACCCCGCTATCCTCACTCCCATGATACAAAGCTTTGCAACTCGTACCATTTTCGTGAGTTGTGTCGGTTCGGACTAAACACAATATCAGGGAAACATATTCATTTCTGAGTAACCAAGCGTTACATACAACATTTAACAGTCTTTACAAAACAATTGCATTAATAAAAACGATGATCGTGTTGCAACACATAATGGTACTAAATGGTACCAAAAGCCGAACCGAAATAAAATCTCAAAACCGTCGAATCAAAATCCCGCCACAAGCAATCTCGAGACTACACCGAGGATCTCCCGCGTCCGCCGCTGCTAAACCTGAAAACACAAAAAGAGTCTAATGAGCGATCTAAGATCACCCAGCGAGACGGCTCCCCACTACGGCTGCTAGTCTATCTAGCATCTACAAATTCCCGTCTCCAAAATCCCAAAACAACAATCAATACAATAAACGGTCGATCACGCACTACCACGTCGTGTCGAACCCACAACACACAAGTATTCAAATACCAACACCGTCACCAACACAAGAGTAACCAAGGGAATCGAGAACACTGCGGCACATGCTCTCGATTGGAACTCGATCTATATATCGCGCAACACCAATAATGTAAACTCAACACAGGGCCCTTACGATCTCGGTAACTTCCACGGGTTCTCATTGTCACCAACATGGTAACTAACCCCACGACTCCTAGACGTCAACACGAAGTCCAACGGCTAGGACACTGTTCTCAGCCCATCGATACGCAGTGACTCAAGTTACCCCCGGCAACCCAAGTTTCCATGCGATTCGGCCCTAGGACATGACCCCGTATTCTCCGAATCACACACCTAGCGTCACCCAGTAGGTTAACACCATAACCAACCCCACTTCCCGAAGGCACGTGTCCGATCAGGTAACTACCCGAGGATCCAATTGGGTCGGAAGTACCGGAACGTATCCAAACACCTAGACTTGCGGGATCTAACGCACCCTAGAGTCCTAGTGCAGAAAAGTAAACACGTAGACTCGTTCGGACTCTAGCAATTATACTCAATCATTACTCAACAACAATCTCAACACCACGTCCCACAAGTCTACACACACCCACACACACGAACACCACCACTCTGACTCGGCACCACACCGAGTCAGCACCCACGACTTAACCGGTCCCGTGACCAAGGTAAGTATCCACACGGATTGCTCGGCCCAACACCGAGACAAACTAAAAGGCCTGCACAACAAAGCACAACAACCACACAACCACAACACCACAGCAATCACCACAAACACATGCCTCTCAGGGTTTCTAAAGTCTTTTAACCAATTCACGTCCGCTACCTTGGATTAGCGGATTGCTAATCCGTAGACGGCCCATAGCTCATTAACGTCCACTTTTAACCCATTCAAGTCCGCTACCTTGGATTAGCGGATTGCTAATCCGTAGACGGCACACCAATCACACGCTTTACACATCATCTCTTACTCATGTCTTAAATGTCTTTTAGCCACTCCTCGATCCGTCGGTTTAGAGCTAGCAGCTTGCTAAACTCCCCGACGTCTCATCATTCATTTACTCAATTCATTCCTTTCTTTAACTTTATTAAGCTCAAGCCCGATATCGATTCATACACCTTACGTTTGTTAGGTTTAATTCCATATCTTAACACCGTCGTAATTTCCGTACTTAGATTCATTCGATACCGTGCTTTAAATACATATATATGCATATACGGCCCTATCATGCCACGGCTATATGCATGCAACAATCAACGTTACTACCAACCTAACGGCACACAACAGGTTTAATCCATTTAATTCTCACAACCCTAACATGCGTCTTACACCTTAACCGGTTTATCGTTAATCACCAAATTCAAGTCTCATTCATAATTAAATCACATCCGGGTATGCTTTATATGCTTTATCTACGGTGTTTGAGCCGACTCACAGTGATTGGTCGGAATGAACGGCACGGATGCGGATACAACTTCCCGAGACCCCGAACTAAACCCGAACCTCCCGAACACCCGAATACAAACTCCAAAGCTTCCCGAATACCCGTACACGAACCGCAAATGCAAAACCGACCGGAGTCAACGCATTGACCGGCGTTGACCGGCGTTGACTTTGACCTCCGGTTGACCGTTGACTTTGACTGTTGACTTTGACTTTGACCGTTGACCGAGCTTGTGTTGGAATTGTGTCCAGTAATCTCGGTACTGTCTCTAGAAAGTAAGAGTATGTCAATGATCAGACATAAGTCATATAATACTGGGGGTCATGATGGCTTGCTAGAGTCCGCTCATGATCTATAAGTCTTGGACTTATTGCCTTTATTATATGATCCCATATGGGTCACACGCCTAAGCTAACAGGAAAATGTGTTGGAACGGCTTAGCAGAAGTACGACAAAAGTGCCAGGCATTTGTCGTACTAAGAGAGAAAGATTAATGGGTCTGATTAAATGGGATTTAATCAGATTGGTGTTTTGGGCCCATAAGCCCAAAAGGGAAAGAGAAGGCTTTTAATAAACTAAAAGCCAAATCTCTTTCTCCTAACCCTAGCCCCAGCGCCGATTTTCCTCTCTCCCTGCGCCTCCCATCAGCTCGGTCTAGCAGCCGTTTTCTGTGATCGCGTGTGTGAACCTTTGGAGGATTCATCCCTCGGTGTATCTCTCTGATCTCTGACATGTTCTATTCCTTCCGCTGCAACAAACAGGTAAAAGGTGAGATCATCTAATGTTTCTAATCAAGAGAACCTAGATCTGTATGTTTAGGTTGATATGAATCTGTGAATTACATCAGGATCAACTAAACAGTTCCTACAGTGGTATCAGAGCCATTGGTTCTTAGGATTTCTTGTTTTAGATTCATGTTTAGGTTGTTTTAATCTGTTTAGAAGTGTTTTGAATCATATACTGATAAGATAAATCACTTAAGAAACAAATTTGAATCCTAAACACACTAAAGAAATCGCAAACCGAGCTATATGACTCGGGTTTGTGATCGGCTGACGAGTTTGATGCATGGATCGATCCATGATCGATCGCATGATCGACCGAGAGCCAGCGTGAGAGCGGCAGCCGGACGGAATGATCGAGCGGATCGGATCATGCGATCGCGATCGCTTCCCGTTCGTCCCGGCGTCCCGATCATTTCCTGCTTGGCGTGGAACGATCGCGGCTCTCCCGCATGACCCGAGCAAACCGAATGATCGTCCCGATCACGCAGCCAAACCGTCCCGATCACGTCTCGGCCAAGCATGATGGCTTGCGGCTTGGACAAGTCTCGACCGGTTAGGGTTTTGGGTGTGATGGGCCGGTTCGATTTCGGTTAGGTGGTTCGGTTCAAAACTTAATTAAAATTGATACGTTCTGGTTTAATAAACAGATTTTAATAATTTTATTAAATCTGGTTAAACCGGGATAAGAAATCCAATGTCGAAAGAAATATTGGATTTAGTGCCTAAACCAGGAATTTCTAATTTGATTTGGTTGGACCAAATAAATTGAGAAATTCCGGTTTAGTAAATAACCGGTTGACAATTGTGGTCATCGTAGTAATTAAAATTTGGTTGGACCAATTTTAATGAACCAGACCGGTTATGTCAAATAATTGGACAATTGGGTCATGTCTTGGACATGGACCAATTCTTGGGCCTCGGGCCAAGAAGTTAAAACAATTGGGCCAATTATTTGAGTCTTTCTTCAGATCAATTTAAAATTTATTTTATAAATTTATAAAATCGATTTTAAAATTAAAGTTTCCGAAATTTTGAAATTAGAAAGTTTCTTAAAATAGAAATTTCTGAATTTGCGGGTTTTGGATTTTAAGAAATTTCTAAAGTTAGAAAGTTTCCGTTTTTAGAAAGTTTCCAATTTTAGAAAGTTTCCAAAAATAGTAGGTTTCCAGAAATAGAAAGTTTCCCGAAATAGTAATCTTCTATTTTGGGAATGAATTTTAATAAACCTACGAACCTCATAAAATATCAAGCGTTGGATGTCTTGTCCAGGCTATGTCAGCTGTCAAAGCCCATTCAATTGCATTCATGGCCTTACAGTGTGAGGATGTCTGCTTTTGCGTGGGTAAGACAGTTTGTGATTCATAAATGTCATTGGGAGTCCCAGACATTAATGATTACATGACTGTATAGTCTGGTTTTCTTGACTAGGCCATCGGGAGTCCCGGGCCTTGAGACATCAGAGTGGATTGGGCCTCGGGCCCAGATTCACAACCAAGAATTATATCACGGATATAATTAGCCGATATAGGGCTTACCGATATAAGCTAAGGTTGGGTGACGGCCAGTGGCCCACTTTAATCCTAGTTATATGTGGATCTTGGAATCATTATATTCCATTGAGGGTAACTGATGTTATTGAATATAATGCGTGATTAATCATATTAAATTTTAATACGAGATTAGTCATTTTGAACATAATAACTAATAACCTTTTTATTTATATATTTCAGATATGACTACTACAAGCACACAAAACACATTCTCGATCCGGTCTGTTCTCGAGAAGGAGAAGCTGACTGGAACGAACTTCCTGACATGGTCAAGGAACTTGAGGCTGGTCCTCAAGCAGGAGAAGAAGGATTATGTCCTTCGTGATCCCCTCCCCGAGAGGCCTCTTGCCAATGCTGCCAGGACTCTGCACAATGCTTGGGAAAAGCATTCGTCAGATGAAAATGATGTCTATTGCCTGATGTTGGTGACAATGACTCCTGAGCTGCAAAAACAGTTCGAAAGTGTATTGTCTCCCATCGAGATAATGGCAAGCCTGAAATCGCTTTTTCAGGAGCAGGCTAGGACTGAGAGGTTCCAGACAGTTAAGAACCTCTTGGACTGTAAGTTGGCTGCGAATGCGGCAGTGAGTCCTCATGTCTTGAAGATGATGGGTTATCTCGATCATCTTCAGAAACTCGACTGCCCAATCAGCCATGAACTTGCCTGCGACATCGTTCTGCAGTCTTTACCTGCAAGCTATGATCAGTTCATTCTGAACTTTAACATGCATGGCTTGAGTAAGACACTACCTGAGCTTCACGGAATGCTCAAGACTGCAGAGCCCAACTTGAGGAAAACCGCCAAGGACCCCAATGTGCTTATGGTGCAAAAGGGCAAGGGGTTTAAGAAATCCTCTGCTAAGGATACGGGAGCGGCCAAGGCTGTCCAAGTCGCGGACAAGGACACGCCAAAGCCCAAGCCCAAGTCCAAGGCTGGGCCTACTGACATGTGCAGGTTCTGCAAAGAACTGGGGCATTGGAGAAGAGATTGTAAGAAATTCCAGGAAGGTCTAAAGGAATTGAAGAAGAAGACTTTCGAGACTTCTTCATCAGGTATTTTTGTTATAGAAGTTAATACAACTACTTCTGATAATACCTCATGGGTCATGGATACTGGTTGTGGGGCTCATATTTGTACTAATATGCAGGCACTCAGCAACAGTAGAAGGCTGAAGCAAGGACAAGTGGAGCTACGAGTTGGGAATGGAGCGAAAGTTTCAGCACTAGCTGTAGGCACATACTTGTTGTCTTTACCTTCGGGATTGATTTTAGAACTGAATAATTGTTATTTTGTACCTGCTATAAGCAGAAATATTATTTCAATTTCTTTGTTGGATTTGGAAGGTTATGATTTTTCAGTTAAGAATAAATTATGTTCCTTCAATCGCAACAATTTGTTCTATGGTTCTGCCCCTCTTTCGAATGGGCTTTACATACTCGATCAATCCGCGCCAATATATAACATTAATACAAAGCGGTTTAAACCTAATGAGGAAAACCGAACGTTTCTATGGCATTGTCGTTTAGGGCACATCAGCGAGAAACGCATCAAGAGGCTCCATTCGAATGGACTTCTTGGCTCATTTGACTTTGAGTCATGTGAGAAATGCGAATCCTGCATGATGGGCAAAATGACACGGGCCCCCTTTAATAAACCTAACGAGAGGGCCAGTGACTTATTGGGCCTGATACACACTGATGTGTGTGGCCCAATGTCCACAAATGCAAGAGGAAACTATCAGTACTTCATTACCTTCACTGATGATTTCAGTAGGTATGGATATGTTTATTTGATGAAACATAAGTCTGAATTTTTTGAGAAGTTCAGAGAATTCCAAAATGAAGTACAGAACCAACTTGGCAAAAGCATTAAGGCTCTTCGGTCCGACCGAGGAGGAGAATACTTAAGCCAGGAATTCAGTGATCATCTGAGAGAGTGTGGGATCGTATCCCAACTCACTCCTCCTGGAACACCTCAATGGAATGGTGTGTCTGAGAGGAGAAATCGGACCTTATTGGATATGGTTCGATCTATGATGAGTCACACAGACCTTCCAATATCCCTTTGGGGATATGCTCTGCTAACAGCAGTGTTCACCCTAAATAGAGCGCCATCAAAAGCAGTAGCAAAGACACCATATGAATTATGGACTGGAGAAGTTCCAGTGCTGTCTTATCTCAGAATTTGGGGTTGTGAAGCCTACGTCAAGAGATTGATCTCAGACAAGCTTACACTAAAATCTGACAAATGCTACTTCATTGGTTATCCACGGGAAACCAAGGCTTATTACTTCTATCTACGTTCCGAGAACAAGATTTTTGTTGCCCGGGATTGTAACTTTCTTGAGAGGGAATTTCTCTCTAAGAAAGACAGTGGGAGTAAGGTACTGCTTGAAGAAATTCAAGATGAACAGGATACTGCTCAACCTAATGAGGAAGAGCAGCAGGAGGACCTACAAGAAATTGTAGAGCCTGAACCTGTGGTACCTGAAGTTCGAAGATCCGGGAGGATCCGTCACGAACCCGAGAGATATCAAGGATTCCTCGTGACTGACTGTCATGATCTTTTGATCATTGATGGTGATGAACCATCGAACTTCAATCAAGCCATGATGGGCCCAGATTCCTCTAAGTGGCGCAAGGCCACTGATTCCGAAATGGACTCCATGTCGGTCAACCAAGTGTTTTCGTTGGTTGACTTACCCGCTGGTGTAAAAGCCATCGAGTGCAAATGGATCTTCAAGAAGAAGATTGACGTGGATGGAAATGTCCAGATTTATAAAGCCAGGTTGGTGGCAAAAGGTTTCAGACAAGTTCACGGTGTGGATTACGATGAAACCTATTCACCAGTGGCTATGATGAAATCTATTCGGATTCTACTAGCAACTGCAGCTTTTCATGATTATGAAATTTGGCAGATGGACGTGAAAACCGCCTTCCTGAATGGTATTCTGGAAGAGGATGTGTATATGACACAACCTGACGGTTACATAGATCCAAAGAATGCTGGGAAAGTATGCAAGCTTCATAAATCCATTTATGGATTGAAGCAAGCATCGAGGAGCTGGAATCTTCGTTTTGATGAAGCGATCAAGCAATTTGACTTCATTAGAAACGAAGAAGAACAATGCGTGTATAAGAAATCTAGTGGGAGCAAGATTGTATTTCTTATTCTGTATGTCGATGACATACTGCTTCTCGGAAACGACGTTCCAATGCTGAAGTCTGTAAAGGACTGGCTTGGAAGTTGTTTTTCCATGAAAGACATGGGTGAAGCCGCATACGTTCTTGGAATTAGGATCTATCGGGATAGACCTAAGAGGCTGATAGGCTTGTGTCAAGACTCATACATTGACAAAGTCCTACAAAGATTCAGCATGAAAGATTCCAAGAAGGGCTTCACGCCAATGGTGCATGGCACAACGCTAAGCAAGAAGCAGAGCCCTACGTCGGCTGCTGAGCTTGAGCGCATGAAGAATATTCCTTATGCATCTGCAATAGGATCTGTCATGTATGCCATGATCTGTACTCGTCCTGATGTTGCTTATGCATTGAGCATGACGAGCAGATACCAGTCAAATCCAGGTGAAAACCATTGGATTGCCGTAAAGAATATCTTGAAGTATCTAAGACATACTAAGGATAAGTTCTTGGTGTACGGTGGAAGTGATGTGCTTAAAGTCAGTGGATTTACGGACGCAAGTTTCCAGACAAACACAGATGATTTCCGGTCACAGTCCGGTTATATCTTTTGTCTGAATGGCGGTGCAGTAAGTTGGAGAAGCTCCAAGCAGGACACCGTTGCTGATTCCACTACAGAAGCTGAATATATCGCCGCCTCAGAAGCAGCGAAGGAAGCTGTTTGGATACGAAAGTTCATTATGGAACTAGGTGTGATACCAGATGCGGCTGAGCCTCTGGCACTGTTTTGTGACAACAATGGTGCTATAGCTCAGGCAAAGGAACCAAGATCACACCAGAAATCCAAGCATGTTCAAAGAAGATTTCACTTGATACGTGACATCGTTAATAGAAAGGAAGTCAAGATCAGCCGAGTTCCGACAGATGATAATGTCGCTGATCCGTTGACAAAGCCACTCCCAAGGCCTAAGCTCGAGTTCCTGACTGAAGCTGTAGGCATTAGAAACATTGAAATGTAATCTAAATTTGAGTGGGAGTTTTGTGAGCTTTATTTTAGTTATTTGATATGTTCTTGTAAAACATTATTTTATGTTTTAATGAAATTATTATTTCAAGATTATTTTAACTGTGATGAAATAATCGTTCCAAAATGATATGAAACATTTTATAGGTCATCGAAGTAAGTGACTTGATCTTGAGTCATCAAAGTCATTTAGCTTGATCATGAGACCCTATATTTGATAAATGTTTTATATCATCCTGTCCCTAGTCGAAGGTTGTTGAAATTGGAACACCAACAACCGTGTGAGATTGGATTGGTACGTGACTTATGACAAAGTCTCAATGTGTCATAGATGCGCGGCATCAAAGTCAGTACATAGGTGTATGTTGGGAACATACGACCGGACAAGACCCGCTTATAAGAACTCTTCAGGATATTTATATCTGTGTCATAAGAGATTCTTACTACGACTATAGAGTATAGTCCTTAGACCTGAGTTCACATGCATGTGACTGCACATGGACTGATGTACTTTGATCATTGTCTAACGCTATCGTTCTGCGATAGCTATAAGGACCTTGTTTGGGTACATCATGAAATGAGTAGTTTACAGTGATGGAACAAGATGGGATTTGTCCCTCCAATATAAATGGAGTGAATATCTCTAGGCCAATCGGAGATTTGAATATTGGAAAACGCATGGCCATGCTCAAACGGACTTTCCCGAGTCGTTTGGATTGTCAGTAACAAATCAGAGTCCGATGAACAAGATTAGGCTTTATAAGGATGACACTAATCTTGCCTTATGACTAATCGAGATATTGTGACAAAAGGATTATGAATACAGAGAGATTCCAGTACAAGTGGGAGATTGTTGGAATTGTGTCCAGTAATCTCGGTACTGTCTCTAGAAAGTAAGAGTATGTCAATGATCAGACATAAGTCATATAATACTGGGGGTCATGATGGCTTGCTAGAGTCCGCTCATGATCTATAAGTCTTGGACTTATTGCCTTTATTATATGATCCCATATGGGTCACACGCCTAAGCTAACAGGAAAATGTGTTGGAACGGCTTAGCAGAAGTACGACAAAAGTGCCAGGCATTTGTCGTACTAAGAGAGAAAGATTAATGGGTCTGATTAAATGGGATTTAATCAGATTGGTGTTTTGGGCCCATAAGCCCAAAAGGGAAAGAGAAGGCTTTTAATAAACTAAAAGCCAAATCTCTTTCTCCTAACCCTAGCCCCAGCGCCGATTTTCCTCTCTCCCTGCGCCTCCCATCAGCTCGGTCTAGCAGCCGTTTTCTGTGATCGCGTGTGTGAACCTTTGGAGGATTCATCCCTCGGTGTATCTCTCTGATCTCTGACCTGTTCTATTCCTTCCGCTGCAACAAACAGGTAAAAGGTGAGATCATCTAATGTTTCTAATCAAGAGAACCTAGATCTGTATGTTTAGGTTGATATGAATCTGTGAATTACATCAGGATCAACTAAACAGTTCCTACAGCTTGAACCGGTTGACCCAATCTGAACCAACTGAACCACCTCAATCGAACCAAACCAACTGAACCGGTCTAAATTGAACCGGTTAGGTTAAACCGGTTTAGGTCAAACCGTTGACCGGTTGAACCCACCGTTGACCGAGGCTTGACCAAGCCTAAACCAACCCAATTCTTGCACCAAACTGATGCTAAACCACCCACAGTGAACCGGCGGAGGAGAGAGACGGCGGAGGAAGAATTACGGCGACTTCTCCGGCGTTGACCGGTGGTGGTCCGGCGTTGACCGGCCGGTTCACTCCTTTTTCCGGCGACTCATGTGATGATCTACCTATCAAACTGATCGGAAAGAGGAGATCTATGCATCTAGAGCTTCAAAACGTCCAGATCTGATGCAGGATGAGAGAGATACACCCAAACCCTAACCGCAACTGATCTCCGGCCAGATTCCGGCGAGCTCCGACGACGGCGGTTCTGATTGGCTGGATGGCGGTTGTAGAGGAGGAGGAGAGGAGTCCACTGGGCTTTGCAGAAGTGGATTAGGGTTTATATTGAGAGAGTTATGATGTTTTTTGTGATTGAAGGTATGAAGAACACTATGGTGTTCTTGAGGTTTCTTTTGAATCTTCAAGAGGATGGATGAATTTCTGGGTTTCTTGGGATGAATCTAGAGAGAAGGGAGAGCTTCTGGTCGTGGGTGAGGCTAGAGAGAGATTGAGACACACCAAAATGAGTTTTTGGTGAAATGCAATGGATAATTCTTTGCTCCATATGGGTTTGACACCTCAATAGGAAGGGCTGGCGACCTAAGGGTGAAACACCTGTCCCTGTAGCTTCTTCTTATCCACAAAGTCCAGCCCAAAACCGGCCCAAACCAATTATAAACCCCTCTTGCTATTCTTTTCGGTTTCCTCGGTTTCGCGATAATTGTTTTAGAAAATACTTCACTATTCCCATAAATCCCAGAACTTCCAAAATCTGATTCTCCCTGATTTTAGATGAATTTGGCAACTTGAATCACCTCATTTGGAGTTTCCTAGCTCCGGTTATGAATTTCCGAAGTTTTCCCGGTTTTCTCGGTTTTCACTCCGATAAGCCGAAAAACCCGTTTCTGATCCGTTTCTTCCAATTCTAGTCTTGTAAATGTTCTTTATGTATTAAACAAGAACATTTGGCCCGTCTCGGCTTCCGTCTCGGACTTTGGTAAAATTACCATTTTACCCCTAGGTTTGGCAAAATTATAATTTTGCCCCTGTTAACTTTTCTTCTGCCCGTTGACCATATCTTTGAAAACATGGTATTACAAGATTGGTGAAGAGTTGGAAGAAATTCCATCATCTGATGATCCACCATATCACCCATGTGTGCAGAGGTATTTGAACAAGATGCTGCCTTTAGATGAAGAGCTAAGAGACTGGGTGATTATAGTTCCTCAACATATTAGTGATGTTCTGCTGACTAAGATCCCGACGAAGCTGCCAGACCCTGGAGTCTTTGTGCTTAACTGTTCTATCTTCGAAGATAGTTTTAGGCGCTCTCTTTGTGATTTAGGAGCTGCTGGAAGTCTTATGCCATACTTTGTGGCAGAGAAGCTGGGAATGCTGGATTTTAAGCCTACTAGGACCTCTCTTGTCCTAGCTGATCAGTCTATAAGAGTTCCAGAAGGACTTCTTGAGGACATCCCGGTGAGAGTTGGAAACTACTTAGTTCCAACGGACTTCCTAGTGCTGAAATATGATTGTGATCCGGATGAAGCGTTACTACTTGGAAGACCATTTTTGGCTACAGCGGGAGCGGTAATTGATGTTAGGAACAGCCTGATAGACCTCCATCTGGGAGATGAACCGCTGCGTTATGAGATGGATAAGCTGCAAAGACCACTGATAGATGGGCAGACATTCACCATCATGGAAGCATATGATGAGCAGCCGGATGACACTGTGATTATAGATACTGGAGCGCATTTTACTCCATCTTTTCTTGGACACGAGCATTCTATGACAGCCTACTCGCCACCCTGGATGAGGAGACTTGAACGGAGACAGAAAAAGCCTCTGTCAAGATCTCTCGGTGCCTGAAAGATCTTGTTCGTCCGGTCAAGCTAATGACCTTAAACAAGCGCTGAGTGGGAGGCAACCCACTGTTAGGTTTAGTTGTTTTTCCTTTTCATTTTTGGTGTTTTTCTTAGGATTTCACGATCGATCATACACGAAAAATCGCCTAGCAACGGTCGATGCACTTAGTGCAACGATCGATGCCTGAGCGACAGAGGTAAAACCCGACAGAACTCAACCATTCCATAAACAAATTTTTATTTTCTTTCTTTTGCCAATCCTTCGCTTGACACTACTGGGGACAGTGTGTCTTAAGTGTGGGGGAGGTTCTACTAACTTCTTTCTTTTGTTTTCTTAGAGTCAGTTAAAATTTCCAAATTTTTTGTTTTATTGAGTCAAAATTTGTTTAAGTAAGAAACAATGATTTTTGAGAAGATTAGCAGCACTTGCAGGAACTTAAGTAACCATTGGGATGAAGCTGCAGATTATCTCTGACTATTAGAAAACCCAGACATGGATCAACCTACTAAGGACACCCACATCACTTCAGGTATCAAAGGATCCTTTTACTGACTTCACCCTAATACTGACTTAGATTTTCTCACCTAAGGGCTTGGTATACTTTGTGTCGGATTCCCTTGTTAGTTCTGACACGGCCTGTAAACCTGTCCTATCTAGTTCCCTTCTCCCCTTCCATAAAAAAAAAAAGATAATAAACTGAGGATGAGTTAGTAACTCCGAAGTGGTCATGGGAATAGTAGCAAACACTATTATCTCTCATGTGATCCATGGAATGTGTCCAAAGTACACCCCATAACGGGAAGAACACTGATAAAAAAAATAAAATGATACCCAGTGGGGAAAAATCAGTTGTTAAAGAAGGGAAAGAGAAGAAAGGGACTAGAGAAAGATAGTATGGTGGTCTAGAGCTGACTAGGTAAGAGTCCATGTGCCTTTGATCGATACTCCTTAGGTGAGACCGCACTTAAATACTTGCAGAAGTCAGTAGGGAGAATTTGAATGCTTGAATGTGATTGTGGAGTTTACTTAGGACAGTTTCTAAGTGTGGGGGAAGTATATGTTGGTCTTGATGTCTGCAGGTTGATTCTTTCATGTGGTTTACTAAGGGGAATCTGAGTGTTGCTGCTTCTAAGATGAAAAGAGTTTCTGAAGAGTTTTCAAACCTCTTCACTGCATTTTAGTTCTCTGTTTTGCTTGAGGGCAAACAAAGGCTAAGTGTAGGGGAGTTGATATATCATGGTTTTTACCCATTTTATGCCATGATATAGATGTGTTTTTAGTGTCTTTTGTGTTATTTTAGAGTCTTTTACAGGTTTAATCAGGTTTGGAGCTAATTGGAGATAATTGGAGTATTTTGGGACTTTTGGAGCATTTTGGCCGAGAGTTTAACTCACTGCCCGATTTGATGATCATGCATCGATTGACACACCTTTGGTGTCGATCGATACACTAGCGAGATGGGCCGTACGCGGCGGTTTAACAAGTTATGAAGATTTGCAGAGAAGCCCAGAATAGTTCCAGTATTTACACAGAAGCCCCAGCCGAGATTATGCCTATATATTTAGAGTTTTGGCTTTTATTTTAGATACGCTTTCATACTTAGAGCTAGGAGATTTTTAGAGCTTTTGGGGCTGATCTAATCATGTACTTCATCTATTTTGGAGAAGATTTCGAACCCCTTTATCTATTTAATTTCTTATATGCAATCTATTATTTCTATGATTTATGTTCCATTAATCATGTCTGAGTAGATTCATAGTTAAGTTTAGGGTTTCTCATTAGGGATTTTATGACTTGCTAGACTTGTTTAATTCAGTTAAGGATTCACATGATTAGAATGTTCTTCAAACTAAATTGTGCTTAATGCTAGTTCTAACCTGATCAATTAGAATCTAGATCTTAGGTTGCTAAATACGACACGAGAGTGTGGTTTAGAATCTGAACTATTTAGGTTGAGCAATTAAATTATTCGCAAAGAGATTTGGTTTAGTTTAATTGTGAACATATCGAACTTGAAATTAATGCTGGTTTAATCCGTTAGTAATTGCAAAGAGATTTGGATTACTGCACTTAAACTTAGAGAATTTTCGCAAAGAGATTTGGTTAATTCTAATTTCGTGATTTGAGTTCTAGAACTGTGTTTAATTAGATCATTACTGATTAACTTGTCTGCTTGTCTGATTTCCTGAGAATTCCCTAGACTTAGCGCTTTTAGTTTATTGCTTTCACAACAAATTCATGCTACTGATTTACTTTCTCGCCTTGCTTTTATTTAATTCACTACCTGCTTTTATTCCTATTATTAATCTCTACTGTTCTGATCTATCGAGACCAGTGTCCCTGCGGATTCGATAACCCTATATACTACATTGATATTGATGTGCACTTGCAGTTAGTATAGGGAATAAAACCTGACCTATCAATGGGTACGGGTACGGCCTCTGTACAGAGTGGGAACGGGAACGGAAATGGGTACAGGATTGGGACCCAATGTGGATCCAATTTTATGTAATTTTAATACTTTTAATTAATTTAATAAAATTAATAATAATTTTATAAAATATTTCTTATTAAAAATATTTTAATATTTTATATTAAATAATTTATTAAATAAATTAAAATAAATAAAAATAACAAAATTACGAGCCGTCGGTTTACCGTCGGTTAGTTACCGTCAGTAATTTGTCGGTTATTAATCGACGATTGGCGTCGTCGGTTTACCGTCGGTTAAGTCGTCGGATAGTTTAATTGGTAAACTGTCGGTAAACCGTCGGTTTAATGACCGTCGATAAACCGTCGATAAGCCGTCATAAAATTTTGGGTCGGAAAACCATCGGAAATTACCGACGGTTTTCCGATGGATTGTATTTTCTGACGCCGTAGAATCGACAGATCTGTCCCGCCGAAATTCCGTCAGTAACGGTCTTTTCCGACTGATTACCGGCGGTTTTGTCCATCGGTTACCGGCTGTTTTCTTGTAATGGATGTACTCTTTTTTTTGTTTATTGTTGATTCTAAATAAAATCTACAGTTTTTTATGACACATTCTTCCTTTATTTCTCCACAAAAATCTATGTCAGTCTTCACCATTGATGCTACTCAAACGTATGCTTTTCATAAAACGTTGATTGTGTCTGATTTGTTGATGATTTTGTTCACGCAATGGCAGTTTCTTTTCAGAATTTCTCTTGTAATTTATGTCCTTCTTATGAAGATGGTGGTTGTCATCGAGACTCGGACGACGTTGTTAAACCGGAGTACGTTTCAAACATCATTAGATGAAATTCTAAAACTAGGAGAAATTCTAGAGTGGTTGCTTTGGTTTCTTCATGGTGTTTTCTACTTTTGACAAAGGATTTTTCCAGCAAATGCACGACGATTTTGGCGTCATAATGTTGCTGGTGTCTTTTCAGAGCAATTCATATTGTCTTCCACCAATTTCCAATGGTGGTTGTGTTTATCACTTTTTCTGTCGGAAAAAGTGTCGATTTAAACCGCCATGGCCATGGATTGAAGATTCAATAGTGATGCTATCGTTCTTCTCTTCTTCTTGTGATTTGAAACAAATTTCTTTGATAGTTTCCGGTCTTGGATTCCGATGGATAGAAGAAGATGACCATAATTTTAAGGAAACGTCCGGAAGAAGAATTGGAAATGTTGATTTTGTGGAGAAGATTATGTTGTCGTATTGTATTGGGATTACATTGAGGTCTATGATATTTTCAAAGACACTGATACATACTAATTGGTATCAGATCGTCGTATTTTCAGGGCTAGTATCAGGTGTAATGGATTTTACTAATGCGATTAGAAAACAGTTTCAAGATAAAGAAAGGCAAAAGAATCGTATTGGAATAAGATGGTATCAGAAGAAATACTACGAATATACATATTTGTACATATTTGTAGAAATACTACGAATATACATATTTGTAGCGAGTACGGCGTTCTCGATTAGAATGCGTCGTGAAACTTATTTGTTAATACTGACCATAATTAATACAATAAAAATTTTAACCTTGCCGTTGGTACATATATTATGATTTTTAAAAATATTATAAATATAAAATTATTATAGATAAAAAAAAATTATGATAGATAGGTTAGTGAATATTAGTTAAAAATATCAAATTTATTAATATTTTCATAATTATAATATTTTGATTTCGAATTAATTTTATATTTTTGTAATAAAATTGGAAACTTGATCATCCACATCCAACCACCCGTAATCGTAAATGCTCCATGGAAACTTTTCAAAAATCAAAAGATTGAAATGGTATAAATTATAAAACGGTACAAAGGAAAGTAATTACGAGAAACGTGGGCCTATGCCTATAGTAGTAACAATGGGCATAATTAATTAATTTAATTTAGGCTAAGCGAAATCCGCGAAGCGAGAGAGAAGAAAGAAAGACAGCGACGATGAGCAACAGGAGGAGCATCGGAGACGATGATAGGGGATTGCTGTGGAAACTTCCCCAAGTGAGGATTAAAGACGTCGGGAAAGTTGGTCCCGCCTTAGGACTTGGTTTAGGTTGCGGATTCGGTTTCGGCGCCGGTCTTATCGGAGGTATTTTGATAGCAGAACTAGTTTCGAATGGGTTTGTGAGAGAGAGAGATGTTTTAATTAACTGAGTAAGAGAATTGATGAAAACAGGTGTAGGATTCGGACCAGGAGTTCCTGGATTACAGTTTGGTCTCGGGTTTGGAGCTGGTTGTGGAATCGGTGTAGGGTTTGGCTATGGCGTTGGAAGAGGCGCCGCTTATGATCACTCTCGATCTTATCATAACGTCGGAAAACCATCTCTGTGAGTAAATTACGCCGTTGCAATTAGGTTCTAGTGTAACCCTAAGAGCAATACAACACTAGTCTGTGTTACAACTGAAAGAATTTTTTTTTTTTTTGGCTACCGAACAGAGATGAAGTTGATTCTCTGATTGATGAACTCGTTGTCCACACCAAGAAACTTGTGAAAGCCACCACAAAAGAAATCGACAAGTGGAGAAGATTGTGAAGAACTTAGCATCTTTTAGCTTAGTAAACTTATCTTGTTGCATCTTGGGATTACCTGCTTTCAAGTAAACGTCAATGTTGCATTGTTCTTCGCATTCGTAATTGTACAATTTCCATATTGTGATATGAGTTGTTTATGGCTCAGCTCAACTCCCTAAACGCTATTTCGTAAACCAATTTGTAGAGGCCGCTATTGCTGTTGTTCCCATGTGGGAAAATCTAACCACTGCGTTTGTGCGTTTCTGCGTTCTGAATGCGAATTTGCGTTGTTACCACATTACCGTGATTAGCAATTTAGCATGCCACAAAGGTTTCCAAGTGTCCTGAGGAATTTACTGAATGCACTGTGATAGATCTGTTTTGAGATTCTTTGTGTACAGTTTGCAGAATCGGTTAAGCTTAACCACACAAAAGAGAAATGGGAGGATATGGATAAACAGATTATCCAACAAAAACCAATCTATGTGCCACATCAGCAACCACAGCCAATCAGAGAACAGATTCATATTTCACATTTTCAATTTGAACCAATCAAAAGCCTGAACGAATCCTACTATCCACCTTATAGTAGCAGTTTCGTCTCTTCCTTCCTTGCACTTGGCAGTTCTTTCTTTGTCTTTGAAGCTGAGTAAACAAAAAACAAAAAAGCTTGAATCTTTGGGCTAAAAAGATGGCGTCTTTGGGTGTGTCGGAAATGCTTGGTACGCCCCTTAACTTTAGGGCAGTGTCAAGGTCGTCTGCTCCATTGGCGTCGAGCCCCGCCACGTTCAAGACAGTTGCTCTGTTCTCCAAGAAAAAGCCAGCTCCTTCCAAGGCTAAGCCTGTCTCTGTTGCTAACGATGAGCTTGCCAAGTGGTATGGTATGTGGCTTCTGCTTCCCTTTCAATTTTGTTTTTCCTTCATTCTCTATCATTACGTAACTCTGATTGTGAATGTGTTTGCAATTGGGACTCTTTAACTTCAGGTCCTGACAGGAGAATCTTCTTGCCGGATGGCCTTTTGGACAGATCAGAGATCCCAGAGTACTTAAACGGTGAAGTTGCTGGAGAGTAAGACACTTCTTCATTCTCCCTATGTATGCTTACTTTGGCTTTGGTGCTTAAGGTTTACTGGTCTGAAATGCAGCTATGGCTATGACCCATTTGGACTTGGAAAGAAGCCTGAGAACTTTGCTAAGTATGCAGACTCTCTGCTCTAATACTGTTTCTTTGTTTCTATCTCTTAAATTTGAACCATGTACTAAGACTAGTTTTGTAATGAATGTGGTTGCCAGATACCAAGCCTTTGAATTGATCCACGCGAGATGGGCTATGTTGGGAGCAGCTGGTTTTATCATCCCTGAAGCCTTAAACAAATATGGCGCTAACTGTGGCCCTGAAGCCGTCTGGTTCAAGGTTTTTTTGGCTAACTACTTCAATTTACCTTAGTTTAAATATAGCAAAGTAAGAATCTGTGATGTGATGGGATCATATTGGAAAATATCGTTGCAGACTGGTGCCCTGCTTCTTGATGGAAACACATTGAACTACTTTGGCAAGAACATCCCAATCAACCTTGTTCTCGCGGTTGTTGCTGAGGTTGTCCTTCTCGGTGGAGCCGAGTACTACAGAATCACCAATGAATTGGTACATTTACTCTTAAATTTTAGCCATTACATTTCAAGTTCCGCATATGTGAAAAGACTAAACTTGAAATGCAAAACCTTGGATAGGATTTTGAAGACAAGCTACACCCAGGAGGTCCATTTGACCCTTTGGGACTTGCTAAAGACCCTGAACAAGCAGCTCTTCTCAAGGTTAAGGAGATCAAGAACGGGAGATTAGCCATGTTTGCTATGCTCGGTTTCTTCATCCAAGCTTATGTTACCGGAGAAGGTCCAGTTGAGAACCTTTCAAAGCATCTAAGTGATCCTTTCGGAAACAATTTGCTTACCGTCATCGCTGGAACTGCTGAGAGAGCTCCTACTCTTTAAGCCATTTCTAGTTTTAAAGAGATCTGAAGATGCTCTGTACACTTTGTTTGATGAGAATTACTATTGACATTGTGAAAAACTTCATTCTGCATCTTCTTGATATATTTCATTGGTGCATTTTTATGCTTTTGAGAATAACCCTCTAGTTTCGCTTCTGCGTTTGCTGGCTGGCTGTTTAGATACACAGCGTCTTCCTTTAGTCACACTTCAGTTTTATCACAAACAGTTATGATTTTAGCCGAATAAAAAATGTGACACAGGATAGTTATTGTGATGGATTTTGGGGGAAAATGACGGTTTTTTTCTTTCTTGAGTTAAATGTCAAATTTGAAAAAAAGAAAAACGATTTTACATATAGATACTTCTGATATGTGGTGAATGGTTTTTTTTCCATTTCTTCACGTTTCTTTAGCTTCACATCCGATAAAATCGTATAAACTGCCGGTTGAAATATACAATGTGATATTCTTTATTATATAAATGAGAAGTGAGAGAGAAAATAGAAATGCTTTCTCTTTTTGATACCTCAGTTTTTGTTGACGTGTCTTTGTTTTACAAAAAAAAATAACAAAAATAAATCATGAAAAAAAAGAAAAAATGAAGAAAAAAATAAATAAAAAACTGCAGAACGAAAAAAAATCTACGATTTAATGTTTCATCTCTCACGAAACCACCATCTCTCCCAAGTCACAATCTCTGTCAAAATAAAATTTTATCAATTTCTTTTTAAATCTAAATTATTTTCTCTATTTAAAAAGCGGCCGGAGTGGCTGATTCCGTGCCGAAAAATCGCTCGGCGGAGATACGCACAAACCAAAATACTAGTTGATTATAATCAAATGTATATCTTTATATTAATTGAGAAATGCTTTTAAATTTTATTCACTTTTAAAATTGTTGATTACTTACATGCCTTTAATGAATTTTTTTTTTTAAAACTTTGTTAATCTTAGTTTATATTGATAATTTTGATATTTATTATATTAGTTTTAAAAATTATTTTGTTTTGTTTTATTTATTGATAAGTACAACCTAAAAAATAAAAAAATAAAAATATGATAAATACGAAAATATTTTTAAAGTATGAGATTTAAATATTGTTAAATATAATTATTGTAGATAATAATATTTTATATATTAAATTATTATTATTAACATAAAATTTTAATTTGGATAAATATAATAATTAATATGTATATTGATGTTTATATATACAATTATAATTTATTATAGTTAATATGAAAATATGTTTACCAATAAGTATAGATATTTATATATATGATTTTAGATAATAATTTTTTTGCTGCTATTAGTTAAATTTATATATAAATTATAAAATATTGTAATAAGAGATTAAATATAATTATAATTAATATGATATAAACACCTTTTATAATATTACTGATACTAAATTGAATAGATAATTTTTTTAAAAAAACTTTTTATTAATTAGTAATTGTGCTCAAATCATTATCTAGAGAATATTACAATATCTATCGGAAGATATTTGAATGATCTATATTCTAACTATAATGTATATCCTAACATGTCCTCTCAAGGTGGAGTTCTTTTGGTTACTCCAATCTTGTCTACAGTTCCAGAAATCGAGCTCGGGGTAGTGGTTCAGTTAAAACATATGCTAGTTGATCCTTTGTTGTTATATAAGACACACACAACTTCCCACTCTGAACAAGCTCGCGCACAAAGTGATAATCAAGAGCAATATACTTCATCCTTGAGTGGAAGACAAGATTAACATAGAGATATGTGGCTCCAATATTGTCACAGTGAATTGTAGGGACTTTCTTGAGCGTACACGCGAAGGTGGAATGAGATCCCATGTTCATGTACGAGATATTGCATTGATCTCTGATATACTCATATTTTAATTGTTTTAACCATAAATCTTGTTTTATCTGTGTTTAGGAATATGTATATATGCATTTATCTATTATAGGTAGAGTTGCTACTAGGATGATTTGGAGGCATTTGGGATTGTTGTGGAGAAAAGGAGCATGAAGAGGACCATACAGCGGTCATTGGAGCAGCATTGGACAGCCACTGAAAAAAAAAAATGGAGCGGAGCGGCGTGGCCTAGCGGTGCAGCCAAACCGATGGAGATGATGCGAGAGTGACAACGGTATTTAGAGCGGTATGCGCAAACCGCTGAGAGAGAAGAGCCATCCGGAGCGGGATGATCACCGGTCTTCAACAGCCATTGTGGATCAAGCGAGCAAGCAGAGCGGGTTCGACAGCGTTTTCATCAAGCCGCTGAGGCAGTTCGAAGATCTGGAGCTGTTTTCTCAGGGGTTTCCTTAAACCGCTCCGCGAGAAAAAAATCAGACTTCTTAGCCACTTGTTTTTGGGTTGACCCATGGTTGTTGGGTTGACCTTCTATAAGTATTAGCTTTCTATACATAGTTTTTGAGACTAAAAACCCTATAGATCTTCTTTTCTCAACCTCTTTTGTAAACCCTAAACTCTATTGGAGATTTTCTTAAATTTATACAATTTGTCTTTCTTTTCTTCTTGATTTCTTTTTAATACTTCTTGATCGCTTGTATTAGCACATGATTATGGGTTTATGTGTTAATATGGGATTAGTGAGTAGTTTTCTTTTTAGTCTTGCGTTAGGTAGATTAGGGTGATTTATGTGTTGATTAGTGATGCTTAGGGCTTTATGATTATTAATCCTTCTCTAATTGGTGGTTTCTATGCTAGTTTTACACTGATTTGTTGATTTAGGTCCTAAGGAATTTCATGCAGCCAAGATGTTTGATGAAATGCCCCAATGAACCAAATTTGAGAATTTGCATTCTAAGCCTAAGGGATTAGATGTCTAAGGTGCTTCTTGGTATTTAGAACATGTTTTGCATGCTTGATTATTGCTTGATCACAATTGAGAAAATTTTCTTGATTAGGAAATTAATCAAAGAGATTAGTGCTAAGTGATTAGATTAATCTTGGTTTGTGTTCTTAACCTAAAGATTAGCATTTCTAGTGGCTATTAGGATGATTTAAATGCATGTTTATCTTGTGATTAACAATGGAAAGTGATTTAGTTGCATGATTAGCATAGTGGTTAATATCATGGAAGTGGATAAGCTTGTATTAGTGATCCTATGCCAAATTAGCTTTGATTGATTGTTGTAGCATCACTAGTTATCTCTATATCACCTATAATCAATTACCTATAGCCAAGGTCTTGATTTTTTACTATTGAATTTGATATTTTATCCTTTTGCTTGCTTTGTTTATTTGTTTGGAAACTTGAAACATTTGAATTAAACCCATTAGGCTTAGATTAAGCAAATTACATGCATTCCTATTGTGTTAACACTCTCAAGTATGGATTGACTCTCAAATACTATATTGACGTTGATAAGAATTTGAGTAATTGATCTTAAGACTTGCAAAATTCTTATTATTAATATCATCACTTGTCGATTATCTCCATTTCTCTTCTCGAAGAGCTTGAGTGATCGAGGTTGGCTCAATTTCTGTAAGAAGAGAAAGTGTCCATATTTTGGGTTAGGCTTAACAATGTTATTCATGAACCTTGTTACCACCCGATTTTGTTGAGGTTGATGTTGAATTGGAGGATTACTGTCCATTGGCGTTGTTGTGGCCGTAGTTTGTTGTGTATCCAGCTCGTTGGTGCGAGCAGTTGCAGTTGTTGAACTGGCTGGTGAAAAGTCCCCAGTCGTGACCAATAATGGCACATGCAAAGATAAAGTCGGATGAGTGGTGAGTGATAAACAGAAACAAGATAGGAAAAGTTGGAAAAAGAAGGGAAATATACAAAAGTAGACGGCTGAAGAGGGTTTGGCTCGAGGTGTTTTGAGAAAGAAAATATATAATCCACAAATTCCACATGACCTGATTTATAGATCCGAGACGTTGATACATCAAGGTAGAGATATGCACTTTAAGAGAGAGAATAACCTATGAAAATGCATGGTGTTGATTGTTTGCTTAGCTTGTGAGTAGTGTAAGGTCGCAAACCACGGATAACAAAGAATCCAAAGGCTCGCAACTTCAAGATGTTTGGCATTGCTTGGAAGAGAATCTCGTAGGAAGATGAATTGCGAAGAACATGTGTAGGCATCCGGTTAATGAGATAAACCGCATCAGAAAATGAGTATGACCAGTACGAATGCACCATCCCAGAGTGAGTGAGAAGAGATAGGCCAGTCTCAACTATATGACGATGACGTCATTCTGCCATTCCGTTGTGTTCCGGAGTGTGTGGTGGTGATGGTATGTGTGATATCCCATTAGCGGATAGAAACGATGCCAAGGAAATGAATTCACCCCCATTGTTGGAGTAAAGAGTTTCTATTTTGCTTTTGTTGAAAGGCGGAAAGATGATCATGACGTCTGATTTTCTTTTCAGTGGATAGAAACATACATATCGTGTGAAATGATCCACAAAGATGACGTAGTACTTGTAGTTATCAATCGAATACACCGGAGAGGTCTATACATCTGTGTATATCAGGTCAAGTGGGCAAGAAGATTGTAAAGATGAGTAAAAAAGGGTAACTTATGACTTTTATTAGTAGAATAAGCATTGCAATGTGAAGAAACACGAGAAGAAGAAAGCGGTAAATCAAAACAAGAGATAATTTGTTTTAGAATAGCTAAAGAGGGATGAACAAGACGTGAATGCCACTCGGACATAATTGACTTAACACAAGATAAAGCTGAAAAATGAAAAAGGATGATCAAGTTGACTCATATATTCCGCCACTAGCCTTCCCATGCATTATCGTTGTTCCTGACTTAAGATCCTTCACCTGAAAAGTATAGGGACAAAATTGTACCATTACATCATTAGCTTTGCATAACTTATTGATGGAGATGATATTTTTCTTTATATGAGGTACACAAAGAACATCAGAGAGAATGAGAGGATGATTATTTGAGGGAAGTGAAGAAGAACCAGTGTGCGTTATCTTCAAACCTGAACCATCTATGATTAAGACATAATCTCCGCCATTGTATTGCGATGCAAGGGAGAGATTGCCTAGATTGGAAGTGATGTGATGTGAGGATCTACTGTCAAGGAGACAAGGCGCAACATCCGAGGATGTGGACGTCGTATAGTGAGACTGTGGTTGCCACTCCGTTGGTGGTAATGGTGTTTTCCAGTGCGGTGGAGCAGTTGTTGCTGAAGGATACAACCACTATTGAAACAGCGCACCATAGTTTGATGATGTGTGTGTCGAGTTGGGCGTTGCAAATTTAGGACACCTTCTCGCACTATGTCCTTGAGTGCCACATATTTGACATTTCCCCAAGTATGGTCTAGGAGAGCAATATTCACCACGACCAGATTGATTCAGACGATAGCCTCCTTGACTAGAGCTTTTGTTGTTTGATTGATACTGAGCTGCATTGGCTGTTGCTGGTATGTCAACGGTGGTAGAAGAGAGCATGAAGAGAGTGTTTTCTCGATTGAGAAGTTTGTCATGAAGTTCATCGATCGAGTTCGGATCATTACGATCATGTACCATCTCTACAATAGCACGGTATTTGTCTCCAAGACCTTCAGTAATTATTTCAAGGAGATCTTCACGATCGTATGGCTTTCCCAGTAGTGCGAGTTGATCGACTTTGGTTAGTATACCACGCATATAATCTGTTACTGTTTGTGCGCCTTTGTTTCTTCGTTTGAATCATTGTTTGATTTGAATGATATGACCACGAGAAGGTGTGCCATATGTGCGTTCAAGGATTTTCCACACATCATGAGCAGTGACAGCTCGTGCGATAATCGGTTGGATGGAGAGGGACAAGGATCCGATGAGTGCACTGTAGAGCAATCGATCCTGTCGTTTCCACGGAGCATGAGCAGGATTAGGCTGGAGGAGACCATTGTTAGCAATCGTTTCCGGAAGCATACCTTCAATGCATCAATGAAGGAGTGAAACTCGTGTGCTTCTGATGTGTTGTAAATTTGAGTGGATTTAATCATGTTTTAGAGTGTGTTTTAGCTTTAGGAAAAGCATTTAGGCATCATTAGGAGTGCATATGCATTGTTTTTCTTCTTTGTAGGTGGTGGATGACATGATGATGCACCAAAGGACAAAGGAGGAGAAAAGGACCAAAAGAACACTCAAACAAAGTGGAAAACAGCTAAAGATCGGACCAGGAAGCTACAAATGGGTGCTACAGCGAGGTGCCAACGTAGCTGTGGACGCAGGAGATGCACAGCAACATCATACAGCTGGGTCTGAATGTCGCTGTACAAATGTGACTTAATATGCGGGAGCTCCAGCGACGTCCCGAAGTAGCTCTGGATCAAGAATCGCCACAGCGACGTTCTGACGTAGCTGTGGATCAAGAATCGCCACAGTGACGTCCCACAGCTAGGTCCTGACGTAGCTGTGCGACCAACTTTTTCCCACATGCTCTTTTCTCTTTTTGCTTTCGGCTTGTAGCCCCTCCACATGGGTGTTGTTGACCATTACACTCTTTTATCTTTTATTTAAGAGCTCTTGGTGTGTTTAGATAGCCATATCACCTCTTGCAAACATTTACTTCAAACATTTGAGTTTTATTAAGATCTTTTATGCAATTTGAGTCTTGTTCTTGAGTTCTTATTTGAGTTCTTCTTACTTCTTTCATTTCTGTTCATCTAAATCATGTCTTGCTTTATTGTTGCCATGGCTAGTGAGTAGTTTCTCTATAAGTTTCTGGGTTTGAGTAAAGGTGAGAGTGATCTAGGAATGGTTTAGGTTGTTTAGAATTTGGGAATATTGATTTCTTACTTGTTAGAAGTTCTTAATGCTAGGATTGAAGTAGCTAATCAATTCCTTGAACTTGAATGTTGCTAGTACTGAGAAGTATAGTTAATGTTTGAATCTCTAATCAAGTTCTTTACATACTTAACCAATGAGATATGATGTTTACACTACAAGAAATATGGGTATTGGTAGCAGTTCACTGTAGCACGAATTCACAAACTGCTACTAAAAATAACAAGTTGGGACGTCAATTCTATCATAGCATTAGTTCAACACTAGGAAAAATTTTCATCAAGCGGGATGACAAAAATCCATTGTAGAGCCACTTTTGTTAACCGTAGCTGCAAAACTTGGAGAAAATTTTTAGTTTTCCGCCCCTTAGCCAAAATTTTCCGAATGAAAAAAGAAAAAAAAAATCAATTTCTCTTCAAGACAAAAAAAATTTTCATTCATCTCTTTCTCTGTATCTTTCTTCTTCTCCATCGTTTTATTTGTCCAAGACTAGGGTTTCATTCATCTCCAACTCATTCATCTCCTGCAATTACTTGGCTTTCCTCTTCATCTCTTTCTCCACATCGTAAGCTTCCTCTTCCTCGTCAGCACCACCTCCTCCGTCGCTGGATCCTCCTCGTCTTCTCCGCTTAAGCCATGAAAGTCACCGTCGTCTCCCGCAGCGGCAGAGAAGTTCTCAAGGCTCCCCTCGACCTCCCCGATACGGTGCTTTCTCCTTCATCGATCTCTCTCTCTCTCTCTCTCTCTCTCTCTCTCTCTCTCTCTCTCTCTCTCTCTCTCTCTCTCTCTCTCTCTCTCTCTCTCTCTCTCTCTCTCTCTCTCTCTCTCTCTCTCTCTCTCTCTCTGTTTGTTTGTTCTGATTAGTGGGTTTAGTTTCTTAATGGCGATTGAGTGTTTGAATTGCTAAATGTAGCGAAGAAGATTTGATATATCTTCCAAGTTGAATGCTTTCTGATTTTAGGGTTGTTCTTCGCAGGCCACTGTTGCTGATCTGCAGGAAGCGTTTCATAAGCGAGGTAAAAGTTTCGAAATTTGTTTGCTAGTATATTGACTTTTAAAATGTTGAAATTGATCTAATCTGATTCAACAAATCAAGGGAGTGTATAATCTTAATGTTAGTTTCATGTAAATATGAATTTGATGCTTATGGGTTATATAACCAAGATCTGTGGGGAAGCTTATGGATTTATTTAGATTTGATAATGTTCTATACTGATGAGTATTATTGAAGCTTGTAAACCCAGTTTGGGGTTCTTGATTACTCATTACAAGTTACAACCTTTTGCTCATTAATGGATCTATCTCTTTAAGGCTCAAAGGCGTTCACTTTAGATTGATCTTAAATTAACACTTTGGTCCTAGAATGTGAATCTTCAAATCTTAACCTGGTCCTACTTGTATTGAGCTGAGAGCTTGAAGTCTTTTTCTTCACTTGTTGGATAGATTATAGTTATACTAATGCATCTCCTTCTATTGAGAAGGTTTCTCATTCTTGATCAATTGGTATTAAGTGATGTGATTTTGGGTTTTGTTGTTTTGTAACAGCTAAGAAGTTTTACCCGTCGAGGCAAAGACTGACACTTCCCGTGGCTCCTGGATCGAAGGACAAACCTGTTGTCCTCAACAGCAAGAAATCACTCAAAGAGTACACTGATGGAAACACCAACTCCTTAACTGTAGTCTTCAAAGACTTAGGAGCACAAGTTTCCTACCGCACACTCTTCTTCTTCGATTATCTCGCAGATGGCACCGACATAGGTCCGAGCAAGTACAGTCAATCTATGACCGTCTTCTCTCAAAGAGAAAATCATCTCTCAATGGCCTAAAGGTATATTCAGTCTCATTTGATTATCGATTCCTTGATGGTTCCTTTGGTTAATGTTTCTGCCTTTCCATTATGTTTTGATTGTATAAAAGTTCATCTTCTTTGATTCTGGTTCTGCAATGATTTAATGTATAACGAACGCTTCATTGAGCTAAGTTTAGGTACTGAGCTTTGTAAAATTTGAGAATTTAACAGATCAAAAGTTGCGTCAGAAGCAAAACGTGCATCTGAGATGGTTGGTACCATGGACAGAAGCAAAAAGTTGCACTAACCGGTCCAGAGAAAATGGAACTTGGGCTTGGAGTTGTATGTTGTTTCCCTTCTTATTTTCTTCTATGCTATAGGAAAGAGATAACTCATTGTTTTTTCACCCTATCTTTTACTCTCTTTTTCTTGCTATTTTGATCTTTCAGCATGGGGAACCTGGTGTTGCTGTGGTCGACATTCAACCGGTGGATGTTGTTGTTTCCCATGTTCTTCAGCAGATACTAAGTCCAGTATGTGCACGATTCATGTTTTCTTTTTTCCGTAACTATCTTGCGGTTATTGACTTTGCTATCCCCAAAATACTAGTATCAAAAAGTACATGTATCGTGTTTCATTCATTGGCCTATGCATTTTTTTCTAACTGCAGGAGACTAATTATGTTCCAGCTACACGTGGTAACAGTGTGGTTCTGATGGTTAATGGGTAAGCCTGCATATTCCATCTTCTTATTTAGGTGATCCTTGTACTCATTTTCACCATACCGTAGTGTTATATCTATGATACCCACTTATTGTATCGTGTTTCATTCATTGGCCTATGCTTTTTGGTTACTCTAAGGTGTGTACTCATTCATTTCCCTTTTTCTGGTTTCAATCATCAAAACATTACAGAATAATAGAGTATCATTGAGTTTCAAGAAAAAAAGATGGAGTTTGTGGAGGAGAGGGAGAAGCTGATAGATGAGCAAGAGTAGAAGATGGAAGAGATGAAGAAGATGCATTTTGAGGAGATGCTAGATCTTGAGAGAGAGTTTGATAATTTGTTTAGAGTATAAATAGGATTTAGGGTTTGGACCCTAACCCTATACCCCAAATTGTATATACATAAAACAACATTTTCAACATTAATGATAATTTGTTTAGAGTATAAATAGGATTTAGGGTTTGAACCCTAACCCTATACCCCAAATTGTATATACATAAAACAATATTTTCAACATTAATCTCAAACCTCAAATCTTAAATATAACCTTAAACATACCAACTTTTAAAATAAAAAATGTTAGAAACATACAAATTCTTGATTTTTTTATTTTAGGGTATGTTTAGAGGTTCGGAAGTAAAATATATAATTTTGTAATTCTTGAAATTGAATAAAATACAAAATTAATAACTTGTAATATTATAAACATTTGATTTAGAGTTTATGGTATTGGATTGTTTAGGGTATTGTAGTGTTTAGGTATTGGAGAGATTATAGTATTTTGTTTAGAGATTAGTGTATTGGAGTTTAGGGTATTGCAATTTATTTCTTTTTATTTATAATATAACTTATTGTCTCTCATATTATTTTAGGGTATAAATAGGGTTTAGGATAATACTATTTTTTGTAGTTTATAATAAAGTACAAATACAAAACAATTATTACATATATTATAAATTCAACTAATATGAATGTTAAAGTCTTTACATGGTTAATGATTTAGTAATATAAATTTAGTATTTTTATTTTATATTTATAAAATAATCCTATACCCTAAACTTCAAACCCTAACCATATAACCAAACCATAAATCATACTCTAAACCTTAAATTAGATCTTAATCATAAAATACTATCCATTTATAACCATTAATTATATAACATAAAACCAATTAAATATTAAATTATGAATTCTAACTCTAATTATATTTTCAATTTAAGTCTTCACTCCCAAATACAAAAAACTAAATTACTAAACTTAATCTTTTAATACTAACACTCAATTAAAAAATCTTAAAAACTATTTAATTATTATATATATATACACAAAGATGAAAATCAAATTATTTATAAAATTAAACAATTTTTAAAAGTTTTTCTCTAATATTTTTAAATTTAAAATGCTTTAAAAAAAGTTTAAGCATTTTTAATATTTTAAAATTATTTTGTGACCATTATATATTAAATATAGCCAAAAAGATTCTATTGGTTAAAACCATACTACTTGGATCACAGTTTTAAACCGTTAGATCCTTATCTCATTAAATCTCAACTGTTGGATCTGTTTTTAACCTAATTAATTATTTGTCCTCTTCCCTGAATCACTCACGCCGTATCCCAACTTCGACTTCATTTTTTTTTTAGACGAAGGCATGAGAGATCTCTCGAGCTGCTCTCCAATGGCGGTAACAGTCCTTGGCTCCCTCTTCGATCCCTCGTCCCGTCTTCCTTCTCTTGTCTATGTATTCGTTCTCTCTCTCATGTCCCGTCTTCCCCATCTTGGCTTCGTCGTCGGTTATGGCGGTTATGAATACGGAAGAACAAAGATGAAGACAGATAAGGAGAGAAGGTTTCTAAGTTGGTGAAGAATCTGTATTCGAAGGTGGAGGCTACGCGTCTTGATTTGGATCCGGTGAGATTTCGTCGGAGACAAAAGTGGACACAAGCGGGGAAGGGAAGACAAGATCTGGTACTGGAGGAGAGGGGACCGAGCTGCAGCTTCACTCACTCGATTCGTCAAGGTATAGTGAATTTACTATAAACACTCTCCTCTATGCATTTTAAGCTGTTTTGAGACTTGCGGCGGAGTAGAAGAAGAAGGCAAAGATACAGATTTTTGTGAAAACACTGACGGGCAGGACCATCACCCTCGAGGTCGAGAGCAGTGACACCATTGACAATGTCAAGGCTAAGATTCAGGACAAAGAAGGTAACCCTTTTGAGTCACTCTAGCTTTTGTCGTTTCGAAATTGTCTGTGATGTCTTATCGATTCATTTATCTCTGTTACAGGAATCCCTCCGGATCAGCAGCGGTTGATATTCGCCGGAAAACAGCTTGAAGATGGCCGCACCTTGGCTGACTATAACATCCAGAAAGGTTAAAAAACGCTCCTTTTATTTTCTCGTTGGAATCTCTGGAAAATGATATAAGATTGTCTGTTCATTCAATTTTCATTTTGGTTGTAAACAGAATCGACTCTGCATCTGGTTCTGAGGCTAAGAGGAGGTATCATTGAGCCGTCTTTGATGGCTTTGGCTCGTAAGTACAATCAAGACAAGATGATCTGCCCCAAGTAAGCTCATCACTCCAGTCTCTTTCTTTGTTGTCTGAATGTACCATATGTGATGATGAATGTAGTTTAGTATTAGAGTGATGAGGGAGTTCTATACACTATATCATCTCATTGTCTTTGTGGATTGTTACTTGTTGTTCTTAAAGTGTTTTGATCATTTTGGTGAACCTTCCTCTGCCATGCGTTAACACAAATTCTCATGTGCTAATTCGCATCCATTTTAACACTAAGTTGATAGATCATGTAAGTATGTTCTTGTGGATAAAGTGGTTTCTTTTATGTGATCTAATTGAAAGCACGCTTAGATACTGATAATTCTCTTTTTATGTTTCAGTTGCTGTATTGATACCATCAAGACCATACATAGCTCGGATTCAAAAGAACTAGATAATCTCAACCGAGCAATCAGAAGTAGTCAGAGCACGAGTTTGCAAGACGAAGAAGAACATGCACGTTTAAGAGGATCATCATCATTGTCAATAACCTTGAATCATGTCTGTGTAGTCAAGTGTAGTTTAATATTTGTAACTAATGTACTGATATTTGGTTTAGATATATCAATAAATATATTTTTTTCTAAATTAATTTTGTTTTTATTAGAATCTTTATTTTTAATTTTAATTAATTTCATAAATTAACTTTAACAAATTTAAATTATTTTTAGTCGTTTATTATAATATACAATAGCATTAAATTAATGATATAATAAAATGCGTCATGAAAACATATTCACTGGCACTAAAAATGTGTTATCATAATTTATACTACAGCACAGAAATATAGTCATGGAAAACTGCATGATAGCATTATACATGTGTTATAAGATAATTTTCGATAGCGATTATATAATGCTACAATAAGTCCATTTATTATAGCATTAAAAAAACGCTATGGTGGGGGGGGGGGGGTCTATTATAGATGCGGCTGACATAGCGTTCATGAAAACGCTACCAAAACCCTATGGTAGCGTTTTCGGTGTGCTACTAATGCCGATATTTCTTGTAGTGTTAAGGTGTTTAGTGGTAATAAGAACTTGTTCTTAAAGCATGTCTATCTTGAAATTGCCAACGAGAGTTGATGTTAATGCTTGATAGATATAGAGTTATTATCATGAGAGTGGAGTAACTTGAATTGTTGTTCTTAGCCTAAGAAATCACCCCAGTTTGCTAAGTGTCTCTGAACTGATAATTGATCACCCAAACCGAAACTCAACCCAAGGAAATTAGTTTTTAATCAACTGTCTTTACTTATCTTATTGCTCTGTTTATGCTCTGTTCTTGTTCTGTTTTAAGCTCACTATTGTCTACATCCTTGTTTAATCATGTTTGGAATTTGGTTTCATTGTTAGTTATTAGCAACAAAACCCTCAAACTAATTTGGTTGCACTTAGATTAAGGAAACACTTGCATTTTTAGTGTGCTTAATTTACCCAAGTTGATTGACACCTCAAAACTACAAGGACTAGGTTGTATACTTACAACTAAAGTGTGTGAAGAGGAACTTTTTATGCTTATCAACTTCAAAAGCGCATGAGCCTGGAGTCGCCACGTTAGGTAATTGGAGGCAGTGAGTTTTGTGATTGGTGAAATGTTTATTCCAACTAGAGAAGTTTTCGGGTCGTCACTGTTGTAGACAGAAATGATAGGTGATTTAGAAGCCATTGAAAGAAGAGATTTGAGAAGAATAGGAGAAAAAATTGGTTCGGATCGAATTCTCTAATACCATATAGGATGTTAGAATTCTATATTGATTGTAGTCGAATGTAAAAATATATATACATAAGGGCCGAATATATCTAGAAAATATTACAAGGATATAATATGTAAGAAGATATTCTAATTATCTATATCCTAACTGCAATGTATATCCTAACATGAAATACATACCTTATGACAAACATGGGGATGTATTATAGTGCAGTGTCCAGTCGATCGAATCGCTTGCATGCATAATCCTTGGACGAGAGCTTCTCACGCCTCTCATGAGTATCCCCTAACGAAGAATGTATGGTCTCTAGTCTCTAGAAGATGATTGCATAAGAAACAATATGTACTTTGATTCTTGTTCCATTTCTGAATCCTATATTCGGTTGATAATCAGTTTTGCATTGCAATCCATCTGAGAAAAGAGTAATTTGGTTGCATTCAAGAACCAAGTAAACTTTTCTCATTGCTGCTGAGGATGGACCTTGCGAATCTGGTTCCAAGTATTATGAGTGCTGAATTTCTTCTTATATATCTTATTTCCTCCTCTATAAAGCCGCATCACTCTCGCATACTCTTCTCTGGGTTCTCTGTGTTTTCAATGATTTCTTCAAGTAGATTCACATGTGGGACTATACCTTTTTCTATGGCTTAATACAACATCATCTACTTTAGCACTTTATGCACTCTCTTTTTCGATGAATCCTATCTCCTAAGATATCATGTAATCTACCTAGAAAAAATTATGAACGTACCAAAAATATGTGTCCTTTTCAATTATTATTATTTTTTCATTTAAGGAAATCTTTTGCTAGATGTCTCATTTTCAGAATTTTCCTCCACATCTGTGAACATGCTTGTGTTTGTATCATTTATCGATCAGAAACTGTCTTTATAAATGAGATATTTACACAGCCGAATCACCTATAACGACGATTTAGAAGAGACTATCCTCCAAATCATATATATATATAATAAAAGAAGTGTCTTTACTGGTGCTGACACCTCAGCATTTTCACTTATTCTGGAAACGCCACATCATTTAAGGGAAAAACTTCAGGATCCAATACAAATATTTCATTTATACATGTCACATTACACCTAAGCTAAAGATAAATGCGTTAATGATATATGCGAGAATGATACTATTTTTTTTTGTCGTTTTAGGTTTGAACACACAAATTAAGAAAATATCTAATTTTTTATTTTTTTTCTAAACAAAAACATAATTAATTATCTACCTAAACACAATTCAACCAATAATAAAATAAGCTGTAGAATACAAATAGTCACAAAACTTAAAAAGTTAATAAATTTTACATTGAAAATCGAAAACGTCATCTAATTTTAAACAACATGTCTAAAATGTTAAGTAATTCAAAACGGAGGGAGTACGATTGTGAGCATTAGTTGTGTCACGATATAAATAGTCACACCATCAAACATTCATTTCATACCAATTTTTGAAAACTGCATAAAGTCAAGTGTCTCCATATATCTATATATACACGCACACATATACTGATACATATATAATTAATTATGGTGAAATTTGATGCGAAACTTTGGAAAGCTGTGTTTCTGATGTCGACGATCAAAATTGGGCTAAGTGTTGTGAACATTATGTTCAAGAAGATGCTTAATCAAGGAATTAACCGTATGGTCGTCACACCGATTAAAAAAAACGCCATTTGCAGAGATCAAGTGGAGGATTGTAGATGGAGAAAAGGACGAGGGAGAAGCAGCAGTGGGTTTCAAAAACATCGAAGGGTTGAAAAATTAAGTTTACTTTTATTATATAGCCATCTATATATCTATTTTTGTTTTTGGAAAAACATTGATGAATTGATTTTAATAAATCTATTTGAATAAGATTTACTATTTTAATCATATTTAATCATTTTTTATCAAGGAGTACTATTTATTTTTACTCTTTTCTTATTTAATCTTATTTGAGAGTTTTTAAATTATCTTAATTACTAACTCTGGAAACAAAATTTATATAATATGATTTTCTTTTTAATAACTTTTTCATATTTTTTCCTTTGGGAATGAAGTATATTCTTTTTAATTGTATATTTTATTTTTATTTTTATGTTAAAAAATTTTAGAAGAATATTTTTAATACGTACAAAAAAATTGATTTGACAAACTTGGAAAATTTCACGATCATGTTACTTATTAACTTTTAAAAACAAAACTTTATCTAATAAAATCATGTTATTCTAAGTAGATAGATTGTTTTAGTAAAATATAAAAACCAATAAGAACAAAAAAATACACATCATATTAACACATCAATAAATAAACTGAAAACCAATTAAAATAAACTTGAATACACATCAAAACTTTAGTGTGATTCATAAGATTAAATGATTGGGTTTGGGACTGGTTCGACAAGACATTTGGCTACTCGGTTCGGTTTGGTTTTTTGGTATCTCGGGTTTAGAAAATACATCCATTCATAATCACACAATAATTCGGTTCGATTCGGATTTTTAGGGTCTCTGGTTTTTCTGGTTCTAAAAAATAAATCTCATTGAAAATCAAATTATATTTTATTTTGGCTTGATTCAGTTCAAGATTGTAGAACATATATTTTGATTCCTTCGAGTAATTTTATAATATACTTTTGTTTGGGTTTGTCAAGTTTGGCTAGGGAAGTTTATGGGTTTGCATATAGACCAAGATTGAGACGGTAGACAAGATACGTGAGAAGTTATCTAAATTTATTTTGCACTAAATGTCAGCCCGGAATAAAAAATTATATAACATTTTAGATTAAATAAAATCATGAATGATGAAAATATATTGAACTATTTATCATATATATATATATATATATATGAAGATTAAAAAAAGAGAAGTTGTGTTTGAATGAGTAGTGAGAAAAAAAAATCTTTATTCATTGGTCCGATGGAACTTTGGAGAATTTAAATTAGTAAAAGAATATAGATAAAACAACGTAAAGAACGTCTTTAAAAGAATAAATTCGGATGAGGTATTTCAATTCTTCATAATAAATACCTAAACATGACATAATATACATGAAAAGATTTTAAAATTGACATATAAATTGCAAAACTTGAAAGTAAAACAATAATATTCTTTTATTTTGAAAAATATGAGTTATAAGTAAATTAAACTAATTACAAAAATTAAGACAAAATGAAAAAATAACAGAAACATGTACTTGGTCGTATTATGAAACATATATTACTTTTATTTATGCTTTGGTTTTATCCATTTTTAGATATTTATTTTTAAAAATAAATACCACATTAGAAATATTTCTTTAAATCAATTTTTGTTTCATCAAAATATGACACCAAAATAATAATTAAAATATACAAAATATCAATTTTATCTTAAAAATATGTTATATTCTAAAATAAGTTTTTAATAAAAACAATTAGACAAAAAAGATATAGGAAAAAAAATCCAAATGAACCTCGACGAATGACATAAATAGAAAAAGTGAAGTACATAGAGGAAGGGAAGCAGAAGAATCGAATAAATCTCGAATTCATACATTTGAATTTAACTTTTTCTATTTTATATTAATAAGTAAAACAATGGTAAAGAATATTGCTTTAATCTCTTTTTTGATGTTTCTACTATAAAACAAAAAAATGTCATAAGCTAAAAATAATTTTTAAAAACTTTTAAGAAAAATATTTTAAATAAATTGCGGCGTAACGCGGACACATACCTAGTAAGCTTTAAACAACTCACCATGTTGAATTCTTTTAGACTTTCAATCCTAATCCAGCCTCCATCTTTAAGTTACATATATCACTCCAAACAACCTTATCATTAATTACAATTTGATCCGGATCAGACCATAAAAAGTAGATCACAATTTAGTCGATTTTGCTTTCCAGAATATTTCCCTGGAAGTGTTTTTCATAGTTTGGGGGGGGGGGGGGGACTTGTCAACTAGTAGATTTTATTGTCTCAAAGTTTGTGAAGTTTACGAGATGAATTTTGATTTGGGATGATTATATTTTCACAAAACAAAATTTGTCATCGTATTTAGAGAAAGTTGCTACAACAACCATGGAAAGTTGCTTTATTATTTAAACAATCTTGAAAAGTTTTTATTACTGAAATAACTTTATGGGACCATTTTACCCCTTTCAAAAACGTATTTACGAAACTGACATTAATGAAATGTTAAATTTTCTGGAATCCGTAAATAAGTCTATAAGATTTTTATATAAATCTAACGGGTTTTTATGGTAGACTTGTTTTTTGGTCTGTAGATTTGCTTTTGAGGTTTTAGATTTGTTTTTGGGTTGTAGGCTTGTTTTGGTGGTTGTATACTTGTTTTTATGATTGTAGATTTTTTTTTTTAAGATTGTAGACTTATTTTCTAGATCGTAGATTTTTCTTTAGTGATTTGTAGATTTATTTAAAGTTTGGTAGATTTTTTTTTTTAGTTGTCGTAGACTTTTATAACTGATGTACTAGACTTTTAAGTTTTCGTAGACTTGTTGTGCATCTTGCAGAGTTATTTTCTATGACAGCAGATTTGTTTCCGATTTATAGATTTGTAGATTTGTTTTGTAGATTTGTTTGTCATTTGGTAGATTTAAATTATACAAAAATAAATTTAGTTTTCCGGTGCAGACTTATTCTTGGAGTTCGTAGACTTTCACCAGGTAGTCGTAAATTTTTTAGGGAACTTGAATACATTGACGTGGTTGTAGGTATATCATGTGTAACTATAGATTTATATTTCCTTTGTAGACTTATTTTTGACTTTGTAGACTTATTTTTCTCCTTGTAGACTTTCATGACGCTAAAGCAGATTTTATATGGAAGACAACAACGTCGTAGACGTGGTAGATTTTTGAAACGTTATTGCAGACTTTATGTCGTATTCGTAGACTTTCTGTCGTTTAGTAGACTTTAATGTTGTTTGACAGACTTGTTTTGGTAGACTTGTATAATGTAAAGTAGACTTAAGTTACTAATGAAGTGTAGTTCGTAGACTTAATGAGTGGTTATCTATGTTAATCGTAGTAATTGCACGGAACATTAATATTGCCTTTTTAAACTAATGCAACCGTCAGTACAGAAAGGGGTGCCTTTAAAATGTTGGTGTATTTTCGCCCATGCATAGCGAGACCCCTATAAGTAACCGAAATAACAAATTTTGTTCGGGTGACATTGATATCAGATATGTGGAGGCTACACGGCAACCTCTTACAAACAATTCTTGAAAATGCGCTTCGGTGTGGATTCGGTGAATTCATTCGTACAAAAGCAACATGCACGATGTTGCGAGAATTGGCTGAAACTGAAGAATTCTGTAGAAATGTTGATTTCTTCTACCATCAAATACATTTATTTCCATTGGAGGCAGCAAACGCATTCGTTGACAATTGCATTACCCAAAAAAATCCTACATCCTTACTCTTAAAAGGTATGTCTAGTTGCGTGTACAACAATCAATAGGCTGAAGGAGAATCTATGATAAAACGATCATCAGAAGGAAGTTGGGAAACATGGAAATACATTTACTACATTTTAGTGCGACTAATTTATGGGCACGAAGAATTGAAATGTGGGCTTATGCTAACTTGAGAATTAGCAAGAAGGGTGCGAAAACAAATAATTGCCCGAGATTTACATTCATGGCCAGGGAATCCATGTAACCTATGGTTGGAGAAGGAAAGAGAAGTAGATGTCAACATCATCATAAACTGCAAATGTGCTACAATAAATCGATGGCTACGATATTGGGAGGAAGGGTGGAAGCAACCAACAATGTGCAATGGATGCTTCTAGACATTAGAATGCATTTTATTTTGTAGATTAGCTCGAAATGAATTTGGCACGTGGCCAAGAATTTAATAAAAGAAAGTGATTGAGGGACTACATTTTATAAAGGGTTAGTGTTAATATTTATTTTGTAATGCTAACTATATGTAACATTATTACAGATTCATATTTAGTGGGTAGATTTAATGTTGTCAACGTTATTCTTGATAAGAATGTAGATAAGTCTTACAAAATATAGATAACTCTTACAAAAGAAAGACACCGATACTCCAAAGATGAGTCTTACAAATCAAAGATAAGTTAAACACCAATTCGACCAACAACACATGCCACTAACTCCTTCAGCTTTGCAATCTTTTCGCCATTGTTTTTCATCTCCATACGCATTTGTTGTATCTGAAATTCATGGTGTGATAAGCTTTGATTCCTTTCGGAGTACTCTTTAACATCCCTCTTTAACTTAGTCATCTCTTTTTCGATAGCGTGAACCCGTTTTTCCTGAATGTGGTAGCCATCATTCTGCACATAAATACATATATAAACATATATCCATTATTGCCAATAAATTTCTAAATATAGTCTCCTCTTCTCACTTCAAACACATTGCAAGTAAAGTATCTCATTCCTAGCGCGGCTTCAGTTTCGGTTTGAGAGGTCTCCTTGATGATTCGTCCACCACATGGACACCTTTTCGGAATGCCAAAATCACCATCGACTATGGCATAAAGCCTGTCGATTAGCATCTTGTTCCTCTTTGCATCACTATAGCTCGGGTCCATAATGAAGATCTAAAATTGTATAGAAAGAAGAAATCAGTTAATCAATCTCCTTCCCAAAAAAGTCTACAATCATTCAAACGAATATTGAAAACAATTCTACGATAACTAACTCGACACACAAACAAGTCTACAACCATTCAAATGGAACCTCTACACAAGTCTACAATCACTAAAACGAAACCAGAAACAACTCTACGATTAAGTCTACAAACATGAAACAAAGTCTACAATAATATAACATAATACTATTATCATATACGATTGTTATTTCAAGTAAAAACGAAATCCAACCATCACATCAATACATAAATCTACCATCAAATATATCCACCGTGAAATTAAAAAAATACAAATATCACCGGAAATATATGTTTCTTCGTCGGAGTCACCTCTCACCACCACAGTTTCACTAAACCTACTCCACCGTCACAGTGGACGACTAAATCCAACGATTTTGAAGGTAAGTTAGAAAATTCACAATTTGTAAAGAAGAATTAAAGGAAGAAGCAACAAACCGGGAAGAGAAGAGAAACCTTACCACAATATCGCCGGAAAAATCGCCAGATTCGTAAGTCCGTTCGATTTAACCAAAAATCACTGTTGCAAGCGAAGAGGAGAAGATAAATAGTAATGATTTCAAAGATGAAGGAATGGAAGAAGATTACGAAAGAGAAGATGAATAAAAAACTTACCGCCGGAACCGTGCAAAGATCTCGCTGAAATCAACAACAAAAAGTCACACTTTCACCTTTCTCCTCGCCAAAGCTTTCTTCTTTTTTAGTTCTCTGTAAAAAGTGAAAACGAAGCTCCATGAATGAATGTTATCTTTAGTTTTTCAATTTTTATTTTATTTGTTTTTTATTTTAAATCAAGTCTAAAATATATTAAGTCTACAATAATGCAATGACCTAACCAAAAAAAATTCTACGATATAAACTCAAAAAGTCTACGATCAAATATAACATAAAAGTCTACATGCATATTATATAATCGTATATCAAAACAAATCTACCACTAATAAAAAATAAACTTATCACTTCATTGTCGGAATCGTCGCCAGAATCGTCATCGGAATCGTCACTTAATCGTCGGAATCGCTATCACTTTCGCCGGAAAAAAAAAAATTTAATAATATTTTTAGAGATTTTAATTTCTTTTTTATTTATTTAAATATATAATATTTTATTATTAAATTAGTTTTTAATGGCAAAACCGTAATTAAAAGTTGAAAACATGGTTTATATGTCCTTTGATCAAAAAATTTTTAGAAACACAACTTTACCAAAATTATTGTAATAATAAGGCAATATTCCAAGATTGTTTCTGTGTTTTTCTCTCGTATTTATTGGTACGAAAATACTCCATATTTGCAGTCTAGTAGTTACTGTTAGTGTCATGGCTATTTCATTACTCGTGTTCAAGTTTACATGATGCACATTGTTGGAGAAAAAAAATTTAACTTCTACAAAAAAATTAACTTCTTAGAGCACGTACATCGACCGTTTCTTACGGTGGGTGTCTTAAAAAAATAATTAAAAAATAGTGGGGCCCACCGAAATAGTCATGATATAGTGTCCAAAAATCCTTATTTAGGATACGCCTCTTGACTGTTCCGGGTGACATGTCGCTACCTTATTTGTCCTTTTATTTTTTGATTTTTTTTTTTTTTTGGTATCTGACAAAAAAAAAAAAAAAACTATTAAAATTTTTTTTCTAAGAATCCCTAGTGGGTCTTACCGCTGGACGTGCTCTTACGAGTATTGCGACCCAAAAGAAAATAACAGTACATGATGCATTTAATAATAAACTAATCAATTATGTTCTTATTCATTCCAACAGTGAATATATATATATATATATATATATATATATGTGTTTTGTGAATCAATTTGCTTCCAAGTTTCCAACCATAAAATGAAATAAATTAAACATGTAATCATGAACACATACACACACCAACATTTACATAGTCATAAGATATATAAATATCTATTTCGAATAACCCCAGAAGTCCATCTCACTAGGCAGCGAAAGCTGGTTGGTCGCAGGAACTGGCTGGACACCAGACGAAGAATTGTTGTTACCATCTTCAAACCTGATTCCTCTAAAGGAATCTTCATTTCCCATATGACAAGTCACAAGCCTATCCATCATTGACCATTCACCTAAACCTTGTTGATTGTTATGGCTAGCCACTCTTTCACACGTCCCAACCTCTAAACCCGGCTCACAAGCTTGCTGATATTGTAACCCTTCACTAGCCGCACTCTCACAATCCCTTGGAAGTTCTGAAGAATAGTCAAATCCAAGGGAAGGTGGCTTGTGGAAGATTGGTTGGTACTGATGAAGAACAAGATCAGGCTTGTTGAGTTCGAATGTCGTGGCTCCATGGTTACGTACTAGCTGGTAAGGACTGTCTCGGTGCATAAAGCTACGAGCTTGGAGCGTGTTGTTGTCGTTGGACGCATCATGATTGTATTGGTCCGTTGAGTTAATGCTTGATTCATTCACTACCTTGAACAAATTCTTCTTCATGAATACCCTACAAACCACCCATCCATCTTCCTACAAGAACAAACAATATATGTCGCAAATATATATATTAAATATAATGGACCAACTTCCTAATTTAACAGTTTAATATAACGCATCATCATATACAGAGCCGTCTCAAACTCTTTTAAGACTCCGCAAATTCTACGTCAAAATGTTCCACAAAGAATTTATAAAATCAAGAACCTTAATTTATATACGTATTGAAAAATAGTTTATAAAATCAGAGAATTTAAACGCATAAACCGTTGGTTCGGATGATAATTATCTATCTATGGTGTAATTTAAAGATTTGAAAAAGCCCAAAAAGAACGTCTAGAAGATATTGTCTAAATTATAGTCTAAAGATTGCTCAAATAAAACGTACACTAGGGTTCCCTTGAGGATCATCAGCATCTTCAAGACGGTACTCATGCATGATCCAATCAGTCTTTTGGCCATGAGGAGCTCTTCCTTTGTAGAACACAAGTGTCTTCCTCATTCCTATCTTCATGTAAGAGTTCCTTATGCACTTGTCACGTCCCGTCGCCTTCCAGAACCCTGCCTGAGTAGCACGGTTTGTCCTTGATCCCGTCGGATATTTCCTGTCCTTGTGACTGAAGAAATACCATTCGTTCTGCGGTGTTGACCCTATCTTGCATGTCTCTGCACACAAAAAAAACATACAAAGTTCGAGAATTGGATCATAAATACCGTATATTCAATAATAATAATTGATCAAGAAATGGAGGAGCTATCAAAATTTATGTTTTTTCAGAAACAATTAGTGATATCGATATCGATGTGAGACTCATAACAAGCAATGAATTTTGTGATATGTTCTTGATAAATGAGTTAATTAAGTAAAATTTGTACCTTGTAAATCCCAAGGCTCAAGCTTGTTTAAGTCAACCTCTCTGATAACTTCCATCTCAAACTTTTGGTAAGAGATTTTCTTCTTCAAGTAGTAATGTAGAAGTTCTTCGTCCGTCGGATGAAACCGAAACCCAGGTGGCACTCCTCCGTTCGACGACGAACCCATTTCAATTACGTTATCTTGAGCAATCAACCAATCAATCTCTTAAAACATTTAACCATTGCCTTTCTTTCTAAGCAGCAACCAGTTCTTGATTATATTTATATACACACATTGTCAACGGAGTTAATTAAATGGTAATATGAAATGTATGGTGATGCATGTTGTTAATGATGATGATAGTGAAGTTGACGGCCGGTGACCACGCCGCCGGAGATGCTCAAAAAGCTATCGTAAAAAGCAAGACTCGCCGGAGATTAATATGACTTTTAATTTAATATAATGTCTCTTACGCACCTTCTGGTACAGCGTGTGGTACACTTGCGTAAAATCGACTGCTCCATGTGTCTCTACGCATGTTGACTTATTACAATTTATGAACGATCCCGATAGAAACTATAACACTCTTTTGTTACATGACTTGCAGCAAGGAATATACGGATGGAAAAATGGGGTATTAATGTGCGTGTATGCTCCAAACGAAATAAGGGAACAATTATTCTTCTCATGTTCTTTCTCAGAGCTGATTTGGAAAGATCTAGCAAATGGCATCATGGGTCAAAGATAAACGAGTACATGGTCGAATATTCTGGACTTGGTGATCCAACCAAGCTGTAATCAACCACTTGTTTCATTATGTGTTATGTGTTACAATCTACGATCCATGTGATTTGGTGCGAGAGAAACAATCGGAGACATAGAGAACAACCAACTGCATACGAAGTTTTGATCTAGACAGTGGATATAAACATCCCCAATCGACTTTCTACAATGAAGAGAGAAAATATGAAAAAGTATGAAGACGGGTTGCATGTTTGGTTTGCTAATAAGAGAAGTTAGATTTAATTTCAAAAAAAAAAGAGAGATCAAATCATGTTGTAAAAAGTATGTTTTTTTAAGTTTAATTTAACATCAAATTAAAAAAAAAGAAACTATAACACTAAAGTATTAGTGTCATTAACCCCGTATTGAATTTTTGATTGTTCCGTAAGCAAGGGTTTGTGTTTTGGAAAAGGAAATTGTTTAAGAGAAAAAATGACCCATATGGATATGGGGATCTTCAACTTGGATCATACGGTCCATGTTTACGTATACGCCTAGATAGGGATTAATTTGAATACTAAAGAATAATGATATACATAGAGATACGAAATTAAACAAGAATATGGATCATATGAGGTCAATGTATGAATCTGAATATGCCATGCACTATGGCCAAGGTTAGAGCCTTTTTTTTGCATGTATGCCTAATTGCCTATCTATGACCTCTGATTCTTTCAAAACTATTTCGTTTCTCTAACCTTCAAGCTTCCTATCTGTTTTGTTAACTTGATTCATTGATTCAAGCAAGCAATAAATATTACACATATACTTATTAATGTTATGTATGGGAAGATATATTAATAATACACCTAGATAGCAATTAATTTGAATACTAAAGAGGAATAATATACAGAGCGATATATGAAATTAAAAAAAAAATATGTACCATATGAGATCAATATATGTTTGAATATGCCATGCACTATGTAGCTATGACCTCCGATTCTTTCTGGTTTACTTCGTTTCTCTAACTTTCAAGCTTCCTATCTGTTTTGTTAACTTGATTCATTGACTAAAGCAAGCAATAAATGCTTGCACACATTCATATATAATATGGGTAAGATATATTTAATATATTAATTTATGAATGAATTAAATGACTACAGTTGGTGAGGTTTCTGGTTTCTCCAAATCTGTTGAGGTTTGAATTCGTTTAAAGCTTCTATCTAAGTGTTATTCGGGTGTATAGGAATGCGGTGTAACCATATCCAAAAAAGTTTGGTGGATCTAGTAGGATTCCTTCTTGTCGGGTTATGAGGTCGTGGTTTTTTGGATCCGAAAATGTCTTTTAATGGCTGTTTGGGAAGCTAATGTTATCGTTCAGTGGGCCGTGGACAACAACGATAAATCTCGCTCATAGTTCTTCGCTGGTATCTTGAAGGGCAAGCTTGGGTAATCATTCTTTGTTTTGGACTGTTATTGATTTTGCTTGTTTTAGTTGTAGTTTTAAGTTCCTTTTCATAGAGTCTTCCGGAAAAACATATTTTCCATCGGTTCATGTTCCGAAGATAGATCGTTAATCCACCGGCTTAAATTCCCTCTTTTAGGCTTAGTTTCTGGAGATTGTTCTTTCTTCTGCCTATCTTTGTGTTTTAACATCGTATTCCATCAATGTATAATTTCAGATGAAAAAAAAATTAAATGACTACGGGATTGGATATTTAAGATAATAAAAATTATAGCAGTTATATGGAAGAAAAATGATTTTTATTTCATAAAACGATTTCTATAAACTAAAGATTCTAGGAGTCAATTTTTTTAAGCGGATTGAGATAGGGAGATCCTCTCTCCCATTTTCTCTTTTTGTTTTGCACCAAAGCCTTGATACACAACTTCAATAGAGTAGAACGGGAACATACAATCACAAGACTCAATTTTCAAACCTCGGGACCGTCAATAACCCATATGTTTTTTTTCCAAACAATAGCCTCTTTATGTGTCGAGCTTCGAAAGAGAAATGCGCAGAATTTATGTTACTTAGTAGACTATGAGGAGGTTTCAGGTCAGAAGATATACATTGACAAATTTACTATCACATTCGGTGAAAATATTCCAGAGGATTTGAAAGTGTGGATCAAAGACAGAACCGTAATACGGCTTAAGCAAGACATGGAAGTACCTCGAGCTCCCAAAAGGCTTAAGTGGTTTTAAACAACAGCTTATGTGCCATTAAGATAAATGCCAAGGAAATTTAACCAATTTGTATGCCAAATGCCTTTCTCTAGGAGGGAAGGAGATTGTGTTTGAATCAGTCGTGATGGCTATGTCGGTGTATGCGATGAGCTGTTTCAAACTCTCGGTGGATAGCTATAAGAAACTAAAAAGTGCTATGATGAAGTTTTGGTGGAACTCAGAAGAAGGGAAAAATAAGATACATTGGGTGGGAGCGAAGAAGACAACGTTACCAAAAGATCTCGGAGGTATTAGTTTCAAGGACCACCATTGTGTTAACCAAGTGCTTATAGTGAAGCAAGCAAGGAGGCTCCTACATCATCCTTCATGTTTTTGAGTCGGCTCTTTAAGAGCAGGTACTACGCTAACAAAGAATTATTGGAAGCCTCTAGCGATTGTCGGCCTTCATACGCATGGATAAGCCTTTTGTTTGGGAAAGAACTGCTTGTGAAAGGACTGGGAAGGAAAATAGGCAATGGAAACAAAACATTGGTGTGGATCGAAAATAGGCTGTTCAAAGGAAGACCATCGAAACCAGTAGGAAGACATGCATTGATGAATATTAATCTGAAAGTATCGGAGCTGATTAATATGAATACCAAAAATTGGGACCCACGAATGTTGGACGAATTGTTCACAAGAGACGATATATCACTCATTATGGCAGACAAACTCCACTCCGATACTGAAGGAACGTCGATCGACACTGAACCTATAACTCGTGAAGATCACATGTTTTCAGCATACTCTATTTGCAAACCTGTTTCAATCAAGTAGATGTTCTCCTCAGACAAAAAATCATTTATAGGGACGTCCTCATCAATCCTGACCCGTAAGAGATGATCAGCAACACAATTTTTCATTCCTTTCTTGTCCCTTACTTCTATATCAAACTCCTGAAGTAGCAGAATCCATCGCAGCAATCTTGGCTTAGCATCCTTTTATGCATCAAGTATTTGAGTGCAGAATGGTCAGTGTGCACAATCACCTTGGATCCAATCAGATATGAACGAAACTTCTCAAAAGAAAAGACAACAACTACCAACTCCTTTTTAGTTGTTCCATAGTTCCTCTGCATCAAGCATTCTACTTGCATAGTAGATAGCATGAAGTTTCTTATCCCTTCTATGGCCAAGTACATCTCCTACTGCAAAGTCACTGGCATCACACATCACCTGGAAAGGCAATTACAAGTCTGGAGGTTGCACAATTGGAGTAGAAATCAAAGCATGTTTCAGCTTCTGGAATGCAGAATGACACTCCTCTGCTTTTCCTCACATCTAGGAAGCACCTTACACAGATTATCCAAACTAGTGTGACAAGATGGTCTGTAGACAGAGAAATCGTCCATAAAGACCTCCATGAAGTCCTTAATCATGTCTGTGAAGATAGACATCATGCATCTCTGAAAGGTCGCAGGATCATTACATTGTCCAAATGGTATTCTGCAATATGTAAAAGTATCAAGGGACAAGTAAAAGTGGTCTTCTCCTGATCATCCAGGTGAATGAGAATCTGAAAGAATCAAGGATACCCATTAAGGAAGCAATAGTATGGATGATTCGCTAACCTTTCCAGCATCTGATAAATCCTTTCTTAAGAACCACATGAACTTGACTGACCCAATCACTGTCTGAAATAGGAAAGATAATCCCATCATGCATCAAATTCATGATCTCCTTCTTCACAACCTCCTTCAGATTAGGATTCAGATGCCTATAATGCTCAATTGACGACATACTCTCATCCGCAAGATGGATCCTATGCATGCACAAGTCTGGAGAGATTCCTGAAATGCCATCAAGAGAATATCCAAGAGCTTTGCGATGCTTGCACAGCTTACTTAGCAACAAGGTGAGTTCTGTGTTATTCAAATAAGCATTAAAAATAACATGATAAGTAGAATTCTAAACGAGAAATTTATATTTGAGGCATGCAGATAGTTGTTTGAGCTCAATTTTAGGAGCCTTTTCCTCGCTCCAATCTCCAAGTGTTGCAGCTTTCTGTGAAGTGAAAATCAGATCCTCGTGAGCTACCAACTGCATCATCTTCTCACTAGCGTCCATCAGTTTGACATACCCAACAGTCATGCCATTTTGGCTCTCCAAATCCTACGCAGAACAAATCAATGCTCGCTCCAAAGGATATGCCGGATGCATCTCCTAAAAGATCTCTGCAGCCAAATTGTCCAATGTGCCCACATAGAATGTCTGCTCATTGATTTTGGGCTGCCTCATCAGCTTGTCCATGTCGAAATTTATCACCATATCACCCACATTCAGACCAATCTTCCCTTGCTTCACATCAATGATAGCACCAGCTGTAGCTAAGAATGGTATATTCAAGATAAGAGGATCCTTAGGCTCATCATTGTATTGCAAAACCACAAAGTTTGTAGGAATCTGATACAATCAGGTTTTAATGCCTAGATCTACACTGCAAGTGCACAGTCGTGACTAGTAGTATATAGGGTATCGAATCCACAGAGACTCTAGATTCTTGCGATAGATTATAGAACGTCGAATTAAGCTAGGTGGAACAGTAGTGAAAGCAGTAAATCAGAATAGCAGAAAAGTAAATGAAGAGGTTTTTAAGCAATCAGGAAAAGTGTCAGGTCAAGGGAGTTCTCAGGAAATCAGGAACACAGGCTAATCAATCAATCGGGATCTAATTAAGAACTGTTCTAGAACTAGAATCACAGAATTATAACATACCAACTTTCGTTACGAATATTATCTATGTCTAACAACCTAGCAAGCCAACTTTCGTTGCGAATCCTAGAGTTCTAAACAAGCATTAATCTCAAGTTCTTTTGTTCACAATTCTCCTAAGCCAAATTTCTTTGTGAATAGTCAAATTGCTCATCTAAGTTCTTTCTAGTTAATTAATCAACGGTCGTTGCAGAAATCAACCTAACATCAATAATCTAAGTGGCCAATTCAGATCAAGCAATAAGAACAACCCTAGATGAAGAACTAACATATATGAATCCCTACAGATTGATCAACCTATAATTCCATAAAATCCTCTTTGAGAATCCCTAAACCTAACTGGTAAACTACTCAGACATGATCATCGAAACAGAAGACATTATGAATAGAAAACCAAATATCATATAAGAGAAACAAAGAATATGAGTTCCAAATCTCTCTCTCTGAATAAGAATAAAACTTAAGTCTGAAAGCGTAGCCTAAACAATGGCTTAAAACCCCTAATATAATGATCTAATCACGGCTGGAGCTTCTTTGTAATTATGAGAAACTTCTGGGCAATGTTGCAATTTCCAAACTCTTCACTAAACTCGCCGAGAATCGCTGTATTGACCTTGTGTCGATCGATGCACATTATGTGTCGATCGACACAGGTCTGTAAAATCGATAGTGAACTCTTCCTCTCGGGTAAATGCTCCAAAATGCTCCAGAATGCGCCGTAATGTCCAAATCCGCTCCAAATGTGTCTAGACCTGAAAACATAGATAAAAGGACTCCAAAGCATAATAAAGGACTCGATAAATAAGACATATTCCATGGTTGAAAGCCCCAAAATCCATGGTATATCAACTCCCCCACACTTAAGCTTTGCTTGCCCTCAAGCAAACAGAAGACCAAGATCAGGAGAAGAAGTTTGAAAACTTCAGAAACTCGTTTCATCGTAGGAGCACCACACTCAGATTCCCCTTAGTAAGCCACATGAAAATGAACCTGCAGACATCAAGACCAACATATACTTCCCCCACACTTAGCAACTGTCCTGAGTAAACTCCACAATCACATTCAGAGCATCCAAATTCACCATACTGACTTCTATAAGCTATTAAGTGCGGTCTCACCTATGGGATATCGATAACACAAGGACTCTTACTTTGTTAGCATCTGACCACTCAACTGTTGCTTCTGGTCCCTTTCTTCTCTTTTCCCTTCCTTAGCACTGATTTTTCCCCACTGGGTATCATTTTATTTTTTCTATCAGTGCTCTTCTCTTACTGGGGCATACTTTGGACATGTTTCCATGGGTGCACAGGAGGTAATAGGGGTCTCTACCACTCCCGTGACCACTTCTAAGCTACTAGCTTATCCTCAGTTTATCTCTTTTTTCTTTTCTTTTTTACTTTCAAGGAAGGAGAGAAGGAATCCATAATCAAACAGGCTTACAAGCTGTGCCAGAACCAACAGAGGAATCCGATCCAAAGTATACCAAGCCCATAGGAGAGAAAATTAAGTCAAGTTAAATTCGAAGTCAAGTAATGGATTCTCTGAATACCTGAAGTGATATGGGTGTCCTCAGTAGGCTGGTCTGTGTTGGGTTTTCTAATAGTCATAGATCATCTGCAACTCATCCAATGGTCACTTAAGTTCCTGCAAGTGTAGTAATCTCCTCAAAAAGTCCTTGTTTCCTACTCAATTTGACTCAATAAAACAAATTTTTGACTGACTCTAAGAAAACAAAAGCGTGCGTCAGTAGCTACCTCCCCCACACTGAAGGAACTGTTTAGTTGATCCTGATGTAATTCACAGATTCAGATCATCCTAAACATACAGATCTAGGTTCTCTTGAATAGAAACATTAGATGATCTCACCTTTTACCTGTTTGTTGCAGCGGAAGGAAGAACAGGTCAATGATCAGGGAGATGCACCGAGAGATGGATCCTCCAAAGGCTCACACACGCTTCACAAGGAAATGGCTGCTAGACCGAGCAGGAGAGGAGGCGCAGAGAGAGGCTGTGGGTGGCGCAAATCAGCTGAAGAATTAGAGAGCTTTTAGGTCAAGTTTTATTCATTAAAACTCCCTTTAGTTCTCATGGGCTTTTGGGCCCAATTCTCAGTTCTGATTAAATCCCTTGGATTTAATCAGGCCCTTTAGTCTCTCCAAGTACCGTAAATGCCTAGCACTTTTACCGTACCTCTGCTAAACCGTTCCTTCGTATTTTCCCGTTAGCTTAGGCGTGTGACCCATATGGGATCATATAATAAAGGCAATAAGTCCAAGACTTATAGATCATGAGCGGACTCTAGCAAGCCATCATGACCCCCAGTATTATATGACTTATGTCTGATCATTGACATACTCTTACTTTCTAGAGACAGTACCGAGATTACTGGACACAATTCCAACAATCTCCCACTTGTACTGGAATCTCTCTGTATTCATAATCCTTTTGTCTCAATATCTCGATTAGTCATAAGGCAAGATTGGTGTCATCCTTATAAAGCCTAATCTTGTTCATCGGACTCTGATTTGATACTGACAATCCAAACGACTCGGGAAAGTCCGTTTGAGCATGGCCATGCGTTTTCCAGTATTCAAATCTCCGATTGGCCTAGAGATATTCACTCCATATATATTGGAGGGACAAATTCCGTCTTGTTCCATCACTGTAAACTACTCATTTCATAATGTACCCAAACAAGGTCCTTATAACTATCGCAGAACGATAGCGTTAGACAATGATCAAAGTGCATCAGTCCATGTGCAGTCACATGCATGCGAACTCAGGTCTAAGGACTATACTCTATAGTCGTAGTAAGAATCTCTTATGACACAGATATAAATATCCTGAAGAGTTCTTATAAGCGGGTCTTGTCCGGTCGTATGTTCCCAAACATACACCTATGTACTGACTTTGATGCCGCGCATCTATGACACACCGAGACTTTGTCATAAGTCACGTACCAATCCAGTCTCACACGGTTGTTGGTGTTCCAATTTCAACAACCTTCGACTGGGGACGGGATGATATAAAACATCTATCAAATATAGGGTCTCATGATCAAGCTAAATGACTTCGATGACTCAAGATCAAGTCATTTACTTCGATGACCTATAAAATGGTTCATATCACTTTGGAACGATTATTTCATCACAGTTAAAATAATCTTGAAATAATATTTTCATTAAACATAAGAATGTTTTACAAGAACATATCAATAACTAAATAAAGCCCTTTAATAACTCCCACTGAAATTAAGACTACATCTTAATTTCACTTATCCTACAGCAACAGTCCGCGACTCGTGCTTAGGCCTATGGAGTGGCTTCGTTAATAGATTAGCAACGTTGTCATTCGTTGAAACTTGCTGATCTACTTAACATCTCTGTCATTTATCTCACGGAATAGGTTATACCTATCCTCAAGGTGTTTGGACCTCTGATGTGCAGCTAGTTACATCTATGCTGGAATCACATCAAGTTCAGTGATGAACTCTTCTTTCCAAACAACCTCTTTCGCCGCTTCCCAAGCTGCGAAACATTCAGTTTAAGTCATGGAGTCAGCAACGGTGCCGTGCACCGCCAGACAAACACAAGACATATCCGGACTGTGACCGGAAATCATCTTTGTCTGTTGGAAACTTGCCTTTCAGACTCTATCGACTTGTAGCACCTCACTTTCTTCTTTACCTAAAGAACTTATCCTTAGTATTCTTCAAATACTTTAGAATATTCTTTACGGCAATCCAGTGATTCTTTGCTGGATTTGACTGGTCTTTACTTGTTTTGCTTAACATTAAAACAATATCAAAACAAGTACGTGTCATGGCATACATGATAGATCCAATTGCCGTCGCATATGAATCCTATCCATGCATTTAAGCTCAGCAGTTATCGTAGGACACTGCTTCTTGCTTAACGTATTGCCATGTGACATTGGCTTAAAAACCCTTTTTTTTTTTGGAGTGCTGAAAACGTGTAGGACTTTGTCAATTTAAGAATCCTGACTTTGTCCTACCAGCTCTTCTGGATCTCTATCTTTAGATCCAGAATCCAAGACTTTCGTGGCTTTACCCATGTCAATCACTAAACCAACTCCCAAGCCAGTCCTTTACCGACTACAGCATTGGGACGTTATTTCCGAGAATCAGTATGTCATCAACATACAATATGAGAAATGCAATATCGCTCCCATTTATCTATTAGTAAACGCATAGTTCCATTTCGATCCTGTTCAAGTCAAAACCTTGACTACTTCAACAGAACGAAGATTCCTATTCCGATATACTTGCTTCCATCCATGAATGGATCGATGAAGTCAACTTACACAAAATGTAATTTTCGGAGTCCGAGCTCACTTTCACTTCTTTGAACTTCGCAGATTCGTCGCTTTCTATGATCATCAGATCATGCGAACTTTCAATGATCATCAGGTTCAACTAATGACGAGAAATCACTCTCGTATTAGTGACTGATTCTTTCATATCTGCGAACTTCAGGCTCTACAGGTGTAGATTCTACAGAAATCTGTAAATCCATTCGTTGCTCTCCCTTTATAGGTTAAGCAGCCTCCTGTATTTCTCGAATTTCTTCGAGTTGTACTTTTACTCCCACTGTTCTTCTTGGAAAGTTAATTTCCTTCTTAGAAAACAGAATGGTCGTAAAAGTACCGAGTCTTGGTTTCCCTGAGAAAACTTCGAGTTATACTTTTACTCCCACTGTTCTTCTTGGAAAATAACTTCCCTTCTTAGAAAACAGATTGGACGTAAAAGTAACAAGCCTTAGTTTCTCTAGGACAACCAGCGAAGTAGCACAACTACAAATACTCAGTAAAGACAAATTTGGATCGATTCCAATCCACATTAACGTGGTGTCTTTCAACCGATATTTCTGGAACTATTTCAGCGTAAACTTAGATATTTTAGAGCGTTATTTTTAAATAATATCATGGAAGATTCGTGTGACTCATCTTTAATCATTTCTAATAAGATCTGATTCTTTCTCACAGAAACACCTTCAGGTTTTCAGGAGAAATGAGCTGTGAAACGATTTCACACTCATTAAGATGATCACACAATCAATGACTTAAGTATTCTTACTCGTGATCTAATCCAGAGTCTTAATACTTCTGTCATTCAGATTCTATACTTCATTCTGGAACTCTTTCGACCTTGTCAAAGAATTCCGACTTGTGTCTCATCAAATGAACACAGTTATACTCACTGAAGTAATCAGTAGAGACAATGAAGTACAGGAAATTTTCTCTGGCATTACTGCTCATTGGACCACATACATGAGTATGTTCAATGTCCAATAAGCCTTTGGGCCTTTCTCTAGCTCGGCTAAGATGGGCCCTTTACCTTTTGGTCTAGTAAACAGAATTCAAGTCTCATAAGATCTTTTATCAAATGAGCCCAATAGTCCATGACTATGGGATTTCTGAATCCGACTTACTCTATGTGACCAAGACTTTATGCCAAGAAAAATCAGGTTTAATTCATCAGATTTAAACCAATTCGGTATTTATGTTACATTTAGGCATTCTTTGGTTTAAGATATAAAACCCATTCCATGAATAGGGTGCTACAATTAATATTTCATTAAGATCAAAAGAACAAAACTTGTCTTTTATCAAAACGAAAAACATTCAAATTCTTACAAGAAAATGAAAGACAACTCTGCTTTAAAGCAGGTACATTGTAGCAATTACTTAATACAAAACCAAGCCTCAAATGGATCTATAAGTGAAAAACCCCACGGCTGAGGCAGCATCCCAAGCTCCTTCCAGACATGTAGTTTCACTTGCCCTTCCTTCAACGTTCTACTGTTGCTTAGGCTCTGCATATTATCACAAATATCAGTGCCACAACCAGTATTCAATACCTTTAAGGTAGAACTTGAAGTAATAACATGAATACCTGAGGAAGTAGTCTCATACATCGACTTTAACTCCTCATCATCTTCCATGAATTTAATGCAATCTCTCTTCCAATGCCCTGTCTCCTTACAGTAGCAGCACTTACCAACGTAAGAGGTATCTGACTCGGGCTCAGAAGACACACGCTTGCCATGATTCAAAATCTGGACAACTTTGTCTTCACCCTTGTCAGCATTAGGTTTAGTAAACCTACCCTTCTCATTCATGAGATTGTACAGGGTACTCTTCACGTTTGGCTCAACTGTCTTGAGCATATCATGCAGTTCAGTCAGCGTCTTCGTTAAGCCTTTCTTGATATAGTTCTTTCTGAACTTATCATAGCTTGACGGCAGTGACTGCAGAATGATCTCAGTTGCCAATTCTTGGCTAACTGGATAATCCAGTTTCCTCAGGTTATCAATGTAACCCATCATTTTACTGACATGAGGACTCACTGGATGATCATTTGGTAGCTTGCAGCTAGTGATAGATTTAACCAATTGGTATCTCTCCACTCTTATCTGCTCCTGAAATTTCAATTTCAGGCTGCTGATCATCTCTATTGGCGACTCCATGTTCTCATATTGCTTCCGCAAATCTGAGTCCATGGTAGCCAATATCAGACCACGCACATCTACCGCATCATTATAATGCTCATTCCAAGCATCATATACTGCATGAGAAGCATTGGACCCGATCCTCACGGGGAGAGCTCTCTCAAGGACATAGTCCTTTCTCTCATGTCTGAGGACTAGCCTCAGGTTCCGCGACCAAGTCAAGAAATTTGATCCGTTCAGCTTGTCCATCTTAAGGACAGACCGGATCGAGAAAGTGTTTTGATTGTTTGTGCTAGTCATAACTGAAAATTAAGATAAAAGGATTTTAGTTAAAATGTTCAATATGATTAATCTCGTATTAAATTTAATATGATTAATCATGCATTATATTCAATAACCTAAGTTACCCTCAATAGAATATAACGATTCCAAGATCCACATATAACTAAGATTAAAGTGGGCCACTGGCCGTCACCCAACCTTAGCTTATATCGGTAAGCCCTATATCGGCTAATTATATCCGTGACATAACTCTTGGTTGTGAATCTGGGCCCGAGGCCCAATCCACTCTGATGTCTCAAGGCCCGGGACTCCCGATGGCCTAGTCAAGAAAACCAGACTATACAGTCATGTAATCATTAATGTCTGGGACTCCCAATGACATTTATAAATCACAAACCGTCTTACCCACGCAAAAGCAGACACCCTCACACTGTAAGGCCATGAATACAATTGAATGGGCTTCGACAGCTGACATAGAATGGACAAGACATCCAACGCTTGATATTATTTGAGGTTCGTAGGTTTATTTAAAAAATTCATTCCCAAAATAGAAGATTACTATTTCGGGAAACTTTCTATTTTTGGAAACCTACTATTTTTGGAAACTTTCTAAAATTGGAAACTTTCTAAAACCGGAAATTTTCTAACTTTAGAAATTTCTTAAAATCCAAAACCCGCAAATCCAGAAACTTCTAATTTAAGAAACTTTCTAATTTCAAAATTTTGGAAACTTTTAATTTAAAATCGACTTTATAATTTTATAAAATAAATTTTAAATTAATCTGAAGAAAGACTCAAATAATTGGCCCAATTGTTTTAACTTCTTGGCCCGAGGCCCAAGAATTGGTCCATGTCCAAGACATGACACAAATGTCCAATTAATTGACATAACCGGTCTGGTTCATTAAAACTGGTCTAACCATGTTTTAATTACTACGATGACCACAATTGTCAACCGGTTATTTACTAAACCGGATTTTCTCAATTTATTTGGTCCAACCAAATCAAATTAGAAATTCCTGGTTTAGGCACTAAATCCAATAATTCTTTCGACATTGGATTTCTTATCCCGGTTTAACCAGAATTTAATAAAATTATTAAATCTGTTTATTAAACCGAGACGTTGATTTTAATCAAAATTTTAAACCGAACCACCTAACCGAAAAACGAACCGGCCCATTAGGGTTTAACGATCGCGGCTGCACTCGATCGAGCAACAACCGGGCAGCCGCATCATGCGATCGTGATGGAACGGGACGTGGGACGGTCGGGACGAGCTCGGGTCAGGCGGGACGATCGCGGGACGATGCTGGCGGGACGAGAGGCGATCCATGCGATCGGCTATCGCACGATCCATGCGATCGTCGGCCCCTTTCTCCACGCGATCGTTCGGGACGATGCCGAGACCATCACGGGACGATCGTAGCTCGGTCCAACCGATCCGTTCGATCGATCCATATGGTCGGCCATCATCACGCACACGGTCGATCGGCTGATCATGCGATCGATCCATGATCGATCCATGCATTCAAGCCATCGGCCGATCACAACAACAAGTCATATAGCTTGCTATGCGATTTCATTAGTGTGTTTAGGATTCAATTCAGTTTCTTAAGTGTTTTATCTTATCAGTAATTGATTCAAAACACTTCTAAACAGATTAAACAACCTAAACATGAATCTAAAACAAGAAATCCTAAGAACCTGGCTCTGATACCACTGAAGGAACTGTTTAGTTGATCCTGATGTAATTCACAGATTCAGATCATCCTAAACATACAGATCTAGGTTCTCTTGAATAGAAACATTAGATGATCTCACCTTTTACCTGTTTGTTGCAGCGGAAGGAAGAACAGGTCAATGATCAGGGAGATGCACCGAGAGATGGATCCTCCAAAGGCTCACACACGCTTCACAAGGAAATGGCTGCTAGACCGAGCAGGAGAGGAGGCGCAGAGAGAGGCTGTGGGTGGCGCAAATCAGCTGAAGAATTAGAGAGCTTTTAGGTCAAGTTTTATTCATTAAAACTCCCTTTAGTTCTCATGGGCTTTTGGGCCCAATTCTCAGTTCTGATTAAATCCCTTGGATTTAATCAGGCCCTTTAGTCTCTCCAAGTACCGTAAATGCCTAGCACTTTTACCGTACCTCTGCTAAACCGTTCCTTCGTATTTTCCCGTTAGCTTAGGCGTGTGACCCATATGGGATCATATAATAAAGGCAATAAGTCCAAGACTTATAGATCATGAGCGGACTCTAGCAAGCCATCATGACCCCCAGTATTATATGACTTATGTCTGATCATTGACATACTCTTACTTTCTAGAGACAGTACCGAGATTACTGGACACAATTCCAACACACACTTGAAACACACTGTCCCCAGTAGTGTCAAGCTCAGGATTGGTGAGAAAGATAATCAAATTGAAACATCTGAAAGTTGCAGAATACTTACCTGATGTCGGCTTGCGTCGATCGATGCCACAAGTGTGACGATCGATGCAAGGCGATTATGTTCGCGGTTATTAAAATAACCGGTGTCTGAACCGCAATCAAATCGGCTAACCGTAACTCGCGACTGTGTCGACCGATGCACAATGTGTGTCGATCGATGCAATGCGATTATGCTGTTTCTCACGCCTTTGAACACACCAAAAAGAAAAATCAAAAACGCCAAATCAAAACAAAAAATGAAAACAAAAACGAACCTAACAGTAGGTTGCCTCCCACTCAGCGCTTGTTTAAAGTCAGTAGCTTGACTATGGAAAGAAGAACGGACTTATGGTGGATTCAACAGAGACTTTGAATGTCTCTGTGAATGTCTCTTCAGCCAAGGTGGCGTATAAGCTTTTGGATCATGAGATCTCCTAAGAAAAGGGCGAAGAGTACCATGGTGGGAGCGAAGCGTGGGTGGGATACTGCGTTTTCCTGCATTCACAGCTTTGTGATTAGGCGGTTTGAGTTTAGAAGAGTCATACCTGCGCTTTGGTGGATGGAAGAGATTTTGAGCTTTCTGCTTAAGAGTAGTTGAAGGTACTGAAGACGTTAGAGCAGGTTCAAGAGGAACCGCCATCTTCTCTTTTCCATTAGTAACCTCTGGTTCCACCTCAACACTGAAGCTCTGTCCATCAATGGTGGACTTCTGCAGCTTATCCATCTTAAACTCCAATGGCTCATCTCCCAGGTGGAGAGCAATCAAACTCTGTCTCACATCAATTACAGCTCCAACAGTAGCTAAGAATGATCTTCCAAGCAGAATGGGATCATCTGGCTCAATCTCATACTTCAGCACCACAAAGTCTGTTGGAATAAAGTAATTTCCAACTCTGAGAGGGATGTTCTCAAGAACTCCTTCTGGATATCTCTTTGATCGATCGGCTAGGATAAGAGTGATCATAGTAGGCTGGAGATCCATCAGTCCTAATCTCGCAGCCACAGAGTATGGCATGAGATTCACCTTTGAGCCAAGATCACATATTGATCTCTTGAATCTGCCTTTGTAGATAGAGCAATCTAACATAAAACCCCCTGGATCCTTAAGTTTCTCAGGAATCCTACCATGAAGAACAGCATCGCACACTTCAGAGACCATCAAAACACCTTCTTCTTCAGTCATGTCACTTGAAATTATGTCTGTAACACATCTCCGCACCATAGGAATGTTCTTAACAACATCAATCAATTGGGTTTCAGTTAGCTTTTCTCTCATTATCTCCATGCACTTTTCTAACTGAATCTCTTGCTTGGACTTCCTAGGGAAAGGAATCTTTGGTTTGTAGACTCTTTCCTCAGCTGCACTTGGCTTCCCTGGAGAGACTGGCTGCTCACGCCCATGGTGTCGATCGATGCTGACACTCGAAAGTTGTGTCAACCGACACACATCTGTGTCGATCGATGCAGTATCTTCATCTCGAGAATGTCTCGGATTTTTCAGCTCCAAAGCCTTAGTATCTTGATTCTGCTCAGCTTCATCTTCTGGCAAAGCTGCCTTAACATGTTCTGTCTGTATACTGGCTTCCACTTGCGTTAACCTAGCATCCATATTGTCAACTCTGCTTGTCAAAGTCTCCAATTTTCCACTCAGATCCTGATACATGAAGTCCATCTTTCCATTCAGATCTTGCGTCATCTTATTCTGTCCCAGAAGTAGCTGCTCAAGCATGGACTCCATCTTTGTCTGCTCATTGGTGGGAGGAGCTTGGTGAGATGAATAGTCATAATCATTCGATCTCGAATCTTGTCTCTGTTGATTCCTATATGTCTGTCCATGGTAATCATCTTCATCTATATAATTCACCTCTGCAAACCTTTTAGCCACTGCATCAGATCGGGTTTGCCTCTTCCTGTCAGCATTTTTGACACTATTGCTAGTTATCAAGTTCTCAATAAGCTCTTTAGCTTCCTCTGGGGTCTTGGTATAGAAGTTCCCGTTGCTCGCTGTGTCCATAGCTCTCTGATACCAAAAGTCCAAACCTCTGAAAAAGGCACATAAAAGCTGCACCTCAGAGAAACCATGGTGTGGACAATCTCTTTGGTACCTCTTGAATCTCATCCAAGCTGCCTTAAAAGACTATGTAGGTTCTTGCTCGAATGTCAAGATGTCATGTCTAAGTTGTTCGGATCTAGCGTCGTCATAAAAGTGTCTAAGGAATTCCTTCTTGACTGCATCCCAAGTGGTCAAAGATCCTGGCGGTAGCTGTTTCAACCACACTACAAGAAATATGGGTATGGATAGCACCACGAAAACGCTATCATATGTCTATGGTAGCGTTTCCATAAACGCTATGTTTGCCGCTGCCATCTTAGGTCAGTCATCTACGATAGCACTAATTTGACATGCTATCATATATATGTCTACGATAGCGCTAATTTTGATGTGATTATATAGTTTTCAGTAGCATTAGTTTATCACCATTTTTTAAATTAATGCAGCATATTATTCGTGCAATAATATATGTTGTGGTGACAATATTTTAGGGTTGTATTATACTTTATCCTAGCATTTTTGTTGTTGCTATATTATTATTTATAATGACCAATCTTTAGGGCTGTTGTATATTTTATGAACACTTTTATATATTTGCCATATTTAATATTAATTAGAGCTATAAATTTTTATTATATAATCATATTTTGAATTTTGGTTTTAAATTATTATTTTAAAATCAATTAGAATTGCAAAAATATATTTAGAATTTATAAACATATAATTACAAACAATTCAAATTTCTACAACTTAAACATAAACATCCACAAACAAGAAATACATACTCAAGTATACAAACAAACATAAACACAGTTTCAACTGAAAACATAAACTTAATAGTTGTAATGTCTTCAGTATGATCCCACATTAGAAGGAAGCTTTACCCATGAAGGAAACCCTTCCCACTCACTTCTTCCAGGATCATCAAGATGAGCATGCCTTCAAAACAACACAGAACAAATTAAAGGACTATAACAGGTGAAGTAAAGTTCTAAGAGTTTAGGATAATGGCAGAGACTAGAAAGAACCAAATATGCTTACACATCAACGAGACCAGGCATGTTTAAGAACAACCTGATCTTACAGCAATATATATATATATATATATTTGGCAGAGGAAATTCGACACAAGCATTTGACAAACCTGTGCAGCTAACTTCTTCAGTTTCATGCTTTCTGCTTCAACTCCATCCTCGGTATCATCCATTCCCATCTCCCCATCAGACTCATCATCGTCCTCGTTGTCATCACTCTCCAGTCCATTCATCTCATCCTCATAATCTACTTCTGGCTCCTTTGGTGCTTCTGCAAGAAATATGGGAAAGGGAAAAAAATTGTAACGTTACGACGCCGAGTGGCGAGAAAATGAGTCATTAGCACAACATACCAGATAGCTGATTCTTATATGCCACTAGAAGATCAAGTGTTGCCCTGAAAACACGCTGCAGAGCTTCGTCGGGGAATTGACCACCCGGGAGAGCAAGTAATGAAGTCAAACCCAAGCAGCAAACCTTTTTATCGTGTTCCCTGGTATATAAAGAGCAACCTATTTATCAGCTAATCAAAGTGAAATATAGGGAGTCCTACCATTACACTTATAAGCTACCATGAACAAGATAAGACATCATAATATAGCATCAAAGATACCTTCTGAAATTTGCTGGCAGGCTACTCTTTTTCTTTTGATTCAGCATCTGGAACCAAAGATCAAACACTGTTGAAGCAAGCCCCGTGTTATGCAATACACCCAGCGTCAAAGGTGGATTGTAGTAAAGCATATTTGCCACCTGCGATTAGAACCACCTAAGAGTTTAAGATCAACTTACACATCAACGAGACCAGGCATGCTGACAGCTTCTCCATAGTCAATCACTTTCACTCGACTCCTTTGCTTCTTATGCCAATCTGCTTCCTTCACCACCAACGCAATGATGCCTCCGTTCACTTCCACTGCATCCGTTTCAAATGGAAGTGATACGAAGCAGGAAGCGAGAAGAACCCAGTATCAGATCAAACACGCAGAGACATAGCCAAACTGCAGAAGAAGAAAACGAAAACGAACATCAGGATTAAGCAAAAGACCTCGAGAGACATAGACTCGAAACAAAAGTCGAGAATCTAATAAACCAAAAGGGCTTGAGCGATTCTCCTGGATTTTCTTCAGATGATGTTAATATGGGAGAGAGACAGAGAGATTTGGAACTTACCTGAGTGAGGAGGATTGGGAGAGCAGAGTGATCGAAGAAGAGCCTAAGAAAGCAGGAGTGAAATTCAGTGAAGGCTTGTTGAACCATTGACACGTTCCATTTTCCAGATATAGGGTCCATGAAATCTGAAACCGAGAGAGAAAGATCAACCTTTTCTTACCCGGCCCGTCTCGTTCACTCTGGCAAAGCCTCGCCGTTTTCCCCCTTATTCTGGTATCCGTCGAGTAAGAAGCGGGTGTCGCCATTGCGGACGAAGAAACTAGGTTTAATTATCTCAGCTTCATCGACTTCCCAATCTCGTAACGAATTTTATCTATATTTTGAAAATAAATAAAATTAAAACAGATGAAGATCACAAGATATCGCCGGCGCATCCGTCAGATGAGAAGGTGGAGGAGAGAGTCTCCGTTGATTTGGGATGGTTATCGGTTCCCTCATGTCTCAGACGAGGATGCTCGATTTCGGAAAAGCACTCGAAGGAAGGATCAGAGACAAAGAAAAGTTGAATCCTACGGTTTGAGATTGTGCCACGTAAACAATCTTGGGGATCTCTTCCTATTGGTTATGTTTTTTGAAAGTTTATTTGTTTTTTTGATCAAAGGTTTATTTGTTTTCACATTTTTAACAATGCTTAATAAAATATTTTATTTACATTAGTAATGGCAAATTATTTTTGTTAATGAATTATTGATAAGTTTTTATTTTTCTAATAATATTCTTAAATTTTTAAAATTATAAAACTTAAAACATATCACAAAAATTGTATATGAAATACTAAACTATATATGAAAGACTTAATAACTTTTTCTAGATTGTATGTTTGTATTTTTTTTTCTTTTCTAAAGTTATGTTCTTAGAGTAAAAAATAATTTTATTGTATTTTTAATGTTAAGTGACAAATAGAAAAATTTAAGTGTGAACCATAAACACTATATTCCAAATTTCAATACCCTAAACCCTAAACCCATACTACAATGTCCTAAACTTATTTTGGATTGTATGTTTGTAATTTTTTTTCTTCCAATTTTTATGTTTTTAGAATAAAACAATAATTTATTGTATTTTCTTATATTAAATGACAAATTAGGTGAACCATAAACCCTATATTCTAATACCCTAAACCCTAAACATATACTACGATGCTCTAAACTCTAAATAAGATAATTAGTTGTATGTTATATTAATTAGGTTTTGATTTATAATTTAGGAATTTGATATTTATTTGGAATTTAGGGTTTAGGGTTTGGAAATACCCTAACTCTCCAATATCCTAAACCCTAAATTTATTTTTAAAATAATTAAAAATATATATTGCATGCCTAAACCCTATAAATATACCCAATACCCTAACCCTATACCCTAATTCTTTAATACCCTAAACCCTATACACATATCCAATCAAAGGCTAACTAATACATTAATTGTATTTCATTATCCTAAACCCTATTTAAACCATAAAATAATACAAGAGACATTAAATTATATTATAAACCCTAAATGTATATTTACATGCGTGAGGCTTTTCTGCATACACTAAGTAGCTATATAGAGACAAGATCTCACCATGGACTCATATATGAAGGTAACTTATACAGTCTTCCATGTTATATTCTTAATTATAAAAATCTTCAATCGAGCTTTTTAGACATGTAACCAAAGTGATACAACGTAATAGACTTTATAGAACAAAAGTAAACAAAGTACTGTAGTGACATCAAAGTTGATAGAGAAAAACTACGATTAAAGAAACAAAAGTGATGAGATGGTTCTCCCTAGTGACAATGCTAAACAGGAACCAAACTGGGTGTCGGTGGTCTTGGCTGCTCCTTGATGATCTTCAATTCATTGGCTCGTCTTTATGCCACCATGGTCTTCTGACCTCTTGTTATGTATCCTCTTTCAGTTCCAGTCTCGCTTCTGTGTCTTCTTTTGTCACTTGGCTTTCTTCTTCTCCACTTATTGGTCTATCCACTGCCTCTGATTCATTAAGCTTTGTCTCCAAAGTTTGCAAGACTGCTACTTCTTGGACAGTTGAAGTTTCTACAGCCTCAGCTTCAGTTGTCTCTCACTGTTGTCTCCTCATCTCCTTTCTTGGCCTCTTCAGTCAAAGTTTCATTATCACTTTTCTCTGAGAACACTAGCGAGGTTTGAGAATCGACATGTTCATCTTCAGATTCATTTGCTTTTGCTTCCACTTTTTCCGTTGAAGTGACCTTTTCCTGCGCATCGTTGGCTTGTTCCTCCGTCTTAGCCTGATGCACAGAGCATTTTTCATTCAAAGAATATCCAATATCTCTTGTCTGCTCATCTTGAACACCCGTTGTTTCTCCAGTCTTTTGAATCTCGTCTTGTCTCTCATGGCTTTTTGTCGCATTGTCCTCACTTAGTATTTGGACAATCAGTTCTTCCTCCTTCACTCTTTCATCTTCCATCTTCTTGGAAATAGTTTCGTGTTCTTGTTCCTCTGAATAAGATGGCAATAATCTCTAAGGTTCTGCTATATCAAGAGGTCCAAGAATTTTCTGGATTTTTTCTATTACTTGTTCTTTCTCATTTGCTTTTGTGTCTTCAAGCTTCACAACGATCCCACCTTCCCGTTCCTCTGATGGTGATGCAGATGAAACTCGTATAACTTCATCAGATTTTTCTTCCACAGGACTCTTCTGGTCATTAGGAACTTCAATTGTTGGTTCACACTTCTCTATTTTCTCTTGCTGCAACTTTGTTTCTTTTGGCAGGGATGATACTTCTGACCTCTTGTTCCGTCTTCATAAGGGCTCGTGTTTACCTGTAAATTCCAACAGAAGAATCTCAGCTCGAGACCACAAAATCAAGAATCTCCAAAGTTTATGATGTTAAATATCGTATCAGCAGCAAGCTGTCGTTGAATCAAGTCTATATCAGTTACCGTGAATCAAGAATCTCGAAGTAAAGACTTTCACATCAGCAAAAACTTGACACGAATCAAATGACCAAGCAAAGAATGTAATCCAGGCAAGATTTTGATAAATATATATTCATCACCACGAATCAAGAAGACATGTACATCATAATATGCCGACAGAAAATCAAACCATTAAGCAAAGAATGACACTTTGTTTGCCATTTCCATAAATATTAAACAAGTAACCAAGCAATAAGACTCTGCAACCAAGATTTCACCGTAGATGCTGAGTGTATGCATCACCTTAAAGCCAACAACAAGCATCTGGTCTTCTTCTTCTTTGGCTCACCCTAGAAACAAACAAGTAACAAGATCATATCAGTAAACATGAGAAAATCAAATGAAACTTAGAACACGAAACCTGAACAATAGCGTAACCCAATCAAAGAAATAAAAAGCAAGAGTTACATTGATTGTGTGGTTTTCTACTCGCCTTGTTCCATATCAACTCCATCCGCTTCTGCAGAACTGTCTGCACTAGTTCCAGCAATTTGAGCTATTTAGCACGCCAATTCAAAAGATTTATCAAATCAGAACCCTAATGAGAATAAATTGAAACATTAAAGGAGCAGAGACTGAGATTCGAAGAGATGAGAGAGGATAAGCTTACCGTGAGATACAAAGAGAAGTAGGGAGAGCGAGACACGGTTTTAGTGGTGCCACCAGAGCTTTATGATATGACGATAGGCGGAGGAGAAGGAGGAGATCCGAAATTGCCTATCCTCACTGCATCTTCATCGATTTCACTGTCTAATTTCTCAAAATCCAGTTAGAGAGTGAGACCTTAAAGCTCAAAATCGATGAGATATGGGACAAAGGATCGCATAAGCAAAGATATTTTATTTTTTTAGTCTCCAAAATGTTAAGGGTTTGGTTGTTTTTGTTTAATTGGTGGAGTTCCTTGCAAAAAAAATTGTTGGCTCTCATACTAAAAATTTACCTCCAAAACATATTTTTGGCTTTAATAGTAGAATTTTGGCTCCAAAACACGATTTTGGTTTTAGCTTTGCAAAATAACGGTACAACATTAATATAATGCTGTAATAGAAGACTGAACCGCAACATACCATTTACCATAGCACTTACCGAAATCGTGCTATCCTAATGTGCTATTAATACACATATTTCTTGTAGTGCCAGTAAGCTGCTTCCCCTTTTAGAGAGAATGGGAAGAACTTACAGAAAATATAATCTGAAGAGACTCCTTCAGCCTTGATACTGCTAGCCAATTCCTCAAATGTGTCTATATGATTCATAGGATGCTCGCTAGAAAGACCATGTAACTGATGCTGCCGAACAAATGCGTAGTACTCTGGTTTCAGCCTAAACTCAGCTCTGGAAAATGGAGGTGGTCGAATCGCAGACCGATTAGCATAGAATAGATCCGGTCTGTTGTAATCAGCAAGTGTTTTCTCGCGACCATCTTCCTGTCGTGGATGTTCCGCGCCCACGGTAACATCTGGTATGATGGGGTTTCCTTCCCCATCCAGTTTCTGACCCTTCGTGTTGCCTATATGACCCTCTTGGTCTCGTAAAATGCCGTCCTCACCGCGAATCAGAATTACAGGTTCCATAGAGAGAATCCTGCTAAATGCTCAAGCTCTCGGTATCACTGGTTTCGCCTTGTGTTGATCGATGCAGGAACATCGTCGATCGATGCAATGCGATGATGTGAGGATCGACACACAGGACCGTGTCGATCGATGCAGGGCGATTCTAGGCGTACCTGGAACGAAAGAAACAGAAAAATCAGTAACCAAAAACAAAAACGAAAAACCTAGTCTAAACCCTAAGTTTAAATCTATCGAAGACTCAAAAGAGTCCCCAGCAACGGCTGATAGGTCAAGAATTAATCCCTATACTAACTGCAAGTGCACAGTGATGTCAATGTAGTACTTAGGGTATCGATTCCACAGGGACTCTAGGTCATGATAGATTTAGAACAATAAAGATTAAACTAGATGAAAGTAATGAGAAAGCAGTAAATCAAGCAAGCAGAAAGTAAATCAAGCGAGTTTGTGAGCAAGGAAGCGAAGGCGTTAAGTCTAGGGAGTTCTCAGGAAATCAGGAACACAAGGAATCAATCTATCAGGATCTAATCAGAAACTGTTCTAGAACTCAAAACACAGATATAGAATTAACCAACTGTCGTTGCGAGAATTCTCTAAGTCTAAGTGCAGCAATCCAAATTCCTTTACAATTACTAACAGATTAAACTAGCTTTAAGATCAAGTTCGATATGCTCACAATTCCCCTAAACCAAATTCCTTTGCGAGTAGATCAAATTGCTCATCTAGGTTCTTTCTAGCTAATTAACCAACTGCCGTTGCATCAATCAACCTAACATCATATATCTGGATAGCTACTTCAGATTAAGCATTAAGAACAATCCTAGATGAAGAACTAGCAGATATGACTCCCTACAGATTAATTAACTTACAATTCCATGAAATCCCTAATGAGAATCCCTAAACCTAACAGATAATTGTGAGATCCGGGATTCACACTAAGAATTTGTATTCGTGGATTTGGACTTTAGGATATAGAAATGGTATAGTTTCCTATGAATCAAAGACTTAATTGAGATTGATCGTCAAGATAGAACAAACACAATCGAGAAGAGAGTACAAAGTATGAAATCGAGCTATCTAGTCGAAGTGTTCTTAGCCAAGGTTGGTATCTCTCGAATGAATCGCCACTTCTTCTTTAAATAGTCTCGACTTTGATCTTCTGGTCCCGATATTTCGGCCTCGCCGTCGTAACGATCTCCGAGATTTGTGTGGATCAGTTGAACTGGCGAAGACCGAGTTGCTCTATCTCCACGTCATCTTCTGCCGAGCTCGAGCTCGATTGTCTCTGGCTTCGGCATCGTCCGGGCCTTGTCAGGGCGTTTATTCGCTTGGGCCCAACAAAGGAGTCGGCTCTCCTCTTTGTCTTTGATTCTGGAACGGGCTTGTAATTACGGGCCTTTGTATTGTCTGTTAATGGGCCGGATTTCCTAAAGGGAAATCCAGTACCAACAATAGCCCCCCAACCCATTGATTTCGAGAAGCCGAGGTTAATGGGCGGTGGACGTTCTTGGGAAGAGGTTGATGGATTATTGTGTTTTTCCATGGTTCAATTCCCAAATTGCAACCTAGCACATAATCTTAAACAGATCTAGGTTCTTGTAACTGAATCATAAAACAAACCTGGACATTACCTTTTGTAGCGGAATGGTGGTAATGACGAGATCAACGAACAGATGTTTACCTGTTCCTCCTTGGTATCCACACTCTTACAAGCAGGGGATGGCTGCTAGACCGGATGGAATGATCAAAAAGAGAGAGATGTGTGTCAAAGAGGCCGACGGCCACCTGCACCAAATCTCCAAAGATGGCTTGGGGTTTCTAAAACCCTTGTTGCAATCTTATTGATTCACTAATGGGCCCAAGTTTAATTAATTAAACTAATGGTCCATTAGACTTTTGGGCCCAAGACACAAATCAGACAAAAGCCCATTTGTTGTCTGCCCAACTCTCTGTACAAATACAGTAAATGCCTTAGCATCTTACCGTATTAATTCCATCTTAACTTTCCCGTTAGCTATGGTGTGTGACCCTTTGGGATCATACAATACTGGTAATAAGTCCTAAACTTATAGATCAAGAGCGGACTCTAGCAAGCCATCATGATCACCCAGTATTTATGACTTATGTCTGATCTCGACATTTATCATACTTTCTAGAGATAGTACAGTAGATTTCAGGACATTCCCAACAGAGGTGCGTGCCTCGGATGTGACAAACCTAATGATTATTTTCGCCCCATCCGTAGATCTTGTTTTGATCCAACGGTGAGGAGTGAGCGCGTGAGACGGGCTGAACTGCTTGTATTGGTTTTGAGAATTTCATCTCTCACCGTAGATTCGGTCGATCATCAACGGCTCAGATTCGAAGGTCGCGAAGAGTCTTTTCGGGCTCGTTCTTTAGGTGAAGTGACCTAATTACTGCGCATTCGTAACCGTTGATCTCTAACCGACGGTTAGAGTTGAGGGAAAGCGAGAAGTCCAAACCATCTCGGTTTTCTCAGTGATTAATACGAGTTTGGGAGTCGTACGGACGATACTGCGCACGATTCCCGATATAAATAATCATATATATATCGTCGAAGGGAGCCCTTCGCCTCCTTACTTTTATTATTTCTTGTTTAAAGTTTTTCTCTATACTTCCTCTATCGTCAGAGAAAGTCCCTTCCCGGAGATTTTCCGTTTTCTTTACTCCGGTGCGTTCTCTTTTATGGCCTCGAGAGACCCTGCGGGAGTGAGTACGAGTGTGGCGGCGGGATCTTTCGGACCGCACCCGCCGTCTTCGTTAACCGTAGACCATATTCAGCAGTTAAGGGCGCTTTGTCGGATTCCAACCGAAGTTGAAATCGTCATTCCCTCCCCGACGGTGTCCCCCGAAACAGTCGTAGAAGGCTACTGCTGCGCCTCCTACACGTATTTCGAGAAATGTGGGCTCTTCTTCCCTATTCCCCGCCTCGTCTTCTTGGTGTTGGCCCAGCTCCAGCTGGCGTTTTATCAGATGACGCCGAACTTCGTTCGATACGTTATCGGAGTTGGAGTCAGGGCCGCGGAGGAAGGGATTGAGTTTGGTCCCGAGGAGTTAATACGGGTTTGCTCGGTGAAGCAAGATTGCCGCTTTCCGGGGTCGTATCGTCTTTCTCCTCGGTTTGGGAGGATTCTCGAAGGTCTCCCGCCGAGGGACGGATGGAGGGACCAATATTTTTTCTTTAGGGTGACCCATCACTCGGTCGGAGAGTTCGACTGCTCGGTCGTTCCTTCGCGGTGGGCTTCCAATGTTGGTAGGGCTCTTGGTTTCCTTTTTGATCCTATCCCTCTTGTTTTTATGTTGTTGTCGGTCCGATTCCTGATCGGTTTTGTTCTGTATTACAGAGTTTTCTGAATCGCTTGACCTTAACCCTGTCACAGAGGCCCTAATAACCCGTCTGAGGAGGGGTGCCGTCAACTGGGACAGTTTCACGGTTGAGCGTGTGCAGGCTACCCTAAGGGTCGACCCAAGAGGGGTTCCGCAGGACCGATCTCGGATCTTTCGGGGCCTACCATTTCCTCTTGTACTTCCTCGGGCTTCTCTGAGTCGAGCTGTCCGACCTCCGCTTCGTATACCCGAGCGGGCAGAATAGGGTGGGTCTTCTGTTCGTGACGTTTTGTTCGTCTTTATTTGGAAAAGGTCTAAACCCTCCTCTTTTTTTTATGATTCTACAGGCCGTCCTTCTCTGGGTGAGGGTTCGGATGCTAGCACTCCATCTCATGAGAAGTTATCTCGTAGATCGAGGAGTCGCCGAAACGGGAAGGACCCTATGGATTTGGCGAAAAGGGTGGGGGACGGGAGTCTAAGGAACGCACTCTTTTTTGCCATGTGTGATTCTCCTCTCCCTTCCCTGGTTATCCCTCCGAACTCCGGGGCCTGCGATGCGGCCGCTGAGACAAGGGGGATCCCTCCTTCTCTGGTTGTTCGGAGAGCGAACCTGGTCTCGTCTGGGGAGCCGACTTTGTGCGGCTCTCGTCCGAATGGTTCGGGGAGACCGAATGATCATAGTGTGGGCGGGAGCCTTTCCCCCGTACAGAAGCGTCGGAGGATCGATTCGGAGGCGAGCTCGAGCAGTTCAAGTGAAGGCGTTGGGACGCACCGGGGCGCGGCCCGTTTGTCAAGGCACATCGGACCTACGGGTGCTCGGCTTCCGGTTTCCGGGGACATGGCCCTTGGCGACTTGTACGCCAAGATGGCTGAAGCTACCGAGAAGGTATCGATCGCGGCTCTTTGTTCTCGCCTTTCTTTTGTACGAGAGATTTTTGAGATTCGTGTGTTTATGTAGTTCCTGGAGGCTACGAACGGGCTTATGGCCCAATCCGAGCGCGAGCTTCGTGAGAGGTCGCAAGTTGATGAGCTCGAGGCCGCTAGGAGATCGGCCCGTATTTTGACCGCGGAGCTGCAGGATTCCCTTGCTCGGGAGGAGGAGCTCGAAAGGAAATTGGCTAGGTACGAGGGTATAGAAGCCCGGTTATTGGTTCTTGAGAATCGTGAGGAGGATCTTTCTCAGAGGCTTCGGGCGGCCGAAGGTCGGGCGCTAGCCGCTGAAGATGCGAGTCGAGCCGCGGCAGCGCGAGTTGCCCAAGATCGAACCGACCTAGAGAGAGTCCTCGCGGGGAGGGATTTCGACATAAAGGTCGCGTCTCACGAGGCGAGGAAGAAGATGAGCGGGGAATACTTGGAAATCCTTAAAGAGGTCAAGGAGAAGAGCGAGAAGCGGAAGCTTGAAACCAACGCTGAGATTCGCCTCCAAGAAACCCTGGCCAATATCGAACTCATCGCGGAGTTTGCTTCCGGCGAGCTTGACCTGACTCGGGAAGTGCTGAGGTTGGCCTACCAAAAGAGGACGGCCATGGAAGAGATGAACGCCGCAGCGGTCTCTGATTTTAGTGTTGGCAAGTTGAACTTGCCGGCCGTGTCGAGTGACTCGGTTATTTTGGCGCATGATCCGCCGCCGGCTGCTTCCCGTCCTGATCAACACGGATCGAATCTCCCGACCGGGGTTGCGTCCACCGGTGATCGGGCGGAGGATGGAGACGAGGCTTCCTCGCGTTCGCGGCAATCTTGATTGTCCTGTCGTTGCCCCAAGGGGCTTTTTGATTTTTTTTTTTTTGAACATCTATTTGCCCGAGGGGGCTTTGTTTTGCATTAGTGTTGGGACTCGAGGACATTGTGTCCCCCTTTCAATGAATTTATTTTTGAGTCTTTCATGCCTTAGCATAGACTTTACTGTTTTAGCACCTTAGTGCGGAGTCGTTCGTACTCGAGTCCGAGTTCTTTCGTAATGTACAGTAAGAGTTTGATGTTTAACGGGAATGATAAATCGGGGTGGACTTACAATGATTTGTCGTGCGCGGAGGTTTTTTCGTGTGATCGGCTGCCTTGACTTCGACATTTTTGCTTAAAGGGAGAGGGTGGCCCTCCGGTTCTCCCGAGCTGTATAAAGTCGGGAGAATTTTAGGTTTGCGGGAGGTTGTTTCGGAAGGGATAATTTCATATCGCTTATTTTAGGAGAGATAATTTCATATCACTTTAGCTTTGGGAGAGGCCATTTCAGGTCGCTCGGAAGGGATGATTTCATATCGCTTTGACTTTGAGAGAGGCCATTTCAGGTTGCTCGTAAAGGATAAATTAGTATCGTTTGTTTTAGAAGAGATAATTTCATATCGCTTTGGCTTTCGAAGCGATAATTTCATATCGCTTTCTGGGAATGTTATGATGAGGTATTTCGCAATGGCTCTAACCTTTACGACAGAAAGAAGCATTGGATTAAGGGACTTATTTTGATTTCACAAATATAAGCTAGTACGACTTCGTCAGAAGTCGATGAGCTCGGTAGAAGCTCGTGTGGGGGGGGGGGGGGGGGGGGGGGCGGCTGCGCTCGAAGTCGAGCTGCCTACGTACCCTTTTTTAAGGGGATCAAGCCATTTCGTAGTTCGATTATGTTGATGTACTCCTAGTGGAAAGACTTTTTGAGGTTGATGATGTTCCAAGGTCGTAGTTCAGGTTTCTGGGTTTCTACCGACTTGAGTCGGTAGACCCCGTCCTTTACAATGTCGGTGACCTGGTAAGGACCTTCCCACTTTGCTTCTAACTTTCCAGCGTGTTCTTCCTTTTTATGGTCGAAAACTTTCCGTAAGACGAGCTCTCCTACTTGAAACCTTCGAGTTTTGATTCGGGAATCATAGTAGCGAGCTGCGGCTTGTTGGTAATTCTGGAGTCGAGCTAATGCGAGGTTCCTTCTTTCGTCGACGAGGTCGAGCTCGTCAGTTATCATCTTGTTGTTAAGTTCCTCCTGTCGTGGGCATTCTTCTTTGCGGATGCTTGATACGAGTATTTCGGCTGGTACTACCGCCTTGATTCCGTAAGCTAGCGAGAAGGGAGTCTCGCCAGTGGATTTGCGGGGGGGGGGGTAGTCCGGTAGGCCCAGAGTACGGCTGGGAGTTCGTCACTCCAGGTTGTTTTACACTCGTTGAGCCTTTTCTTGAGACCGTTCATAATCGCTTTGTTAGCTGCTTCTCGAGCCCGTTTCCTTGGGGATAGCGTGGCGTTGAGTAAGTCAGCTTTATGTTCCAAGTTCTGCAGAACTCTTTGAACGTGTTTGATATGAACTGAGATCCGTTATCGGTGACGATCTCGTGGGGTAATCCATGTCGGCAAACGATGTTTCGCCAGACGAACTCCTTAACGTGATCGTCCTTAACTTTTTGGTACGGCTCTGCTTCAATCCACTTGGTGAAGTAGTCCGTCATCACCAATAGGTGTGTAGCTTTCTTTTTGCCGGATGCGACTAGCGGTCCCACGATGTCCATCCCCCATCGCATCAATGGGTATGGTGATGAGATAGAGGAGAGTTTTTCCGATGCTTGGTGGATAATTGGAGCATACTTTTGTCATTTATCGCACTTGTTGGAGAAAGATTCGCATTCGGTGGCCATTGTCGGCCAATAGTAACCTTGCCTTTTGATTCGCACGGCCAATGCTCGTCCTCCGGAATGGCTTCCGCAGGATCCGTCGTGTGTTTGTGTAATCACGGCCGTGGCTTGCTTTTTGTCAAGGCATTTAAGGTAAGGTCCGGAGAGACTCCTTTTGAAGAGCTCTCCTTGCGTGACGCAGTACCTTGCGCTCTGTGTTTTGAGTTTCCGTGCCTCCCATTTGTCGTCGGGAACTTCGCCGTTTGTGATGTATCGAATGATCGGAGTTCTCCAATCTTCGTCGTTGTTAGGCTCGGGTCCTTGACTAGCGGATGCGGCTTGGATTGGTCCGTCGGGGACGTTCGCAACGTACACGGCGTTTCTAGGATCGAGGTCATCATCAATCTCGATGATGTCGCTACTGGTGATCCCAGGACATTCTTTGTGCTTGACATCGTCCTTCATGGCGGGCCCGTCTTCTTTCAAGGACAGAGCTTTGAGGGCTATGTCGATGCTTGATTTTTTGATCCCTTCGACTGGTATGATCCTTTTGAGGTTAGGATCTGATGTCGATGCTAATGCGGCTAGGGCATCGGCTACAGTGTTTTCCCCTCGTGGGATTCGTGTTAGATCAAAGAATTCGATCTGTTCGGCCAGTGTATTGACTACCCGTAGGTATGCTTCCATCCGTTCGTCTTTGGCCTCGTAGTCGCCATGATATTGGCTCGTGACCAATTGGGAATCGCTGAAGGCGTTTACTTCCCGGGCTCCTATTGCTATCGCGAGTCTGAGCCCGGCTATTAGCGCTTCGTATTCTGCTTCGTTATTTGATGCGGCGAAGCCCAGTCTGAACGATTGTTCTAGTACTTAGCCCGTTGGGGAGACTAGCTTTACTCCGACTCCGGATCCTTGCCTCGAGGAAGCTCCATCGACGTAGAGTTTCCATTTTTGGGCCGAGGTCGGGTCGAGCTCTATAGTCGGAGGGAGCTCGATTACGAAATCTGCCAGTACTTGTGCTTTTAGGCACGTTCGAGCTTTGTATTCTATGTCGTACTCGCTAAGTTCGATAGCCCATTTGACCAATCGACCTGACTGGCTTGGATTGTGAAGGATGGTTCTCAGTGGCTGACAGGTCATCACTATGATCGAGTGCGATTGAAAGTACGGTCAGAGTTTCCGAGCCGATGTCACTAGCGCTAAGGCGAGTTTTTCCATGGCGGGTATCTGGTTTCGGCGTCGATCAAGGTCTTACAGATGTAATACACCGGCCGTTGCTCGTTTTGTTCTTCACGAACCAGGATTCCACTCACTGCTGCCGTCGAGACAGCTAAGTAGAGGTAGAGGGGTTCCCCTTCTACTGGTTTCCCCTCCACAATCACATTCACGCATTCAAATTCATCCTACTGACTTCTGCGAGTATTTAAGTGCGGTCTCACCTAAGGAGTATCGATCAAAGGGCACATGGACTCTTACCTTGTCAGCTCTAGACCACCATACTATCTTTTTCTGGTCCCTTTCTTCTCTTTTCCCTTCCTTAACAACTGATTTTTCTCCACTGGGTATCATATTATTTTTTTATCAGTGTTCTTCCCGTTTTGGGGTGTACTTTGGACACATTCCATGGATGCACAGGAGGTAATAGTTGTAGCTACCACTCCCAGAGACCACTTCGGAGTTACTAACTCATCCTCAGTTTATTACTCTCTTTTTTTTTTTACTTTATGGAAGGGGAGAAGGGAATCAAATAGGACAGGTTTACAGGCTGTGTCAGAACTAACAAGGGAATCCGACACAAAGTATACCAAGCCCTTAGGTGAGAAAATTAAGTCAGTATTAAGGTGAAGTCAGTAAAAGGTTCCTCTGATACCTTAAGTGATGTGGGTGTTCTCAGTAGGCTGATCCGTGTTGGGTTTTCTAATAGTCATAGAGGCTCTGCAAGTCTGTCCAATGGTCACTTAGTTCCTGTTCAAGCGAAAAGTTTCCTCGGAAAATCATAGTTTCATACAATTTTGACTCAATAAAACAAATTTGAAAAACAAGACTAACTCATAAGAAAACAAAAGCGTGCGTCAGTAGCGACCTCCCCCACACTTAAACTACATTGTCCCCATCAAGCTCAGGATGGGTGAGAAAGAATAATCAAATTGAAAACAGTCCGAAAAGTTGCAGAATACGTACCTGTTGTCGCCCTGTGTCGATCGATGCCACAAGGGTGTCGATCGATGCATGGCGAATATGCGCACGGTTATTGAAATAACCGGTGTCTAAACCGCAATCGAATCGGCTAACCGTGAATCGACTGTGTCGACCGATGCACTAGGTGTGTCGATCGATGCAAGGCGATTCCACATGTTTCTCACGCCTCTGAACACACTTAAACAGAAAAATCAAAACACCAAAATCAAAACGAAAAATGAAAATAAAAACGAACCTAACAGTGGGTTGCCTCCCACTCAGCGCTTGTTTAAAGTCAGTAGCTTGACTATTGGAAGAGATCAGATTCATGGGGGTTTCAATAGAGACTTTGAGTGTCTCTGTGAATATCTCTTCATCCATGACGGTGTGTAAGAGGTATCAACATGAGAGCGTCCAAGGTACGTAGGAAGAGATCCAAGGCGGGAGCGAAGCTTGGGTGGGTTTATGCGTTTTCCTGCATTCAAAGCTGATTGATCAGGAGGTTTAAGTTTAGAATGTGCATACCTTTGCTTTGGTGGAGATCTGATGTTTGGAGCTTTCTGCTTATGAGCAGTTGCAGGCTCGGAAGATGTTAGAGTAAATTCCTGAGGAATCACCATCTTCTTTTCTCCACTATCGGATACTGTAGTTCCACCAATCTGAACTGCTTCTTTCAAATAACCATCAGTGGAGATCATCTTCTTATCCACCACCACCATGCACTTCTCTACACTCTGCCCATGTTTAGACCTTATAGGAACTTTTGGGAATGGTATTGGAGGTTTGTAGACCCGTTCCTTAGCAAAAACATCAGATTTGGGCGAAATTGGGTCTGTCCGACTGTCGCGTCGACCGACGCAGAAGTGGTGTCGGTCGACATTGAATTGATGTCGACCTTCAGTGTCGACCATGATCGATTTCTGTTCGTCGTAAGAACTCGAAATTGCCGTCAGAACTGCGTGTCGACCAACACTAAGGGGGTGTCGATCGATGCATGTCTCAGACAGACAATATTCATCCAGAAAATCCGAGATTATGCTCTCTTCTTCACCTAGCAACTCAATCTCATCTCTTAAGGTCACAGCTTTGATGGATCTGTATTGTTCAGCTTTCACAACTTCATTATGCCTTTGTATTGCTTGAGATGTCTGTTGGATTTGAACATCCAGCTTCTTCACATGTGTGCTCAGAGATTCAAACTTCCCATTCAGATTTTCATGCATAGCATCCAACTTCCTGTCGAAGTCTACATCAGTCTTGGTCTGATCCTCTAGTAACTGCTCCATCATGGATTCCATCTTGCTCTTATAAGCATTAGCAGCAGGAGGTGTCTGATATGAGGACGATCCATAGGTTCTCTGATAAGAATTACCTTGCTGATTACCAAACATGTTTTCTTGAAATCCAGAGCTATTGATGTAGTTTAAATCCTCTTTCTGCTTCTCCAATAACTGCTCCATCATGCTCATCAGCTTATTAGACTGTGTATTGTGAGGAGGAACAGGCTGATATGATGAAGATTCATAATCTCTGGTGAATGAATAGGAACCATAGCCTCTGCAGAACGAGTTATTCTGCTGATTTTCCAACATCCGTTCCATCATTCCCATCATTCTTTCGCACTGTGTCGATCGATGCAGCATAGCGTCGATCGATGCAAGCTCAAGAATGCAACGATCTACACACAGGACCGTGTCGATCGTTGCAGAGCGATTACAGGCGTACCTGAAACGCAAGAAACAGAAGAAAAAAAAATTAGTGATAAAAAACAAAAAACGAAAAACCTAGTCTAAACCTTAAGTTCAAATCTACCGGAGACTCAAAAGAGTCCCCGGCAACGGCGCCAAAAACTTGATAGGTCTAGTTTTATCCCTATTCTAACTGCAAGTGCACAGTGATGTAGTTGTAGTACTTAGGGTATCAAATCCACAGGGACTCCGGTCAACGATAGATTTAGAACAGAAAAGATTAAACTAGGAGAAAGCAAATTGTAATGAGAAACTAAAGCGAAGCAGAAAAGTAAATCAGGCGAGTTTGTAAGCAAGGAGGCAAAGCGTTAAGTCTAGGGAGTTCTCAGGAAATCAGGAACATAAACTAATCAATCAATCGAGATCTAATTAAGAACTATTCTAGAACTCAAACACAGATGTAGAATTAACCAACTGTCATTGCGAGAATTCTCTAAGTCTAAGTGCAGCAATCCAAATTCCTTTGCAATTACTAACAGATTAAACCAGCTTTAATTCCAAGTTCGATATGTTCACAATCTAATTAAACCAAATTCCTTTGCGAGTAATTAAATTGCTCATCTAGGTTCTTTCTAGCTAATTGACCAACTGTCGTTGTATCAATCAACCTAACATCATAAATCTGGGTAGCTAATTCAGATCAAGCTGTAAGAACAATCCTAGATGAAGAACTAACAGATATGAATCCCTACAGATCTATCAACCTATAATTCCATGAAATCCCTAATGAGAATCCCTAAACTTAACAGGTAATCTACTCAGACATAATCATCGAAACAGAAAACATCATGAATAGAAAACCAAATATTATAAAATCAAATAAAGAACTGGGGTTCGAAATCCTCTCTCTTTCGAGATCAGGATTAGCCCCTAACTCTCTCTGAAAATAAAATAAGACTTAAGAAAAGCGTAGCCTAAACAAGTGGCTAAAAACCCTAATATATAGTCTAAAACACGCTTGGGGGCCTTTTTGCAAGTCTGGGAAGTTTCTGGGCAAAAACTGTAATTTTTCTAAAATGCAGATTTTTGGGTGCAGAACTGCGTCGACCACTGCAGAACTGCAACGACAGTTGCAAGGCGAAAATGCAGCCAGTGAACTCTGTGAAGTCTCTAAATAGTGCAGAATTGCTCCAAATGCTCCCAATACGTCCAATTAGGCTTCAGATGTCCTTAAACCTGTAAAACACCTGAAAAGACTCCAAAACACATATAAAGACTCGATAACAAAGACATATACCATGGTTAAAATCCCTAAAATCCATGGTATATCACCTTGCTTGCCCTCAAGCAAGTAAATAACCTAAGCATAAGAAAAGATGTTTGAAAACATAGAAACTCATTTCGTATTAGGAACTTTCGCATTCACATTCACTTAGTAATCCACTGAAAACTTTCCTATAGAACTCAAGACCACAATATACTTCCCCCACACTTAGCAACTGTCCTAAGTAAACTCCACAATCACATTCACGCATTCAAATTCTCCCTACTGACTTCTGCAAGTATTTAAGTGCGGTCTCACCTAAGGAGTATCGATCAAAGGACACATGGACTCTTACCTTGTCAGCTCTAGACCACCATACTATCTTTCTTTGGTCCCTTTCTTCTCTTTTCCCTTCCTTAACAACTGAATTTTCCCCACTGGGTATCATTTTATTTTTTTTATCAGTGTTCTTTCCGTTTTGGGGTGTACTTTGGACACATTCCATGGATCGCACAGGAGGTAATAGTGGTAGCTACCACTCTCGTGACCACTTCGGAGCTACTAGCTCATCCTCAGTTTATTACTCTTTTTTTTTTACTTTATGGAAGGGGAGAAGGGAACCAAATAGGACAGGTTTACAGGATGTGTCAGAACTAACAAAGGAATCCGACTCAAGGTATTCCAAGCCCTTAGGTGAGAAAATTAAGTCAATATTAAGGTAAAGTCAGTAAAAGGATCCTCTGATACCTGAAGTGATGTGGGTGTTCTCAGTAGGTTGATCCGTTTGGGGTTTTCTAACAGTCATAGAGGCTCTGCAAGTCTGTTCAATGGTCACTTAGTTCCTGTTCAAGCGAAAAATTTCCTCGAAAAATCATAGTTTCATACAAATTTTGACTCAATAAAACAATTTTTTGAAAAACTAAGAAAACAAAAGCGTGCGTCAGTAGCTCCTCCCCCACACTTAAACTACACTGTCCCCAGTGTAATCAAAGCATGAGCTCGGTGAGAAAAGAAATCAAATTTGAAAAACAATCCGAAAAGTTGCAGAATACTCACCTGTTTTCGCCCTGTGTCGATCGATGCCACAAGGGTGTCGATCGATGCAAGGCGATTACGCTCGCGGTTATGTAGATAACCGATGTCTGAACCGCAATCAATTCGGCTAACCAGAAATCGAACTGTGTCGACCGATGCACTCAGTGTGTCGATCGATGCAGTACGATTTTGCTTGTTTCTCTCGGCTCTGAACACACTTAAACAGAAAAAATCAAAACACCAAAAACGAAAAATGAAAACAAAAACGAACCTAACAGTGGGTTGCCTCCCACTCAGCGCTTGTTTTTAGTCATTAGCTTGACTGTGGGAAAAAGATTAGACTCATGGCGGTTTCAACAGAGACTTTGAGTGTCTCTGTGAATATCTCTTCATCCAAGGTGGCGTATATGCATTATGATCATGAGGTTTGCCAAGGAACGAAGGAAGAGACCCAGGGCGAGAGCGATGCTTGGGTGGGATACTGTGTTTTCCTGCATTCAAAGCAATGCAGTCAGGAGGTTTAAGCTTAGATGATTTGTGCCTTACCTTTGAGAATGAGATGTCTGGAGCTTTCTGCTTATGAGCAGTTGCATGCACTGAAGATGTTAGAGCAGGTTCAGAATGAACTGCCATCTTCTCCTCTCCAATTGGAACCTCTGGTTCCACCTAACCACTGAAGCTCTGCCCATCAATGGTGGCTCTCTGCTTCATGTCCATCCTGAACTGCAAAGGCTTGTCTCCCAGGTGGTGATCAATCAGTCCATGTCTCACATCTCTCACAGCTCTAGCAGTAGCTAAGAATGATCTTCCAAACAGCAGAGGATCATCAGGTTCAATCTCATACTTCATCACTACAAAGTCCGTCGGAATCAAGTAGTTCCCAACTCTGACATTAATGTCCTTAAGAACTCCTTCTGGATACTTCTTTGAACGATCAACTAGGATAAGAGAGATCCTAGCAGGCTGGAATTCCATCTTTCCTAATCTCTTAGCCACAGAGTATGACATGAGATTCACATCAGCTCCTAAGTCACACAGAGAACGCTTGAATCTGTGCTTAGAGATTGAACAGTCTAGCACAAATGCTCCTGGATCTGGAAGCTTCTCTGTAATCTGAATCAGCTTCTTTTCCATCACTTTCATACAGTTAGCCACTTCTAGCTCCTGTTTAGACACTTTGGGAACCTTAGGATATGGCACAGGGGGCTTATAGACTCGTTATGGGACTGTTGCAGGTTTCTCATCCCGTTTGCAATCTGTGTCGACCGATGCACGATGTGTGTAGATCGACACAAGGCAATTATGCTCAATTCCATTAGACGGATCGGGGTTGCAACGATCGACATCAAGTGTGTGTCGATCGATGCATGTCTTAGACAGACAATATTCATCCAGAAAATCCGAGATTATGCTCTCTTCTTCTCCTAGCAACTCAATCTCATCTCTTAATGTCACAGCTTTGATGGATCTGTACTGTTCAGCTTTACCAGCTTCATTTTGCCTTTGTATTGCTCAAACTGTCTGCTGAACTTGGACATCTAGCTTCTTCACATGTGTGCTCAATTATTCAAACTTCTCATTCAGATTTTCATGTATAGCATCCAGCTTCCTGTTGAAGTTTACAACAGTCTTAGTCTGATCCTCTAGCAACTGCTCCATCATGGCTTCCATCTTGCTCTTATAAGCATTAGCAGCAGGAAGTGTCTGATATGAGGATGATCCATAAGTTCTCTGATAAGAATTACCTTGCTGATTACCAAACATGTTTCCTTGGAATCCAGAGCCATTGATGTAGTTCAGATCTTCTTCATGTCTTTCCAGTAAGTGCTCCATCATACTCATCAGCTTATCGGATCGCGTATTTTGAGGATAAACAGGCTGATATGATGGAGATTCATAATTTCTGGTGAATGAATAGGAACCATAGTCTCTGCGGAATGAGTTATTCTGCTGATTTTCCAACATCCGTTCCATCATTCCCATCATCTTACGCGCTGTGTCGATCGATGCAGAGAAGTGTCGATCGATGCAAGCTCGAAGATGTGTCGATCGACACACAGGACCGTGTCGATCGATGCAAGGCGATTACATGCGTACCTGAAACGCAAGACCAGAAAAAGAAAAAAAATTAGTAACAAAAAAACAAAAAACCTAGTCTAAACCCTAAGTTCAAATCTATCGAGGACTCAAAAGAGTCCCCGGCAACGGCGCCAAAAACTTGATAGGTCAAGAATTAATCCCTTTACTAACTGCAAGTGCACAGTGATGTCAATGTAGTACTTAGGGTATCAAATCCACAGGGACTCTAGGTCACGATAGATTTAGAACAGTAAAGATTAAACTAGATGAAAGTAATGAGAAAGCAGTAAATCAAGCAAGCAGAAAGTAAATCAAGCGAGTTTGTGAGCAAGGAAGCGAATGCGTTAAGTCTAGGGAGTTCTCAGGAAATCAGGAACACAAGGAATCAATCTATCGGGATCTAATCAGAAACTGTTCTAGAACTCAAAACACAGATATAGAATTAACCAACTGTCGTTGAGAGAATTCTCTAAGTCTAAGTGCAGCAATCCAAATTCCTTTGCAATTACTAACAGATTAAACTAGCTTTAAGATCAAGTTCGATATGTTCACAATTCCCCTAAACCAAATTCCTTTGCGAGTAGATCAAATTGCTCATCTAGGTTCTTTCTAGCTAATTAACCAACTGTCGTTGCATCAATCAACCTAACATCATAAATCTGGATAGCTACTTCAGATTAAGCATTAAGAACAATCCTAGATGAAGAACTAACAGATATGAATCCCTACAGATTAATTAACCTATAACTCCATGAAATCTCTAATGAGAATCCCTAAACCTAACAGATAATCTACTCATACATGTTCATCGGAACAGAAGACATCATGAATAGAAAACCAAATATTATAAAACAGAATAAAGAACTGGGGTTCGAAATCAAGTCTCTTTCGAGAACAAGATCAGCCCCTAAAACTCTCTCTAAAATAAAGCGTAGTAAAAGCGTAGCCTAAACAAGTGGCTAAAAACCCTAATATATAGTCTAAAACACGTCTAGAGGCCTTTTTGCAAGTCTGGGAAGTTTTTTGGCAAAAACTGTAATTTCTGGAAAAATGCAGATTTTTGGGCGCAGAACTGCGTCGACCTATTGCGTCGACCACTGCATAACTGCGTCGACCGTTGCACTGCGAAAACGCAGCCAGTGAACTCTGCGAAATCTCTAAATAGTGCAGAATTGCTCCAAATGCTCCCAAAACGCTCAATTAGGCTCTAGATGTCTTTAAACCTGTAAAACACCTAAAAAGACTCCAAAACACATAGAAAGACTCGATAACAAAGATATATACCATGGTTAAAAGCCCTAAAATCCATGGTATATCAATGGCGCCAAAAACTTGATACGATCAGGTTTTAATCCCTAGATCTACACTGCAAGTGCACAGTCATGACTAGTAGTATATAGGGTATTGAATCCACAGAGACTCTAGATTCTTGTGATAGATTATAGAACGTCGAATTAAGCTAGGTGGAATAGTAGTGAAAGCAGTAAATCAGAATAGCAGAAAAGTAAATGAAGAGGTTTGTAAGCAATCAGGAAAAGCGTCAGGTCAAGGGAGTTCTCAGGAAATCAGGAACATAGGCTAATCAATCAATCGGGATCTAATTAAGAACTGTTCTAGAACTAGAATCACAGAATTATAACAGACCAACTTTCGTTGCGAATATTATCTATGTCTAACAACCTAGCAAGCCAACTTTCGTTGCGAATCCTAGAGTTCTAAACAAGCATTAATCTCAAGTTCTTTCGTTCACAATTCTCCTAAGCCAAATTTCTTTGTGAATAGTCAAATTGCTCATTTAAGTTCTTTCTAGTTAATTAATCAACTGTCGTTGCAGAAATCAACCTAACATCAATAATCTAAGTGGCCAATTTAGATCAAGCAATAAGAATAACCCTAGATGAAGAACTAACAAATATGAATCCCTACAGATTGATGAACCTATAATTCCATGAAATCCCCTGTGAGAATCCCTAAACCTAACTGGTAAACTACTCAGACATGATCATCGAAACAGAAGACATCATGAATAGAAAACCAAATATCATATAAGAGAAACAAAGAATATGAGTTCCAAATCTCTCTCTGAATAATAATAAAACTTAAGTCTAAAAGCGTAGCCTAAACAATGGCTTAAAAACCCTAATATAATGATCTGATCACGGATGGGGCTTCTTTGTAATTATGAGAAACTTCTGGGTAATGTTGCAATTTCCAAACTCTTCACTAAACTCGCCGAGAATCGCTGTATCGACCTTGTGTCGATCGATGCACATTCTGTGTCGATCGACACAGGTCTGTAAAATCGATAGTGAACTCTTCCTCTCGGGTAAATGCTCCAAAATGCGCCATAATGTCCAAATCCGCTCCAAACGTGTCTAGACCTGAAAACATAGATAAAAGGACTCCAAAGCATAATAAAAGACTCGATAAATAAGATATATACCATGGTTGAAAGCCCTAAAATCCATGGTATATCAGAATCACACAACCACAAATCTTCACTGGTATATCCTCCAACAAACCTTCTGGAATCCTGATGGAACGATCAGCTAGGATCAGAGAGATCCTAGTAGGTGCAAAGTCTGTCATCCCCATCTGTTTAGAAACTGAATATGTCATCAGATTTGCGCTCGATCCCATATCACACAAAGATCTCTCAAACCTATATTTGAAGATATAGCAGTCCAAGACAAAGCTTCTTGGGTCCTTTAGTCTCTCTGGAATTCGGTTCTGGATGACAGCACTACAGACTTCACTGATTATCATCACATATTACTCATCACCCATATAAGAGGTCAGCATTTGTTTGAAGCATCTCTTGACAACCGGAGTGGTCTTGATAGCATCCATCAAAGGTACTGGAAGAATAAGCTTACTCAACATAACTTTGTACTTAGCTTTATAATGCTCGAATTTATACTTCCTTGGGTTTCTCGGGAAGGGTATCTTGGGTTTGTAACCCTTCCTCTCAGCATCATCTTGCGATTTCAAGGCAGCAGGGTCTGTACGCCCATGGTGTTGGTCGACATCGAAGTTATGTCGGTCGACAATGACCTGTGGATTTCAATCCACGACAGGTTTTGCTTTGGTGTCTGCCTTAGGAGAATCGACATGGATCAATTTTTGTCTGTCACGAGAACTCGAAGAATCCTTCTGTACAACGGTTGTTGACTGACACTCAATGGGAATGTCGACCAACATAGGTTGAAACTCAGAAAAATCATCCTCTTACAATTCTTCTAACTCCACGAGTTCTTTAGCACTTAACCTCTTTTTGGAATAGTTTGCAGCTCTGTTCCACTCCTCAACATGATGGCATTACACTGATGTTTGGGATTAGCATCAGTCCTTCCATGAAGGAATCCATTGTGCCTCTTAATAGCTCCAACAGTTTGAGCAACCTGAGTATCCAACTGTTTCACATGTGCGCTCAAGGGGAAATGCATCATCCGTCAGAAGGAAGGGCATGGAAGCATTTTAAAGAGGTATATCCTGCATTTGCTTCAGAGAGTCGCAGTATTTATCTAGGCTTATCAACCGATGGTTTTAATCCAATTGGTATGAACGGGCAATCATATTTGGTTTGGTCCGTTATTGTGACACCATACAATTTACATCATACAATTTACCTTTCGGGATGTGCATGAAAAGGGAATATTTCTTTCTCTCCATATTAGTGCCAGATCCAAAACATCCGAAGAAAAGCTTGGATATTTATCTCCAACCGCTTATTGAAGAATTACAAAATTAATGGAGTGACGGCGTGGAGACTTACAATGTATCACGAAAAGAGAAGTTCACGATGCGAGCGGTCTTGATGTGGACAATCAGCGATTTTCCATTGTATGGTATGCTATCTGGATGGATGACACATCGAAGGTTGGCATGTCCATATTGTATGGATGAGACGAATTTTGGTTGCCAAATGGGAGAAAGCATAGTTGGTTTGATTGCCACAAAAAGTTTTTTGCGTAAAGATCATCCTTATACACGGAATGTTAAAGCTTTCACAAGGGGAAAGACGGTTCAAGATGATCCTCCTCCATGGTTAGATGGGGAAGAAATTTTACATTAAAGGATAAACAACATAAATGGGTTGTACAAAACAACGGATTGTGGAGGCAAAGGACATGACAATCCTGCTCGGACAATTGAAGACTATGGTGTTCACCACAACTGGGTTAAGAAGAGTATCTTTTGGGAGTTAATATACTGGGAGCAACTACTTCTGCGACAAAACCTTGATTTTATGCATGTTGAGAAAAATTTCTTCAACAATATTTTTAACACGGTCCTAAATGTTCCTGGGAAGACAAAAGATAACATAAAATCGAGTTTGGATCTTCCTTTATTTTCCAGAAGACCAGAATTGGAGGTTTCTCAAGATGGAAGAGTGATTATTCATATCTTTAGATTGTCCAAGGATGGCAAAGAAAAATTCTTAACGTGGTTGAAGAGTGAATTTTAATTTCCGTATGGGTATGTATCCAAGTTTTCACCTTATGTTAACTTGGATAGTGGAAAGATTTCCGGTCTAAAAAGTCATGACTGTCATGTCATCCTGCAACGACTTCTCCCATTTGCATTTACGGAACTGCTCCTAAAAGCTGTGCATGTCGCAATTTCAGGTATTGGAAATAATATATATCTAGATATATCATACTATTTTCCAATAATTTGTTGTTACTGTCTTTATGTAGATATTGCAGTCTTCTTTCGAGATATATCTACAAAAATTCTGAAGACTGAAGATGTTGCCATATTGTGAAAAAATATAGCTATGAGGCTTTGCAGTCTGGAAAAAATATCTTTCCACCGGATTTCCTTGATGTGATGGAACATTTACCCGTGCATCTTCTAGATGAAGCTGTTTTAGGCGGTCCGGTCCAGTATAGGTGGATGTATCCGTTCGAACGATATATGTATCACCTGATGGAAAAAGTTAAAAACAATGCCCGAATTGGAGGATCAATAGTATTTCAATGTGTGAACGAAGAAATTTCCTATGTAACTGCCAACTACATTACCCCTCCAGAAGTCTTAGACTGTGCATAAGATGTCAACGAAATTCGATTCGCCTACATAGTATCCTGATTTTCCGCTCATGTTCAAGCAAGTAGGACGAATAAGCGGGAAATCTGTTAGTGAGTGGTTAAATGATGAGGACTACAATGTCCTTCAAACTTTTTTACTACTCAACTGTGAAATTTTCAACCCTACGAAAGGTACGAAGTTATTTGTAATTAAAAATTAGTATTAATTTTTTAGATATAACTATATATAATTTTGTTGTTATTGTTCATACGTAGGATGTTTGAAGAATTTATGACGCGAAACATCCCGAACATTACTCTATATGCAATGACAAAAGCAAAAGATGATCATTTTGCTGTTTGATGCAAAAAAACGTAAGTAATACAAATTAAACATAAATGTGTTATCTATATATTAATTTGTATAATGTGCAGATTAATGATGCCAGCAAGTCATGTGAATTCCCATTGTGGATGTTAGAATTTGTACAAGGTCTGAGGCATCAATTTACGTCGTGGCCCATGTATTACTCCAGGGGATATCATTTTGATACTCGAAACCATAGGAAAAATAGGAAGACAGTGAATTATGGAGTTTCCGTTCGTGGAACTGCTGAGACCGAGTATTATGGATTGATCGAGCAGATATTCATGATAGAGTATGTTGGTGCTGTTGGGATAAAAGCCATAGTTTTCAAATGCCTGTGGTTTATACAGGACGGGGAATACGAAGAGATCCATTAGGTATTGTTGATGTTTTCCCACAGATGCATTACGACAAGTACAATCCTTTCATACTGCCAGAGCAATGTGATCACATATGTTATATTTCTTATATGCGACTGCGACCAATTAGAGAAGCATGGTGGACAACAACGAAGGTAATGCCATGAGGATTTACTGAAACTCAAGAAGTTTCTCAAACCGCAGTACAAAACGATTTTGTTTACCACGTGATTCAACCTACTGATATTGTACGCGTCGAAGCACATACAGTTCCAGATGCGTCGGATTATGAGCCCATGCCGATGGTTAATCTAAACGATGAATATGTATAAGAATATGAATTCGATGATCAATATAGTGAATATTCTGATTATGATTCAAAATGATTTCCTTTTCATAAATTCATTGTATGATTTCGTTCCATAAATCATTGTAAGATTATGTTTGAATAAAATCATTGTATGATTTCGTATTAATAAAATCATTGTACGATTCCATTTTAATAAAATCTTTTGTATAATTCCATTTCAATAAATAATAGTCATATATAAATTCGATGATATTTTCAATTCATAAACCATAAACATACCCTAAACCTTAACCCTAAACACTAAAACCTTAAACTAAACCCTAAACTTTTACCCTAAACCCAAAGAAATTACAAATCCAAATAATATTCATATATAAGTTTTTAATACTTTTCAAATCCAAATCCATAAACCCTAAACCATAAACATATCCTATACCTTATAAATACCCTAAATCTTAAACCTTTAACATAAACTCTAAACCTTATACCCCAACCCCAATTTAATTACAAACCCTAATAATATTCATATATTAATTGTTAGTACTTTTTCAAATCCTAAACCATAAACCATAAACCTACCATTATACCTTATATATACCCGAAACCCTAAACCTTAAACGTTTAACATAAACCCTAAACCTTATATTCTAAACCCAAATAATATTAATATATTTATTTTTAGTTCTTATTTTCAAATCTCTAACCATAAAGCCCAAACCTACCCTAAACCTTAAACCTACCCTAAACCCTAAACTTAAACTTTAAACCTTAAACCCTAAACCCACCCTTAACCCTAAACCTATATTTATTATAAACACAAATTTATTATAAACCCGATTTTAAAATTAACAAAAATTAATCAAACTAACCAGATTAATCAAAATAATCCAAAGTCGTATAGCCACGGATTGACACAAATAAAGTCGTGGCTAAACGAAAATCCAATTAAACCGGCAAACCTTTCGATTTCGTGGTTTTAATTCATCAAAAACCGCGTAATTGATTCAGTATAATTTCATTTTGCGGTTTAATTTATCTGTATAGCCATAGATAGCCATGTTTATGTTCGTGGCTAAGCCATTTCCATAACGCGCCTTAGCATTTTTCGGTATTTTTCAATTGATTCATCTTCATCTCTCTCTCTCTCTCTCTCTCTCTCTCTCTCTCTCTCTCTCTCTCTCTCTCTCTCTCTCTCTCTCTCTCTCTCTCTCTCTCTCTCTCTCTCTCTCTCTCTCTCTCTCTCTCTCTCTCTCTCTCTCTCTCTCTCTCTCTCTCTTCAATTTTTGAACTTTTGAAACACAAATCCCCTTTGGTCGTACGAGATGAGTGTTGCTAGCTTGTAACTAAAATGTATCGACGAGCTTTCCACCGTTTCTTCATGGATAATGATGGAGACGAGGCGTAGATCTTCGGCTTCAGCAGCATCTTCTGTCCTTCTCCTTCAGATTATTCAATCAGCTAGGAGGTTATATGCAGACATCAGTATAAAAATCTATGGTTGTTCTCCGCCGCGTCAAACTAGATCCTAGCTCGCCCCGGTGATAATTTCTTTCTCAGTTGCTTCGTCACCCTAGATCTCTTCTAGTACATCTTAGATCTAGGGTAATTTCGAAGTAGATCTGGTGTTTGTTTCAAATCTTAACATGTGCCAAGCAATTTGCCTCCGATAAATCCTTGTCGTTGTTGCCCATTTTGGTACTTTGCCGTGAACAAAATTCTCCGTCCAAAGAATTGTGCTAGTCAAGTAGAGATCTGATCTAGCTTGAAGGAAATATGCTCCTCTTTCCTCAAGATTTACAACCCTTGTGTATTTTTCGTAGGACATCACCTGGAAGGTAATCCATTACGAATTTGGTAATGAAGAGATGGAATTAGGCAAGAAGAATTTTAACAATAATATTGTTCAATATTTGAGAGATCGATGCAACCACAAGAGTTTATTTATAGCGACGATGCAACCTTTGGGTTATCCATAAACTTAAATACTATTTATAAAGACGATGCAACTAACATCATACATCATGATCATGAAATTAATGGCTTAAACTATGTCATTTTCCTTTAGTGTAATTGGTTTTTAATTATTTTTTTCATATCTGAGATTTGTCTATGTTGTTACTGGTTTTAACTATGAAATTTAATAGTTCTACTTAGTCATCTATATATTCAATAATTATACTTAGTCACATATTCTACTAGATATTTTAGAAACAAAGTACAAATAGTAGTTTTCATATGGAACGACACTTACAATTCCCGGGAAAAAAATTATTTTTAAAAATTATTTTATATAAATCCCTCAAAAATCTCTCTATTAAAAGGCAATTTAATACAAAAGCGAAGGGTCATCTTATTCAAATCAATAAGGAAAAATGAGTCTCTCAAAAAAAATTTCTTCTTTCCTCGAAATCTACAAGGAGATCTTTGGTTTGCAGGAGAAAGAGATAAATTCAATCTAAAATTTTATTTGTTCCTCATGAAATCTTACACAAAATACTGTTGAAGGTGGTTGAAGTTAGTTATGGCGAATTTCAAAGAAAAAAAGGGCGTCACAGGTTTAGGGATGTTATGGAGGAGGAAGAGTAATACAAGGAAGTAGACTTGTGGACCATGCACATACATGATTGGACATATCAAAAAGAGGAAGATTTAAAAGAGTTGTGTCTACAATTAGGGAATCCATCTTCTATGTACATAGGAGGTTTGAAGCTTCTGTTTCAACAAGGAAATAGAGAAGAAGGTCTTAATCTGATTAGTCAAACATTAGACAAAGGGTATATATGATTTGGCGATATATGAAAATGCATGTCTCCGAAGAAGCTTTCATCTTGCACAGCGTTTGGTGCCGAAATTTCAAGGGAGTTTGTGCATAAATTCAAGAAGAAGCTATCAAAGTACATCACAACACCGTGGAATTATCAAATTCCCCAATGGTTGATGGAAATGAAAGCCCTAATAGATATGCCAAGCATTAAGGAATGCAATTGTATTCCTAATTTTCCATGGCATTTACCATTCAAAAGTCCGAGAGCGTGTGGTAATTGGTTTTGGAAGGCGGAAACATGGAGCTTTGCTGAGAAGTTCACTAATTTCTATGTTTAATGAATCTAATGATCTCTATATTTAGTCCATCTACATAATTGACTATGTTTAATCTATATTTTTTATTAAGAATGTAAAAAAATTCATTATGAGATTTTGTTGTTATCCGACTACTTGCGGAAAATAATTTTAAACCCAAAAAAATTTAATTACCCCTCGTAAACCAATAACCCCACAAAAATTTTTGAATTAGCCGCTTCCGATAATCTTAAGGAATATTGGAAAAATGAATTAGGATAAGGCAATTTGGGTCTGGTTTGAAAATTTTGAACTGGTGGAAAACCAACGATTTGAGATTTAAAGTTCGAATTTAAACCGGCTTTGGAAACTTTAGACGTATAAGAGGCGGATTAAGGATGGTACAATGTAAAATGGATCAAATATAAAAAGAGGCGGATTAAGGATTTTAAGAGAGATGAGATATCATGTTTTTTTGATGGCCGAGCATTAGAGTTTTCTTGCAGCACTTCGATATTGTTGTTTGTGTCAGTTATTTGTGTCTGATCAGCGAGATCATAGGTCTGTGAAGTTTGGGGAGTTTTCTCAAGTGAGGTCATCGTTTGTGACGCGGACCATGGGTTCAAGTTTTCTGAAGAGCGTGCGTTGTTGGTAAATGATGGTCCTATTATTGTCGAAACTCCCCACAAACGGCACCAATTGTTGATAGTGTAATCTTACTAAGTACATGTTTGTTTAAGTTTCTTCTTTCTCGTCGATCAGAGTGGGAAGTTTGGCTAATATATAGAGAGAAAGTTGGAAGATTTTTGTATATTATCAAATAGACTGTGATCAACGAATGATCAGGAAAAGGATAATAAGATCATCCGCTAGATGATCTCTTACAATGAGACTCATATTCGTTGATAGCTAAGGATAAAATCCGATTACACCTCATAAGGTAAGTCTCCAAACAGCGATTTACCTCCTCGGTTTGGCAGTCCGTTTGAGGATGGTAAGCTGGGCTGCGACCAAGGTGAATTCTTTGTAACTTAAACAAAGCTACCCCAAATTTTGTTTAGGAAAACCTTATTGCGGTCTAAAAGAATTGATTATGGGAACCCGGGCAGTTTCACTACTTCAATAATAAAAACCTCAGCAAGTCCTTAGCAATGAACGAATGATACATCTTGATAAAGTGACTGAATTTTCTAAGTATATCCACTACTACTAGGATATAATTATAACTTTGAGATTTTGGTAATTCCTTGATGAAGTTCATACTTATTTCTTACCATACATGTCGGAGGTATCCTAAGTGGGTTTAGGAGAGCCGCCGGACTCAACGTCGAATACTTATTCTTCTGGCAGATTATACATCGCTCAATGAACTTGATCATCTTCCTTCATCCCCTTACATACCTCTTCTCGGGATGACCTCTTATAAGTCTTGAGTTGTCCTTCGTGACCTTCAATGTTGCTAAAGTGGAACTGCTGAAGGTGTAACCAAATGTGAGAAGATCCTTGTGGTATCATCACTCGATCAACCTTATAAAGAATACCAGCTTTAACAGAGTACCAAGGGTTTGGATTCGATCCTTAATACATTTGTTGTAGGATCTTTCGTAACTCAGGGTCAGCCTCTACTTGGGACCTTAGCTCTATAATATCAAGAGAAGGAAGGCCTGAAAATATAAGTTCCATCAGTACTGTTTAGGTTGACTGCGTCTGGACAGTGAATCCGCTGCTCTATTTTATGTCATGGGCTTGTATTTGATGTTAAACTCTAACATCAGTAGCTTGGTTGCCTACTTCTACTGCTCTTTGGCGACGAACCTTTGTTGGAAGATATGTTTTAAACTTTTTTTGTACTTGTATATAGTAAATGGATGTCTTATGAGGTAACCACATTTGAACAACCAGAACAATCGCTAATAACCTCTCTCTCTCTCTCTCTCTCTCTCTCTCTCTCTCAAAACTTCTTCTCTAAAATTCCACGAAATCTCTCTACCGATTCCTTCATGCGCTTCATCTCTTTCTCTCGATCGCTCACAGACTCGTCTATCTCTATCTCTCTATCGCGATAAGACTCTGTCTCCATCGTCTTCTCCTAAATCGATTTAGGTTTTTATGTTTCTTCACTCTAAAACGAGTTAGGGTTTTGTTATGTTTCTTCTTTCTTTATCTCTATTTATTTCTGGGTAGTCGATATAGGATTGTGTTTCTTCTTTCTAGTCGATTTAGGATTTAAATCGATTTAGGGTTTTCTGTTTCTTCTTTCTAGGTAGTCGATTTAGGGTTTTATGTTCGTCTTTGTGTTTCGTATGTGTTCATCACTAATCGTATCCCATGTTCTAAAACGCGATGACTAAGGCCGATTAAGCGCCGGAAAATGGCTGTCCGGCCTATGGGCGCCGCGATTTGAAGCTTTTCGGTGAAGAACTCGGTGACCATGAAAAAAACTCAGATTTCGTTCATTTTAACATGAAAATCGAGTTTTGCCAAGTACATTTAGCAATTGTGTATGTTAATTCAAAGAGAAACGAAAGAAAACAGTGAAAAAATGGAAAAAATACAGGAGCCGTCATATCTAGGGTTTGGTTCGCGCATACATGAGGAAGAAGATGACTTGGAAATGTCAGCTTTACCCTTATTTTAATGTTTTTAATTAAAAACGCCTAAAAATGCAGATCTGGGACTCGAACCGAGGTCAAGAGCATTGTAATGATGGCACAAACAACTAGACTAGCACAATATATTGTTTTTAATGTCTTAAACAATTTAATATATATACGAAATAACATATAAAAATCAAAAATAACATATAAAAGTTCAAAATTCCGCCCCGCGTAAATCCCGCTTAATCCCTGATTTTTCGATAACTCGCTAGGACCAGGTAATCCGCACGTACAACGCCTAGCGAGTTTCCGAACAAGGATCGTGTTATGTTCCTCTATGTCTCTCTCTAGGCCTGGGCATTTTTATTTGGACGTGAGGATCCGACCCGGAACCGACCCGGAACCGACCCGAATAAGTCAGGTTCAGGTAGGAACCTGGTTTAGACATTTAACATGTTGGGTCTAGCTGTTGAAGACTCGTGGGTACAGGTTCGGGTCCGGGTATTACCTGCGGGTCTTTCGGGTACCCATATAAACATGTATAAATATATATATTAATAATATATGTATTTATATATATTAAATTTATTAATAACATGTTCTGAACATGTACCTAACCTGTTCTCAGCATGTTCTGAACCTGTACCCATCCTGTTCCGAACCTGTTCTGAACCTGCTCGAACATGTTTGAACCTGTAACTGAACCTCTATCCGAACCTGTTCAAACCTGTTCGAACCTGTATCTGAACCTGACCAGATTAATATCCGAATAAAAATGGGTATTGGCAGGTAAGCTACCGTAAGTACCCGACCCGAACCCGACCCGAAACTAGCAGGTCTTTAAATGGGTCCTTCATTTCTTCTACCCGATACACCCAGACCCGACCGAGACCCGACCCCGACCCCGACCTGAGGATCCGAATGCCTATGCCTATCTCTCTCACACTCTTTCGCATGTGCAGTTGATTTAGGGTTTAGTTTTGTTTCTTCTCTCTAATCGATTTAGGGTTTAGATCTGTGTAGTTCGTCTCTCTCTTTCGCATGTCGAGTCAAATTAGGGTTTAGATCTGTGTTTATTCGTCTCTCTCTTTCGCATGTCTAGTCGAATTAGAGTTTAGATCCGTTTCTTCTCTCTCGAAACCCTAATCGATTTTATATTCGTGTCGTATCTCTCGTAATTGATCTGTTTTATTTGAGTGCATGCATATGGATATCCTTCCCGCTTCCTGATCCAGAAGATCGAAACGAAGAGGACATACGAATCTTCCTCCTGGAGTAACTAGGTCCACTTCCTCGGGTTCTCAACACTCTATTCTGAGTATGACGGCAATCATGAAAGCACCGTAGCGTCGGAACATGCCTCTTATTCATCCACGGAAACTCTACGGTGGTCGCTGGTAAGTGAACCCGAGAATCTTGCATGCTATTAGGATAGGCTTGGGACTGCTTGATTAGCTTAGACTCTAGGACTTTTTGACAATAATTGCATATGATGATTGGTTATTTTAATAATATAGTTTGTGACTGCTTGAATTTTTTATTAGCTTAAGTGTCTGTTTTTGATAAAAGCTTTCATGTGAATTTTTGATGAATATGGGATTGCATGCGATAGTTAATTTGATATTTAATTGATTGATAATTTGGTAGACATTTTTAGTTGAATAAGAGTGTGTTTATTCTGTGTTATAGGTTTATAGTTTTATATGTAATTAGGTTGAAAGTCTTTTAGCGATTGATAGTTGAATAAGAGTGATTGATAGTTGATATTTAATGTGATTGATAACTGATAGTGATTGTTATTTGAATAATAGTGTGTGATTGTCTGTCATAGATTGTTGTGGATAATGAGATTGAATATGAGTATTTGTTTGTTATTTACTGATTAGTGTTAGTGATGCTCTTGCGATTGTTGTCTTCAGATTGTTTTGGTTCTGTTGTAGGTTTGTAATTGATGACTGTATCCGTAAGGATATAGTTGCTGCTTATCAGTCTAACTTTTGGGAGCCTTGGTGGAACTATAGCATGGTTCCAAAGGAAAAGAAGGATGAATGGTGGGTTGCATTTGTGGTAAGTCTCTATCTGCGTATATATATCATTATTTCTCTGTGAATGACGGCTGGGCGACTGGCGGCTAAATGAGCTCTAGATCTCGGCAACTGGGTCTGGGTCGATAACTCTCTGATAACGGCGCATGGTACGGCTCCGCATCGGACATACGCGGTCCTGGTCCTGCGATCGGGCAGATCGGTGCTCCATGGCCGGCGTGACCACAAAGCTGACAATAGTCAGGATCTGGTACTGGCTGGTACGGCTCCCGATAGCGTGGGTCTACTGGTCGAGGACACCAGTGCAAGTGAAACCCCTGCACTCCGCATGCGCTGCATGCCCGATATGCCGGCATTGCTGGCGGAGACTCCGACATCTCCACTGGTGGTGTATCTGGCGGTGTGACTGGCTCGAACTGCGTCTCCGACTCAGACACCGGCTCTGTCTCTGATAGTAGCTCGGTAGAGCCAGGTGACGATGATGTGGACCTATCAAATGGTGTGCAGGGCGATCTAGGTCGTGGATCCGGCTGGTGGTGAGGTCCAACCTGCAGCTCCATAACATCTCCGAGCATAGCTACTTGCTCATCCACATGCTGCTCCCAGTGTTGGTGCTGATACGGGTCTATAGGCTCCATACCCAGATCGAATGCCGCAGGTAACGAACTCAACAAGTAATCACTCCCACTGAGCGGAATGAAGTCAGAGGCGTGTAGACTGTATGGCAAAGGCACATCACGTGCCTAGAGTATCGGTTCTTGAACCGCTGGTAGTACCACTGGCGCTTGTAGCTGCGGTGGTAGTGGCGGTAAATCCTCATCAGCATATCCCAGGTACCCCATCATCCCTGCAAACATGTCCGTGGTACCCGCATCGTCACGCAAAGCCACTGGTAGTGGGTCGGGCAATGGTCTCCAGTCTGCTACTGCTGCTCTGGCACCCTGAGGTGCTCGAGGAGGAACTAGTGGTCGGTCTGACGTATGTGATCCTCGTGACTTACCAGGCTGTACTCTCAAACTCTCCTGATACTGCTCTAACTGAGCCCGATAGTGCACTGCAATCCTCCGGTGACTCATACTTCTCACTAGAACTCATGCTATGCACACACACACCCACACACCACCCGTCCAAGGACACTCTGCTGATGACTGCAAACAAAAACACAGATAAACATTAGTACAAATAATATGAAATCATATTCTCATCCCAACCCCGAATTTACAGATGCGGCTCGGTTTCCTAACGGATGCTTGGGTAAAACACAATTTTGACTCGATAAAACACGGAATACACTCAGAAATGAACAGTTTCGAAACTTATGATGAACCATGCTCTGATACCATCTTTTGTAACGCTCCTTTCCCATTATTCGCTGACCGTCGAGCTGACCGGTCAACAATCAAACAAGAACATGACCAATTCGAACCCGAGCAAGTCAAACATGAAAAGTTCGCCACAAGACGAAGCCAGAGACAGATCGGTTTGAGACAAAGGCTCGCACTAACATGTCCTTGACCCCGCTATCCTCACTTCCGTAGTACAAAGCTTTACAACATGTACCACTTTCGTGAGTTGTGTCGGTTTGGACTAAACACAATATCAGGGAAGCATGTTCATTTCTAAGTAATCAAACGTTTACATAACGTTTAACAATCTTTACAAGCAATTTGCCATTAATCGTGAACAACAATCAAGTCTCAATCCAAAATGGCGCCAAAGCCGAACCAAGAGAAAACCCAAAATCATCGAATCAAAACCCCGCCACAAGTCATCCCGAAACTACGCCGAGGACCTCCCGCGTCCGTCGCTGCTAAACCTGAAAAACACAAAAGAGTCTACTGAGCGATTTAAGATCACCCAGCGAGACGGCTCCCCACTAAAGCTGATATTCTATCTAACATCTACAAATCCCCGTCCTGAAACCCCAAATTAACAAACAACATAGCAAACGGTCGATCACGCACTACCACGTCGTGTCAAACCCACAACACACAAACACTTGCCAAAAGAAAAAGAAAGCGATTAGAGGAAATCGGAAGCATTGCGGTATATGCTCTCGATTGAGACTCAATCTATCTATCGCGCAATACCTCCAATACAAAACACAACATTGTGCCCTTACGATCTCGGTAACTTCCAAGGGTTTACATCGTCACCGACATGGTAACTAACCCACGACTCCTAGACGTAAACACAAAGTCTCGCTACCTAGGACACTGTTCTCAGCCCGTCGATACGCAATGACTCGGGCTACCCCACGGTAACCTAAGTTTCCATGCGATTCGACCCTAGGACATGACCCCGTTTTCTCCGAATCACACACCTACCGGCGTCACTCAAGGTTAAAGCCATAACCGGAATCACCACCCAAAGGCCCACGATCCGATTAGGCAGCTACCCGAGGATCCAAACGGGTCGAAAGTACCAGAACGTATTCAAAACCTAGACTTGCGGGATCTAACGCACCCTAGCGTCCTAGTTCAGAAATGTAAACACGCAGACTCGCTTGGACTCTAGCAACAATCACACAATCGATCAACGAACCACAACAATCTCAACACAATATCCTGCAAGTCTGACACACACACACACGCCAACACCTTCACCCTGACTCGGCACTGTACCGAGTCAGCAGATACGAACTTAACTGGCCCCATGACCGGTTTAAGTGTCCACAAGGATCGTTCGGCCCAACACCGATACGATCAAACATGCCTGCACAACAAAGCTCAACAGCAACCACACGATAACCACACAAGCAGGCCTATTAGGGTTTCTAACATCTTTTAACTCATTGATTAACACTTCATTTCGTCCGCTACCTTGGATTAGCGGGTTGCTAATCCATAGACGGCTCATCAATCACAACACTTCCTTTTTCTTAACCTTTCCTAAGTATCCTTTATCAACTCCCCGATCCGTCGGTTTAGAGCTAGTAGCTTACTAAACTCCCTGACGTCTCATCATTCATTTATTTAACTCATTTCTTTCTCTTTAACCTCTATTAAACCTAATCCTGATATCTGATTCATATTCTATACGTTTGTTAGGTTTAAATTCCGTTTTTTTATACCGTCTTAGTTCCCGTACATAGATTCATTCGGTATCGTTCTTTTAGTACATATATGTGCATATACGGCCCTATCATGCAACGACTATATGTATGCATCAAAAAATAACTCTAACAACCTAGCGGCACACCCTACGGTCCTAGCATGCATCTCAAAACCCTAACCGGTTTATCGTTAATCAATCAATTCAATTCTCAATCACAGTCAATTCACATACGGGTATGCAAATACCTAATTCTACGGTTTCTTATTTCTCGATATATATGCTTTTATCTATTTAAGTTTTGAGCCGACTCATAGTGATTAGGCGTGGAATGACGGATCTGAAGCGGTATGAATCCCGAGACTTCCGAACTGAAACCCGAACCTCCTGAATGCACGAATACGAACCCCAAAGCTTCCCGAACACCCGTACACAAACCGCAATAGAAGCTGGCCGAAGTCAACATGTTGACTGGCATTGACCGTGCGTTGACCGTTGACCAATCTTAAACCGGTAGACCCAATCTGAACCGTCTAAACCAATGCAATCAAACTAACCCACTAAACCGGCTTCCAATTGAACCGGTTTAGGTTAAATTGTTGACCGGTTTAACCCAATCGTTGACCGAGGCTTAACCAAGCCTAAAGCAATCCAATGTTGAACCAAACCATGCTGAACCAACCACTGAAGAACCGGCTTGAAGATGGCGGCGGTGGAGCTTCTCCGGTGGACTTCTCTGGCGTTGACCACCGGCGAGGCGTTGACCGTACGGTTCACCACTTTTTCCGGCGAATTAGAAGCTGATCCACCCACAAAACTGATAAAAAGTAGTAGATCTGGCCATTGGTAGCTTCAAAAGGGCAAGAACCGGTGGAGGATGAGAGAGAAGAAGAAGATCTAGCCGGCGGCACCCCTTTCACGGCGGCTCCGGCGAGATTCCGGCGACGGTGGTGAATGGCTGGAGGTTGTAGAGGAGAGTGAGAGGAAACTATTGGTCTTTGTAGAGAGTGATTTGGGTTTGTGGTTTGAGAGTTATGGGATTTCTTGTTCGACAAGCAATAAAGAACACTATGGTGTTCTTGAAGAAGAACTTGAAGATGCAAGAGTTTCTGGGTTTTTTTTTGGATAAATGAGATGATTCTGATGAATAGAGAGAGATGAGAGAGAGCTCGTGGGTGAGGGGCTAGAGAGAGGATTTTTGGTGCAAAAAATGAGTGAAGTGATAGTTGATTCTTTAGGTTCATGAACATGATCCATGCACAAACATGCAAGAGGAGAAGGTGGAGCCATGTATGAGTGACACCTGTTCATTCAGGGTTTATTTTGTACCAAAATCCCTTCCATAAACCGGTACAAACCATCTTTAAACCCAACTTAACCAGCTGCTTCTGTTTTCTCGGTTTTACGTTTTTTTTTTATAAAATCCTTCACTGTTTCCATAAATCCCAAAACTTCCATAAACTGATTCTCCTTGATTTTATATGAATTTAGAAAGTTGAATAACCTCATTTGGAGTTCCGTAGCTCCGGTTATGAATTTCCAAAGTTTTCTCGGTTAATCGGTTTCCATTCCCGACAAGCCGAAAAACTCGTTGCTGCTCTGTTTCTTCCAATTCTGGTCTTGTAGATGCTCTTTAGGTTGTAAAACTAGAACATTTGGCCCGTATCGGCTTCCGTCTCGAACTTTGGCAAAATTACCATTTTGCCCCTGGTTTGGCAAAATTGTAATTTTGCCCCTGGTTTGAAAAGAATTACAATTTTGCCCCTGTTAACTTTTCTTATTCCCGTTGACCATATCTTTGAATACAGAGTATTACAGTTATAGTTTAGGAGAATAAAATCCAAGTTATACTTTAGGAGAATAAAATCCAAAGCAGGGAAAGATATTGTTAGTAGTTCACAGAGGACACATCTTCGATCATACAAAAAAAATTTAGAAAGCTATGCAAGACACATCGACAACAAAGGATGTTCCCTACGTTGTTACTAAAAGATCTACGTGAAGAAATCATTAATGTCTGGATAGAACGTTCGCGTATTTAATAAGTACTAAAAACACACTGTCGTTCGTTCTTGAATTTATAAGTATTCTCTGAAGTTTGATGGATTGCTAGAAACCAGAATAAAGGAAGTGAAAGCTGAAAATATAATCGCAACAGCTTTTAGAGACTGGGATTTTGTGTCAAATTATGAGTTTAGTAATATTGGTCGTATATGGATCAACTAGTGTGCATCAGTGAGAATGACACTTGTTTTCAAAAGCGGTCAAATGATTACTTGATCTGTTATGATGGAAGGAAAGAAGAAGTTTGGTGGAAGATATAATAGGTCACCATGATTCTCCGATGTTTAGAAATAAGCGTTAGATTATCATGGGTGGTTTCAGTAAGATCTTAAAATTAGAAGAACACTCTCACTATAAAACATCTCCAAACCTTTCAAGAGATTGTGAACTATGCCAATTTATAAGACATGGGCTTGCAAGGATCATGTATCACATGGTTTACCAAGCAGGATGATGGACTGATTTTTAAGAAGTTTGCTAGAATGTTAATAAAGGAATTCTAGCTGCATTAGAGTGCATCAAACTACTGTGTTTTTGTGAATGGAGGATGTTTGAATCAACTTAGAATGAGAGTAAAAGTTGGTAAAGAAGCAGGAAAGAAGAAATGTCCTTTTAAATTTGTAAAGGCATCATGAATTCTTTGGTTTGATGCAGAACTTTTGGGGAGGTACATAACAACTCTATCATTTGACATATGCGCTCTACAAATTATCAAAAAAGTTGAAAGCTCTAAAGCCACATATTCGAACCCTACGTAAGTTGAAATTGGGTGATCTCCACCAGCGTACAACTGAAGCTTGCATTGGATTCGGTTATGTATATCTACAGCTTCTTTTTCTTTGCAAGTTAATGGGGAGCTAGATGGGTTTTTCCAAAGCTCGAGAAGATTAATGCAAGGATGCTCACTCTCACCTTGTCTATTTTTTATTTGCATCAATGTTCTCTTAAAGATGTTAGATGTGTATGCAAGTAAAAGGAATATAGGATATCACCCAAAGTGCAAATTGATCAATTTAACACACTTGTGTTTTGAGAATGATTTGATGGTGTTTACTGATGGAAGAAAGCGATCAATTGAGGGAGTTCTGAAATTATTTCACCATTATGCTACAATGTATGGGTTGCAAATCAGTTTAGAAAAGTTTACTCTATACATGGATGGTGTCTCGGCTGAGAATAAAGATGATATCTATGACGAATTTTCCCTTTGGTTCAGGGAGTTTGCCTGTCAGATATCTACGGTTGCCGCTTTTGACTAAGAGGATGAAGACTATCTTCCATTGGTGGAGAATATAAGAGCTCGTATAATTTCATGGACAAGCCGGTATCTCTCCTATGATGGGTGTTCACCTCTTATATCATCAATAATTATGAGTTTGGCAAACTTCTGGTGGTTTGCATTTCAGCTCGCGAGATCATGTTTAAAGGAGATTTAAATATTGTTTTCAAGCTTTCTCTGTTTTGGACCATCTCTTAATGCAAAAAGGTTAAAGTCACTTGGACAGAAGTTTGTAAACATAAGGATGAAGGAGGTTTAGGATTACGAATTTTAAAGGAAATAAGCTTAGCATGTGGAATGAAACTGATGTGGAGAGTGTTGTCTTCTGATTCTTCCATGTAGATAAACATGGTTCGTGTAAATTTGATCTAAAAAGGCTCCATACGGACACAAAAACCGCGTAGTTACATGGGCTCATGGATATGAGGAAAAATACTTAATACAGAGACAGATCAAAGGTTTCTATAAGGTTGAAGTGGGTAGAGGCAGTACAACCTCATTATGGTACGATACATAGAGTAATCTCGGTTTGGGTGATAGTTTTGGGCCGAGAGGAATAATCAATCTTGGGATCATCGAGTTTGAAACAGTGGAGGAGGTGGTTACAAACCATCAACAGCTTCGAATCAAACAATAGTCTTGAATACTATAGAGGATCAAATTGAGATGGTACGAAATGCAAACTCTATAGCACAAGATCAGCCACTTTTGAAACATAGTAGAAACAAATACAAAGCAAAATATTCAACAAAGGAAACATGGAAACTCATCCGACAATCAAGCCCAAAATGCAGCTAGAGTAAATCAGTGTGGTTCACCCATGTAACTCTCAAATACTCATTTGCTACTTGGATGGCAATGAAAAACAGACTTGCAACAGGAGATGTGATACAAAAATGGAATGTCCAAGGTAACAGTGGTTGCATTCTCTGTAATGCGCAGATGGAGACGAATGAACATCTATTTTTTTATGGCACATACACTTCGTGTATCTGGGAATCACTCACAAGAGGTATTTTGGGAGATCAATACACAACAATTTGGGAAGAAATCGTTCACATAACAGCTGCAAAACACAAAACAGAATTAAAAGACTATTTATCGGATACATCTTCCAAGTCACCTTACACAACATATGGAGAGAAAGAAATGTGTGAAGACATGGAGAACAACCTTCACCTTCTATTCACATCATCAAACTCTTGGACAATGCAATGCCAAACAGTGTGATATCATTTCGTGGGGATAGTAAGTTTTGATAAGGCGCTATTCTACTGGTTTTTCACAAGACCTCCTTGTGGGTCTGGACAAAATACCCGGACCCGAATATCCGAACCTGGACCCGATAAAAAATACCCGAACCTGTAACCGAACTGAAATAAGTATTTTACTCCATTGGGTATTTAGTTAGCATATTCGTGGGTATGTGTACGGGTATTTACCCGAAACCCGAACGGGTATCCGAGGACCCGAATCAAAGACAATAACCTACTAAAAAAGTTTATCCTTAACATTATTAGCCACTAGGATTACTCATTTAGTTTCATCATTCGTGTCAATGAGCTTTATATTTGGAGAACTTCAAGTATGATATTATTATTTGGACTTAGTAAGACTTGTGTTACTATATGTTATATATATAGTCAGTTATATAAATGTTTAACTAATACGTTTTTACACGTATATGACATAAAATAGCAGAGATAACCTCATGCATGGTGCTAATAAAGACTATGATGGAACGACATATAAATTTTTTTTCCTTAATTTGATTTGGTTAATTTTTTTTCGGGTTATTTTGGGTAAAAATACTTATAAAGAACAAAAAATATATGGAACCGAACCGAACCCGAAATGGACCCGTTTATTTTAGGTATTTTACTGGTATAATAATTTAGGATCCGACCCGAATTCGAAAAGACCCGACCCGAATCCGAACCGAAACTTGGTCGAAACCTGTATGGATACTAAACTTCTTTACCCGAATATACATGTACCCGAATAGACCCGATCCGAACCCGACCCGAATATCCGAACGCCCAGGCCCACCTCCTTGATTGGATTTAGTTTAAGTAGGAATAGTGCGATTTTAATATGTTTATTGTAAGAATAAAAAGCATTTGATATATATTTTTTTTAAAAGTCTTTTGATTTTGATTGAATACAAATTTTAACATTTTCACAGAAAAAAAAAAATTAAAAATACACTGGATAGTACCAACATGTTTTTTGCTGATTTTGGTTATGCATTTGGTTATCTACCGAATAAATAATTCTATATTATTATTTTTCTAGCAAAACTTCTAAAAGGCGAAAACTAGATAAGAAACTTGGTTTAATCACACTCTATTTTGTGAGGTTTTTATTTCTTGGTGGACAATGTGTTTTCACACACACACATATATATATATATATATATTTTTTTTTTTCACATATATTTTTCAACTAAAAATTTGGCCGGAAATTTGGTTATTTTGATTAAATTTGGTTTTCAAGTCAAAATTTTGAATATAATTTCAGTTTGATTTACTATAAACCGTATAGTTTAGTTACATTTAAAACAAAATTAACTGACTACCAAAATGAATTTTTGAACAAATTTATATATTGAAATTTTTTTGATTTTTTGTTTTTTGGGCCATCTTTACAATTCCCCTGATGGGCCCAGTAGATAGCCCAAAATCATCAAACTTCACAATGCCAACAACACCTTAGAGCCCAAGCCCAAAACTAGGAAACCCTAGTGAAACTTCTCCAGTGAAACCCTCAGACAGACGCCGCCGTCAACAGAGAAGGGTCACCGGTCGCCTGAGTCGAGAAACAGAAGACCATCTCGGCGTCAGAAACGCAGGAGCCGCCGCCGCCGAAGCGCAGACACGAATCCAACCCACGCTGTGCGAGAAGAAGCCAGGAGGAGCACCGGAGCACTGACCGATGAGAACCAGAAAACCTTCTCACCGACAGAAACAAGAGAGCCGCCGCCGCCGAAGCGCAGACACGAATCCATCTCTTGCCGTGCAAAAACAGGCGAAGGCGGCGCAACAGGACCAACGCCGAAGAGAGGAGAGAGAAGCAAACCTCTTACCTGACCCACCACTGACAGAGGGCTACGGGGAGACAGACACCGGGAAAGGAGAAAGAGACAACCACCGACGGCAAAAGCAACGGCAACAGGGGAGAGGGTACATCGACGAAGATAGGTCCGGGAAAACTCACCAGCGAGGCTCGCCGCAGTCCCCAAGCGACTCACCTCAAAGGAGCGACTTCCGAAGTAACCCTCGTCGAGGACCCATGCACCGCCACACCACAACCGGATAGACACCCTACCGCCTCACCAGAACCGCAAACAAGAGCCACCCCACTGAAACAGCGCCAGAAGCATCGGAGGCACCGCCAGATCTAGTCCTCAATGACCCGAGCGGAGATTCCTAAGCCCACAGCAACCACCGAAGGAGACAACGCCAGCGAAGGACAGGGACACCGAGAAGCTGTTGACCGTGAGCTACCCACCGCGGATGAAGATCGGAGCCATGCAAAAAAGATCTAGTCGCCTCTCACACCGCCGGAGAAGATTGACGGCGGAGAGGCCAAACGGAGAAGAAGATTAAAAACCTAGGGATAAGAAACCTAGAGAGAAGGCAGAGAGAAGTTTCTCTCTCCTTCACGCGTTTTTTAATCTTTGAGCACTAGTTAGCTTACCAAAATGAATTGATAAGAATATTTTTATTTTTTGTAAATATATCAATCGGTTCAAAATTTATAAGCGAACAAAAAAATCAAAAATGGAAAATTTTGGTTGGGTTAATAATAACCGCATGCATGTTTTAGAGTTCTTAACTTTTTATCACGTAAAAAATGTTTTTCTGAATTGATTTACATTTATTAATAATTTTTCCTTTAAGGACAAAAGAGGATGACCATGTTGTTGACCAAGAAAAGAACAAGGACGACTTGAAGGTGGAACACGAAACTAGGTGCGCATAGAAACTCGCTAAACTAGGAGCTACCTAAAACCCAAAAATACCCCTTATCCACTTGTTTCATAAGGATGAAAAACGTCAATCAGACGGTGGTAAACCAAAGAAAACCAGCAGCAACAGCTTCTGGTTTTCACTCCAACTTAACGGCAATTATTGTTGGTTTTTTGCTTTTAAATATCATCCGGTTTCACTTCCCTAAAATCATCAAAATCACAACAACAAAAACAATTCTCGAAATCCAAAAGAAAATCGCAAACATCAAAATCACAACAACAAAAACAATTCTCGAAATCCAAAAGAAAATCGCAAAGGTTTCTCTGAGTTTTCCAGTAAAGTGAGAGTGAAGAAAATATGAGTTCTACAAGCAAAGCCTGGACGGTGGCAGTTAGCATCGGAGTCGTAGAGACATTGAAAGACCAGTTAGGTCTTTGTCGGTGGAATTACATACTCCGGTCGGTAAATCAACAACTCCGGAACAATGTCAGATCTGTTTCTCAGGGGAAAAGGTTTTCGTCTTCTGTTTCCGTCGCCGGTAGCTCGTCTGGTGAGAGTGAAAAAGCGAAGAAGGCTGAAGAATCGCTCCGAACGATTATGTATTTGAGCTGTTGGGGTCCTAATTAATTAGTGTATAATGTATAGTTTTGTAATTCTAAGATGCCTTGGTGAAAAGAAAAAAATGTCAATGAAATTTGTGATGTTTAATTAAGATCCAAATCATTAGATCCAATCCCTAAAAAAAATCTTAAACTATCAAAATATCAACGCCAAAATAAAAAGATGTATTAACATGTTTTGTATAGATGTATTGAATATAGTGTAGTAGGGCTGGGCAAAAAACTCGGAATCGAAATACCGAACCGAACCCGAACAAAAAAAAAGGAATTGAATTCCAACCCGAACCGACAAAATATCCGAATGGGTCCTAAACTTCTATATCCTAAGAACCGGAACCGAATCCGACCCGAACCGAAAACCGAATGGATACCCGAAATATCTGAATTACAATTATATATCCAAAATATTAATTATATTTAGACTTATTATAACAGAATTATCTAAAACTATAATTACCAACTCATATATATTGGTTATTTTTAGATCAAAATAGCTAAATATCCAAAATATACGAAATTTCTTGTTATATTTGTCTCATTTTAACAATTTTTTTGTTCAAATTAACTAATTTTTATTTTTGTTTTATGTTTTTATGGGTATCCGAACCCAAACCAAACCCGAATGGAACCGAACCGAATCCGAACCAAAATTATAAAATACCTGAATGGGTCTTATATGCTGGACCCGAAAATCCGAAAACCCAAAAAACCCAAACCGAACCCGAACGAACGCTCAAGCCTATAGTGTAGTAGCAAGCAAAAATTGGTTATACTACATCTAAAATGGGAGTATTGTGAGGTATTATCTTTCCATAATTACTAAAAATAAAAGACTAAGATAAAGAATAAAGTGTTTAGGATAAACTCGAAAAATAAAAATAAATAAGTTAAATACTATTAGGATTGGAAATTATATTCCAGTTATATTTAGAATTAGTTGCAAACAATCCAATATAAATAGACATGGTCATGGTCTTATTTTTCTACAACTTTTGTTTTGATTCATAACTCTTTTCTTTATAGATTGAGGTTTGTAAAGAGATCCAGAGTTCTTGAGGTGATTTTGTATTGTTTCATTATAGTGGAAATTGTGAAAGACGTTTCTCACCCGAAACATATTCGTCTGAGACTTGAAACTCGGTTGTCAGTTTTGGTTTGTGTTCTTATTTAAGCTATCGCTACAAGAAAATTAGACCATAGTTACCGATTTTTTCGTAGCTATAGTCTAATTTCCATAACTATTTTGGATATAGTTACGATTCTCGTTTCCACGTTTAAACGTTCGTAGCTATTGAAATTTTATAGCTATTCGTAGCAAGTTGTCTGTGGAATAGCTACGAACATATCCGTAGCTAATAGCTACGAATAGCCAGAACCTCATTTCGTAGCTATGATAACTACGACTGGCTACGATTATTGTTCGTAGCTATTATTTACCATTAAAAAAAAAATATTAAACACACAATTTTTTTTATTTAAATTAATATTTATAAAAAAAATTACATTAAAATTAATTTTTATAAAATAAAAAAAATCAAAATCACAAAAAGGCTACACTCATCCGACCACCACCGCCACTGGCTCCGGCATACTCCGGCGACAAGAGCCATCGACTTCGGTGACAACGGTCATCGTCTTCTCTCTCTCACATTGTCTTCGTCTTCCCACCACCTGAAATTCACAACGGCAGCCGCCAACACCACCATCTCCTTTCTCACTTTCGCCGGATCTCGTGGTGGAGAAAAGTCTGCGCACAGATCCATGTATGATTATCCGGCGATGGCAGAGAGAAATCCGACGATGAGGCTCCGACGGCTCCTTCATCTGCGATTTCTTCATGGGAGGCGTGACGATTATTCTTTGTTCTTCTTCGCCATCGATTCTTCTTTGCCATTGATTCTTTTTCGTTCTGATCTTGTGTGAGAATGAAGACGAAGAACACAAGAGGAGGATTACGGTCTTGAATTCTTTCAATTTCTCAAACAATAATACAACAGAGAAAAAAAAAAATTAAGAAGAAGGTTCGTGAGAGGATACGGCGCACGAGAAAGATGGGGAGACATAGTTAATTAATTAGGTTAAAAGTTTCACCAACGGCTGAGATTAAATGTGATTAACATCTGACAGATGAAAAAGTGATATGTGTGTTTACTGGATTAAATCTGAGTCGTTGTAATCTTTAATCAACAGTCCAAATCTGCGATCCGCGTGATGGTGTATCATCCAATAGAACTATTTTGAGGTCTAATTAATATAAAATAACGAAAATGACATAAAATAAAATAAATGCTTAAAAAAATTTCCGTTTTAAATTTAAAGTATAATATTTTGAAAACTTTCTAAAAAGTGTTAAATTTTTTAAGTGATTTAAAATATTAAAATGAGTATATATCATACTTAAAATGATTTGAAAATAAAAAAATAAATAAAAATGGCTAAAATGAAAATTTTAAAAATCTTAAATTTATAATTGTAATAGATAAAAATTTAAAAGTTTTAAATTTTATAAATGATATAAAATAATAATAATAAGTATATAATAAATAAAAATGATTAAATTAGTTTTAAATTTTATTTACATTCTTTTTTATTTTAATTTTTTATAATTTATTTATGAGTATATAATAATTAAATTGTCGTTTAAGAAATTTTAATTTATTATTAGAATTAAATATTAGTAAAATTCAAAAACATTAAATTTTTAATTTATTGTTTTTTAAAATAGTTTTGATTTTTTGTAAAGTATATATATAAATATTTTAAATATTATTTTTAAGTATAGATAATTAATTTTATATTTTAATTTTATAGTTTAGTATTAAGAGTAAAGTTTATAGTATGATTATAGTTTAGGATATAGGATTTGAAGGGTTGTGTTTAGGGTTATAAGTTAATGTTTGAAAATAATATGTTTTGAAAATAATTTTTTTTAGAAGTGTTGAATCTTACGTTTGGATATGGTATAGTAATTAGAAACTTTTAATTAGAGTTTTGTTTATACTTTAGAGTTTTAGGCTTTGTTTAGGGTTTAGGGTTTATGTATTAGTTTTAAGTATTAGTTTTGTTTATAAACTAAATTTTAAATATTACTTTTATGTATATATAATTAATTTTTATATTTTGTTTTATAGTTTATGAAAGAGTTAGGGTGTGATTATAGTTTAGTGTATAGGGTTTAAAAGGTTGTGTTTATGGTTATAAGTTAATGTTTGAAAATATTAGTTTTTGGAAAGTACGTTTTTTATAAGTGTTGAATATTAATTTTGCATATGTTATAGTAATTGAAATGTTATTAATTATAGTCTTGGGGTTTATTTAGGGTTTATTTAGGTTTTAGTGTTTTGAATAGCTACGGCTAAATCTGTAGCTATCCGTGGCTATATCATAAAGCTACAGATAGCTACGACAAAAATCATAGCTATGCGATATATGTTTAAATATTCATTAGATATAGTTACAAATAGTCACGAAAATATGTTGTGGCTATATTTCTGATAGCTACGAAATAGCTACGGATTTTGATTTTTTATAGTGGTAGCTAATCTATAGCTATCTGTAGCTTAAAAATAGCTACGGAAAATCCGTAGCTAATCGATTGTTTTCTTGTAGTGTATAAGCATTCTAACGATATAGTCTTACAGACCAACAAGTGGTATCACATCAATGCATGTTATTGATTGTAAGGAGAGAAAGACTAAACATGGTAATCTCGCAAGTCTTGGAAACCTATAGAGAAGTTGCAAATTGTTTGAAGGGGCTTGCAAGACTGTTACGTATGCGTGAAAATAAGAATTTTGTATTATTCCATTTGTCAAATTTACGATTTGGTAATTGGTGATACTGCAATTTGAAAGATACAAGAAATGTAAAGGACATTTTCTTAAAGATAACATAGATAACTTTATGTTGGGAATGTCCTGAAATCTATTGTACTTACTCTAAGTGAAAGTCATATTGTCGAGATGAGACAATCATATAATATTAGGTAGTCATAATGCTTTGCTAGAAGCCACTTATGATCAATGAGTTTAGAACTCATTGCTAGTGTTATATGATCCTACAGGGTCACACACCTAAGCAAACTGGACGTTCAAGACGAGGTTGATCATTAATGTAATGATCTAGTGAATGCATATTTGATATGCATTCGGTATCAAAATTCTGGGGCCGTGTCGATCGACACAAAGAGTGTGTCGGTCGACACAACTCGCGGATTACCAGATTAATTCGGTTTAATCGTTGGTTAATCCCGTTGCGGTTTAAGTCGACATATATAAGATATATGGTCGACCTAAACTCGAACTTAACCTAATTCACAGCCACCAGAACTAGAAAAGAAACCTCTCTAGAGATTAGATCTCTTATAGGCACTAGCATCCCTCCTGTTTAGTTTGTGTGTGTGTGGATACCAGTAGAGGCACAACGTTTGAGGTGCTTCGCGATCTCGATTATCTGCAAATCTTCCGCTGCTTAACACCAGGTAATTCTGAGATCTGATAGATTCAATTACATGAACCCTAGATCCTAGGCTTGGAATTTATACCTAGGGTTGCTAATCCTGATTAGAACTGCTAGAAACTCCTTCAGTGGTATCAGAGCTTTAGGGTTCCATTGAATCTGTAGCATGTTGATTAGATTAGTTGAATCTGAATCTGTGTATGGTTGATACAAACTTGCTAAAATTCGTTTTCATGAAAATCTAGTTTTTAGGTTTTTTGCTTGAAAAACGATTAGGGTTTATCGCCCTGTGTCGATCGACACCAATCCGGTATCGGTCGACACAGAAGGATAACCCGAATAAAATTGTTTTCGCCTAGTGTCGATCGACACCAATCCGGTATCGGTCGACACAGAAGGATAACCCGAATAAAATTGTTTTCGCCTAGTGTCGATCGACACAAGAGTTGTGTCGGTCGACACCAACCTCGCGAAATTGATAAATCGGTTCAATTGGATTGGACCGGTTATCGAGCTTGGTTAATGATGGTTGAAAACTGTGAATGATTTAATTGCGATTGGTTTGATTAGGTTGGCATCGACCGATGCTAATGTAGCATCGATCGACACTGACCAGTATTCAAAACCGGATCAATTGGATTGATCGGTTATCGCGGATTGTTTTGGTTATTCTGCATCGATCGACACTAAAGTAGTGTCGGTCGACATGAGATTCGATGGTTTAGGTTATGGAACCTGAAATCACAGAACCAAAGCAAGATAAATCAATTAATTAGAAGAATTAAAACATAATAAAACTGAACGTTTTAAATGGCTCTGTTCCTCAATCAAATATCAAGTGATACTTGATGTCTTTCCAATCTTGTCAACTGTCAAGACTCGTTTCATTGTGCGATAGACTTGCAGTGCGAGATGTCCACAATTACATGAGTAAGGCAGGAGGTAATCGTGTTGATGGACTTGCAGTGCAAGACATCAACAATTACATGACTGAAGAGATTGGTTTACTTGACTGGGCCATCAAAATCGTTTTGGGCTCAGAGACATCAGGTGGATTGGGCATGAGATGTTGATCCACAACCAAGAGTTATATTGGATATAACTAGAAAAGTTGTTGCTTACCTAGATAGCTAAATTTGGGTGATAGCCAGTGGCTCACTCAAGTTTAGTGAAGTATGGGTCTTGGATCATTATATTCATCTGAGGAAACAATGTTTGAATATAATGCGAGTTTTCTTAAAAGTTAAGACTTCTCATTTCTTGAACATCATAACTAAACCTTTTCCTTTCTTTGTTCTCAGCTATGACTAACACTCATAATAACTCTTTCTCCCTGCGATCCGTCCTTGAGAAGGACAAGTTAAATGGATCGAATTTTCTCGAATGGTATCGGAACTTGAGAATTGTTCTCAAGCAGGAGAAAAGGGACTATGTCCTAGAAACTGTTCTCCCTGAAAAATCGAGAGCCAATGCTGCACATGCAGAAAGGAGTGCTTGGGATAAGCATTCCAATGATGTGGTCGATGTGAATTGTCTCATGTTGGCTACCATGAACTCGGATTTGCAGCAGCAATACGAGAACGTGGAGTCGCCAGTGGAGATGATTACTAGCCTGAAAAGCATGTTTCAGGAGCAAGCACGAACTGAGAGATACCAGACGGTTAAATCTCTCATTGAATGCAAGCTACCAAAGGACAGTCCAGTCAGTCCTCATGTCATTAAGATGATGGGTTATATTGATAACCTGGGGAAGCTGGATTGTCCCATTAGCCAAGAGTTGGTTACTGACATCATTCTGCAGTCACTGCCATCAAGTTATGATCAGTTTGTTATGAACTATAACATGAATAACTTGACAAAGACGTTGACTGAACTGCATGGCATGCTCAAGACAGCTGAGCCAAATATCAAGAAGGGCACTCCTAATGTACTTATGGTACAAGGGGGTAAGAAGTTTAAGAAACTTGGCAAAGGCAAGGGAAAGGGCAAGGCAGTCCAGGTTGAGAACCAGGACACGCCTGCGCCAGCCCCAAAGCCCAAGCCGGGCCCATCTGAGACTGATAAGTGCCATTACTGTAAAGAGCTTGGGCATTGGAAGAGAAATTACAACAAATTCTTGGAAGAGAAGAAGAAGAAGAAGACTTTCAAGACTTCATCTTCAGGTATTTTTGTTATAGAAGTAAATGTTACTACTTCTTGTTCTACTTCTTGGGTATTGGATACCGGCTGTGGTGCTCATATTTGTACAAATATGCAGGGCTTAAGCAACAGTAGGACATTGGAAAGGGGACAAGTGGACCTGCGCGTGGGGAATGGAGCAAGAGTTTCTGCATTAGCCGTAGAAACATATAACTTGTCTTTTGTTGGGATAGTGTCCTGAAATCACACTTGTACTCACTCCTGATGATAGTTGTGTGTCGAGATCAGACATTCGTATAATACTGGGTGGTTGCAATGTTTTGCTAGAAGCCTCTTGCAGTCTGTAAGTTGTAGACTTACTGCCAGTATTATATGATCCTATAGGGTCACACACCTAAGCAAACTGGAAGCATGAATGTGGAAATGATCATTATGGTAATGATCATGTTGATGTGTATTGGATACACATTGACATAGAGTTTTATGATATGTGTCGATCGATGCATGAGTGTGTCGATCGATGCAAGCTTTTCGTGGAGGTGTGACGATCGACACATTAAGTGTGTCGATCGTTGCATATCGGGTTTCGAAACTGATGTTTCGGATTAATGACGTAACCGAGTCGGGTTTGTCCGACGGTTGATGATGTCATTTCCAGGTCGATATATAAAGGCTTATATGGTCGACCTGAACCCTAGCTGTCTTCTCTTCTCTCTGACAGAAAAGCAGAAACACGAGAAACTCACAGATTCCACAGATTCGGCACTAGCGTCCCGTTTTCCAGCTTGTGTGCGTGTGTACGTGGTAAAGGCGAGGCACCTGTGTCGCTACTGATCTCGTTCACGATTCATTCCGCTGCCAGTAACAAGGTAAGAACGAGGTTGGTGATTCAATATATCAAACCCTAGATCCTAGGAGAATCCTACAATGGTATCAGAGCATGTTAGGGTTTAGACTATTGAATCTGACACAATTAATTCGAAAACTGAGTTTGTTGAATTGATTATTGACTGCTAAAATCGTTTTTTCAAGAATTAATCTCGGATTAAAGCCTCTGTTGAAGAATTTGATGCCTGTGTTTTCGCAGTGTGTCGATCGACACAAAGCGTGTGTCGATCGATGCAGAGCGAAAACACGTAAATAATTTTAGGGTTTTGTCGCAGCGTGTCGATCGATGCAAAGAGTGCGTCGATCGACACAGAGCGAAAACTCGTAAAATCTTTTGGGTTGTTCGCATAGCGTCGATCGACACTAAGCTTGTGTCGATCGGTGCACCGCGAAAACTCGCACTGTATCGATCGACGCACTGGGTGAATCGATCGATGCAGTTAGTTGTTTTCGGTTGGATTGGATTGAACCGGAAACAAAATTTGATTGTGGTTAAGATGTGTCGATCGATGCAAAGGATGTGTCGATCGACACACAACTCGCAGACTCAGAAGTTGGACTTCTAGTTGTGAATACCAAATCAAAATGAACCTAAAACTATTAAAACTGAATGTTTTAAGTAAATTTATAATTTCTTGGATGTGTATTGGATATACATCAAAATAAAATAGTTCCTTTCCTCAACTAAATATCAAGTGATATTGATGTCTTGCCCGATCTTGTCTACTGTCAAGACTCGTGTCGTTCGTTGGATAGTCTTGGAGTCCTTGGTATCCACAGCAACATGAGTAAGGCAGGTGGTCATTGATAGACTTGCAGTGCGACTGTCAATGATCGCAAGACAGGAAAAGATTGGTTTACTTGACTGGGCCATCAGAAGTTCTGGGCCCAGAGACATCAGAGTGGATAAGACATGGATTGTCTTATCTGCGACCAAGAGTTGTACTGGGTACAATTAGCAATGATTTGCTTACCTGGATGACTAAAGTTTGGGTGATGGCGAGTCGCCCACTCGAATTTTGGTGATCTGAGGATCTTGGTTCATTGTATTCATCTGAGGAAACATAGTTATGAATACAATGCGAGTTTTCTTATTAGATAAGATTTCTCATTCCTTGAGCATTATAACTAAAACCTCTATCTCTTTTAATTACAGCTATGTCTGTCTCAACTCACATCAACACTTTCTCACTGAGATCCGTCCTTGAGAAGGACAAGTTAAATGGATCTAATTTCTTGGAATGGTATCGGAACCTGAGAATAGTTCTCAGGCAGGAGAACAAGTTATATGTCCTTGAAAGAGTTCTCCCCGAGAGGCCACGTTCCAATGCCTCGCAGGCAGACAAGAATGCTTATGATAAGCATTCAGCTGATGTCAAAGATGTTAATTGTCTAATGCTGGTAACTATGAACTCTGAGCTGCATAAGCAATATGATAACGTGATGTCACCCATTGAGATGATTAACAGCCTGAAAGCTTTGTTTCATGAGCAAGCTCGCACAGAGAGATACCAGACGGTTAAATCTCTTATGGATTGCAAGCTGGCTAAGGACAGTCCAGTAAGTCTTCATGTCCTTAAAATGATGGGTTACATTGATAACCTGGGGAAACTGGACTGTGCCATTAGCCAGGAGCTAGCCACTGACATGATTCTGCAGTCTTTGCCGTCGTGTTTTGATCAGTTCATCATGAACTACAACATGCAAAACATGACTAAGACATTGACTGAGTTGCACGGTATGCTGAAGACAGCAGAGCCGAACCTCAAGAAGGCTACTCCCAGTGTCCTGATGGTACAAGGGGGTAAAAGGTTTAAGAAACCTAAGAAGGATAAGGGAAAAGCCCAGGTTGTCGAGACTGAGAGTCAAGACAAGCCCAAGCCCAAATCCGGGCCTTCTCTTGAGGATAAGTGCAACTACTGCAAGCAGTTGGGGCATTGGAAGAGAGACTGCAAGAAGTTCAAGGAAGATTACAAGAAGCTGAAGAAGACGTATGATGCGTCTGACTCAGGTATTTATGTTATCGAACTCAATGTTATGTCTTCTAGTTCTACTTCGTGGGTATTGGATACCGGCTGCGGTGCTCATATTTGTACTAATATGCAGGCACTAAGAAACAGTAGGACGCTGAAGAAAGGACAAGTGGAGCTGCGGGTCGGGAATGGAGCTAAGGTTGCTGCACTGGCCGTAGGCACCTATGAGTTGTCTTTACCTTCAGGCATGGTTTTAGCTTTGAATAATTGCTATTTTGTACCTGCGATTAGCAGAAACATAATTTCAGTTTCCGTTTTGGATTTGGAAGGTTTTGATTTTGCAGTTAAGAATAAAGTTTGTTCTTTTAATCGTGATGGTACATTTTATGGTAGCGCCCCATTAGATAATGGGTTATATGTTTTAAACAAAGAAATGCCTGTCTTTAACATAAATACAAAGCGGTTTAAGTCCAATGACGAAAACCCGACTTTCTTATGGCATTGTCGTTTAGGCCATATCAATGAGAAACGCATCCAAAGGCTCCATCGAAATGGGCTTCTGGGCTCATTTGATTTTGAATCATGTGAGAAATGTGAATCTTGCTTGATGGGCAAAATGGCTAGGGCCCCTTTCAACAAACCAAATGAAAGGGCCAGTGAGTTATTGGGCCTTATTCATACTGATGTATGTGGGCCAATGAGCACTGTTGCCAGAGGAAATTACAAGTACTTCATTACCTTCACTGATGATTTCAGTAGGTATGGCTATGTCTATTTGATGAGACACAAGTCAGAATCCTTTGATAGATTCAAGGAATTCAAGAATGAAGTACAGAACCAACTTGGCAAAAGTATCAAAGTTCTGCGATCGGATCGCGGAGGAGAATACTTAAGCCAAGAGTTCAACGACTATCTGAGCGAGTGTGGAATTGTTTCACAACTCACTCTTCCTGGAACACCTCAATGGAATGGAGTGTCAGAGAGGAGGAATCGAACCTTATTGGATTTGGTTCGGTCTATGATGAGTCATTCTAATCTTCCATTATCCTTTTGGGGATACGCTCTAGAAACGTCTGCGTTTACACTAAATAGGGTGCCATCTAGATCAGTGGATAAGACACCACATGAATTGTGGAATGGAAAAATTCCTAGTCTGTCATTCCTGAAGATTTGGGGTTGTGAGGCTTATGTCAAACGTTTAATCTCTGACAAGCTCGCACCCAAATCAGACAAATTCTACTTCGTTGGTTATCCTAGAGATACCAAGGCATACTACTTTTACAACCAATCTGAGAACAAAGTTTTTGTTGCTCGGGACTGTTCTTTTCTTGAGAGATAATTTCTTTCTAAGAAAAACAGTGGGAGTAAAGTACATCTCGAAGAAATTCAAGATGCACAGGAAAATGTTCAACCTGTTGAGGAAGAGCATCAGTTGGATCCACAAAGTTCTGTGGAACCGGCGCCTGTGGAGCCTGAAGTTCGCAGATCCGGAAGGATCCGTCACGAACCCGAGAGATACTATGGATTTCTCGTGACCAATTACAATGATCTGATGATCATTGAAAGTGATGAACCAGCGACCTTCGCGGAAGCAATGATGGGCCCGGACTCCGAAAAGTGGCTTGGAGCCTCTAAGTCCGAAATGGAATCCATGTCAGAAAACCAAGTATGGTCCTTGGTCAATTTACCTAATGGTGCAAAGGCCATTGAGTGTAAATGGATCTTCAAGAAGAAGATTGACGTGGATGGCAATGTACAGATTTACAAAGCGAGGTTGGTGGCTAAAGGTTTCAAGCAAATTCATGGTATTGACTATGATGAAACCTATTCCCCAGTCGCTATGCTTAAATCCATTCGGATTCTTCTAGCAATTGCTGCTCATTATGATTATGAGATTTGGCAAATGGATGTCAAAACCGCATTCCTGAATGGTATTCTGGAAGAGGATGTGTATATGATACAGCCTGAAGGTTTTGTTGATCCTAAAGACGCTGGGAAGGTATGCAAGCTTCATAAATCCATTTATGGGTTGAAGCAAGCATCACGGAGTTGGAATCTTCGTTTTGATGAAGCAGTAAAACAATTTGGTTTCATCAAGAACGAAGAAGAACCATGTGTTTACAAGAAGACTAGTGGGAGCAAAATTGTGTTTCTCGTACTGTATGTCGATGACATACTCCTCCTCGGTAATGACGTTCCGTTGCTTCAGTCTGTTAAGACTTGGCTCGGAAGTTGTTTTTCCATGAAAGACATGGGAGAAGCCGCGTATATTCTTGGAATCAGAATCTACAGAGATAGAATGAACAGGCTGATTGGACTGTGCCAGGACACTTATATTGATAAGGTGTTGCACAGATTCAAGATACATGATTCCAAGAAGGGCTTCATACCAATGTCTCATGGCATTAGTCTCAGCAAGAAGCAGTGTCCGAAGACACATGCTGAGCGAAAGCGCATGAATAGGATTCCTTATGCTTCTGCAATAGGATCTATTATGTATGCCATGCTCTGCACTCGTCCAGATGTAGCTTACGCGTTAAGCATGACGAGTAGATACCAATCTGATCCAGGTGAAGATCACTGGACAGCCGCCAAGAATATTCTCAAGTATTTGAGATATACTAAGGATAAATTCCTGGTGTATGGAGGAAGTGAAGAACTGGTAGTGAATGGATTCACTGATGCGAGTTTTCAGACCGACATAGACGATTTCCGATCATAATCTGGATATGTCTTCTGTCTAAATGGCGGTGCAGTGAGCTGGAAGAGCTCTAAGCAGAATACCGTAGCTGATTCCACGACGGAAGATGAATATGTTGCTGCTGCAGAAGCGGCAAAGGAAGCTGTTTGGATCAAGAAGTTCATGACTGAACTTGGTGTGGTTCCTAGTATCTTGGAGCCAGTGGCTTTGTTTTGCGATAACAATGGAGCCATTGCTCAGGCGAAAGAACCCAGGTCACACCAGAAGTCCAAACACGTTGAGAGGAGATATCACCTAATTCGTGATATCGTCAATAGAGGTGATGTAAAGATCAGCAGAGTTCCGACGGATGAGAATGTCGCTGATCCTCTGACTAAGTCACTCCCAAGGCCTAAGCATGAAAGTCATACGACTGCTGTAGGCATTAGAGATCTAAAGATGTAATCTTGATTCTATTGGGAGTTTTTAGTTTTATTTTAGTTATAATAAAATGTTCTTGTAAACATTCTTTTGGATATGTTTAAATGAAATTTGATTTCAGCATTATTTATTGTGATCTAAATAATGGTTCCAAAATAAGTTTATGTTATATTATAGGTCATCAAGTTGAGGACTTGATCATGAAACCCTATAAGTATAGATGACATAAATTATAATGTGTCCCTAGTCGAGGTTGTCAAAGTGGGACGCTGACAATCGCGAGAGACTAGATTGTGAGGTGACTGTTGGCTAAGTTTCATGGAGCCAATGATATGATTATCGCAGTCAGTCACATAGGTATATGTTAGTGAACATATGATCGTACATGACCCGCTAATGAGAAGTCTACAAGATAGTTATATCTGTGTCATAAGAGGTTCTCATTACGACTATAGAGTATAGTCCTTAGACCTGAGTTCATCATGCTTTCTTGCATGTGAATTGGTACACTTTGACCTTGTCAAACGTCGACCCGTAACTGGCGGCTATAACGGCACTGTTCGGGTGTATCATGAAATGTGCGTTGAAACAGGGATGGAACAAGATGGAATTTGTCCCTCCTGAATAACGGGAGATAAATATCTCAGGGCCTATCGAAGATTTAATACTGAGAAAATGTGTGGCCGCACTCAAACGAACTGTAGTTCAGTTGTTTGTAATGTTCAGTATGAGATCAGGAGTTCGATAAACACGATGTTGGCTTAATAAGGATGACACCAATCTTGCCTTATGCCAAATCGAGATATAGAGACAAAAGGATTATAGGAATTGATGATTCCAGTACAAGTGGGAGATTGTTGGGATAGTGTCCTGAAATCACACTTGTACTCACTCCTGATGATAGTTGTGTGTCGAGATCAGACATTCGTATAATACTGGGTGGTTGCAATGTTTTGCTAGAAGCCTCTTGCAGTCTGTAAGTTGTAGACTTACTGCCAGTATTATATGATCCTGTAGGGTCACACACCTAAGCAAACTGGAAGCATGAATGTGGAAATGATCATTATGGTAATGATCATGTTGATGTGTATTGGATACACATTGACATAGAGTTTTATGATATGTGTCGATCGATGCATGAGTGTGTCGATCGATGCAAGCTTTTCGTGGAGGTGTGACGATCGACACATTAAGTGTGTCGATCGTTGCATATCGGGTTTCGAAACTGATGTTTCGGATTAATGATGTAACCGAGTCGGGTTTGTCCGACGGTTGATGATGTCATTTCGAGGTCGATATATAAAGGCTTATATGGTCGACCTGAACCCTAGCTGTCTTCTCTTCTCTCTGACAGAAAAGAAGAAACACGAGAAACTCACAGATTCGGTACTAGCATCCCGTTTTCCAGCTTGTGTGCGTGTGTACGTGGTAGAGGCGAGGCACCTGTGTCGCTACTGATCTCGTTCACCATTCATTCCGCTGCCAGTAACAAGGTAAGAACGAGGTTGGTGATTCAATATATCAAACCCTAGATCCTAGGAGAATCCTACATCTTTACCTTCTGGTTTGGTTTTAGAACTTCATAATTGCTACTATGTACCTGCTATAAGCAGAAATATTATTTCTATTCCTGTTTTGGATTTGGAAGGATATCAGTTTTCAATTAAGAATAAATGTTGTTCTTTTGATTACAATGATATATTTTATGGTAGCAGCCCATTAGAGAATGGGCTTTATGTTCTAAACCAAAGCACACAAATCTATAACATTAACACCAAGAGATTCAAATCAAATGACACGAATCAGACTTTTCTATGGCATTGTCGTTTGGGCCACATAAACGAGAAACGGATTCAAAAGCTCCATAGTGATGGGCTTTTGGGCTCATTTGATTATGAATCATGTGAGAAATGTTAATCTTGTTTACTGGGTAAAATGGCAAAGGCCCCTTTCAACAAACAAAATGAAAGGGCCAGTGACCTATTGGGCCTTATACATACGGATGTATGCGGCCCAATGAGCACAAGTGCCAGAGGAAATTTTCGATACTTCATTACCTTCACTGATGATTTCAGCAGGTATGGCTATGTCTATTTAATGAGACACAAGTCGGAATCTTTTGAAAAGTTCAAAGAGTTCCAAAATGAAGTACGGAATCAACTTGGCAAAAGTATTAAGGCTCTTCGATCAGATCGTGGAGGAGAATACTTAAGCCAAGAATTCAGTGATCATTTGAGAGATTGTGGAATTGTTTCGCAACTCACTCCTCCTGGAACACCACAATGGAATGGGGTGTCTGAGAGGAGGAATCGAACTTTATTAGATATGGTTCGATCAATGATGAGTCTCTCAACTCTTCCATTATCCTTTTGGGGATACGCTCTGGAAACGTCTGCGTTTACACTTAATAGGGTTCTGTCAAAATCAGTTGCAAAAACACCACATGAGATGTGGACTGGAAATGTTCCGAATGTGTCTTTCCTGAAGATTTGGGGTTGCGAAGCTTATGTTAAGAGATTAATTACAGATAAGCTCGAACTCAAATCTGATAAATGCTACTTCGTTGGTTATCCTAAGGAAACCAAGGCATACTACTTTTACAACCAATCCGAGAACAAAGTGTTTGTTGCTCGGAACTGCGTCTTTCTTGAGAGAGAGTTTCTTTCCAAGAGAAACAGTGGGAGTAAAGTACAACTCGAAGAAGTTCGAGAACCGCAGGAAAATGCTCAACCCGTAGAGGAAGAGCAACAGTTGGACCTACAAAGAGTTGTAGAGACTGCGCCTGTGGAGCCTGAAATTCGCCGATCCGAAAGGATCCGTCACGAACCCGAGAGATATGGATTTCTCGTAACCAATTGTCATGATTTGTTGATCATTGACAGTGACGAGCCAACGAATTTTGAAGAAGCGGTGATGAGCCCTGACTCCGAAAAATGGCTGAAAGCCGCTGAATCCGAAATGGGATCCATGTCACAGAACCAAGTATGGACTTTGGTTGATTTACCCGATGGTGCAAGACCCATTGAGTGTAAATGGATTTTCAAGAAGAAAATTGATGTGGATGGAAATATTCAGATATATAAAGCAAGGCTGGTGGCAAAAGGTTTCAAACAAATTCATGGCATTGACTATGAAGAAACTTATTCCCCGGTCGCCATGCTTAAATCCATTCGGATTCTCCTAGAAACAGCCGCTCATTATGACTATGAGATCTGGCAGATGGACGTGAAAACAACTTTCCTTAATGGAATTCTGGAAGAGGATGTGTACATGACACAGCCCGAAGGTTTCATCGATCCAAATGCAGCTAGGAAAGTATGCAAGCTTCATCGATCCATTTATGGATTGAAGCAAGCATCTCGGAGTTGGAATCTTCGTTTTGATGAAGCAGTCAAAAAGTTTGACTTCATCAGGAACGAAGAGGAACCATGTGTTTACAAGAAGACTAGTGGGAGCGCAGTTGCATTTCTCGTATTGTATGTAGATGACATACTTCTTCTCGGAAATGACGTTCCGTTGTTACAGTCTGTTAAGACTTGGCTCGGAAGTTGTTTTTCAATGAAAGACATGGGAGAAGCCGCATATATTCTTGGAATAAGAATCTATAGAGATAGATTAAACAAGTTAATTGGACTGTGTCAAGACACTTATATCGATAAAGTCTTACACAGGTTCAGAATGCAAGATTCCAAGAAGGGCTTCATACCAATGTCTTATGGCATAAGTCTCAGCAAGAAGCAGTGTCCTGAGACACCTCCTGAGCGAGAACGCATGAGTCGGATTCCCTATGCCTCGGCGTTGGGATCCATCATGTATGCCATGCTCTGTACTCGTCCAAATGTTGCTTGTGCTTTAAGCATGACGAGTAGATACCAATCGGATCCAGGTGAAAGTCACTGGACAGCAGTCAAGAATATTCTGAAGCATTTGAGAAATACTAAGGATAAATTCTTGGTGTACGGAGGAAGTGATGAGCTGGTAGTAAGTGGTTACACAGACGCAAGTTTTCAGACAGACAAAGATGATTTCCGATCGCAATCTGGTTACATCTTCTGCCTGAATGGCGGTGCAGTCAGCTGGAAGAGTTCCAAGCAGGACACTGTAGCAGATTCCACGACTGAAGCTGAGTACCTCGCTGCTTCTGAAGCGGCAAAGGAGGCTGTTTAGATCAAGAAGTTCATCACTGAACTTGGTATGATTCCTAGTATTTCTGAGCCAGTGGCTTTGTATTGTGACAACAATGGAGCCATTGCGCAAGCAAAGGAACCTAGATCACACCAGAAATCCAAACACATAGAAAGGAGATATCACCTTATCCGTGATATTGTGAATAGAGGAGATGTGAAGATCAGCAGAGTCCCGACGGATGAGAATGTTGCCGATCCACTGACCAAGCCTCTCCCAAAGCCCAAGCATGAGTTTCATACTGCTGCTGTAGGCATTAGATTTCTTAAGATATGATCTTGATTTCAGTGGGAGTTATATTTGTTTTAGTTATGTCATGATGTTCACAAAAACATAATAGTTATGTTATTTTAATGAAATTTGTTTCATCATTATTCAATTATGTTAATTAAATAATAGTCCCAAAATAATTCATGGCAATGTTATAGGTCATCAAGTATGTGACTTGATCATGAAACCCTATAAACAAAGATTGTCATGAATTATGTTGGTCCCTGGTCGAGGTTGTTAAAATGGGACATTAACAACCACGTGAGACTAGTATGTGAGGTGACTGATGACTATGTTTCATGAGTCATTAATAAGAGTATTAAAGTCAATCACATAGATATGTGTTAGAGAACACATGATCGGACATGACCCGTTAATGAGAACTCTACAAGATGTTATATGAGTGTCATAAGAGTTTCTCATTACGACCAATGAGTGTAGTCCTAAGACCTGAGTTCATCATGTCCTCTCTCATATGGATTGGTTCGTCTTGACTTTGTCAAACGTCAGCCGTAACTGGTGATTATAAAGACACTGATTAGGCGTATCATGAGATATAAAAGAGACATGGATGGAACAAGATGGGATTTGTACCTCCTATATAACAAGAGTTAAATATCTCTGGGCCTATCGAAGATTTGATACTGGAAATGCGTGGCCGCGCTCAAACGAGGTGATTGTCAGTCGTTTGTTTTTATCAGTACAAATCGGGATTCGATAAACGTGATCTGGCTTAATAAGGATGACACAGTTCTTGCCTTATGCTAGATTGAGATATAGCTACAAAGGGATTAAAGGAATAGATGATTCCAGTACAAGTGGGAGATTGTTGGGAATGTCCTGAAATCTATTGTACTTACTCTAAGTGAAAGTCGTATTGTCGAGATGAGACAATCATATAATACTAGGTAGTCATAATGCTTTGCTAGAAGCCACTTATGATCAATGAGTTTAGAACTCATTGCTAGTGTTATATAATCCTACAGGGTCACACACCTAAGCAAACTGGACGTTCAAGACGAGGTTGATCATTAATGTAATGATCTAGTGAATGCATATTTGATATGCATTCGGTATCAAAATTCTGGGGCCGTGTCGATCGACACAAAGAGTGTGTCGGTCGACACAACTCGCGGATTACCAGATTAATTCGGTTTAATCGTTGGTTAATCCCGTTGCGGTTTAAGTCGACATATATAAGATATATGGTCGACCTAAACTCGAACTTAACCTAATTCACAACCACCAGAACTAGAAAAGAAACCTCTCTAGAGATTAGATCTCTTATAGGCACTAGCATCCCTCCTGTTCAGTTTGTGTGCGTGTGGATACCAGTAGAGGCACAGCGTTTGAGGTGCTTCGCGATCTCGATTATCTGCAAATCTTCCGCTGCTTAACACCAGGTAATTCTGAGATCTGATAGATTCAATTACATGAACCCTAGATCCTAGGCTTGGAATTTATACCTAGGGTTGCTAATCCTGATTAGAACTGCTAGAAACTCCTTCACTTTAATATTTTGTGTAGTATATATACACAAACGATTATCTACATATGCAAACTCAACTATTAAGGAGTTTCGAAATCATACACAAAAATATTAGGTCGGTAGGGACATGGATAAGTAACCTACGCAACAGATGGAGTTAGTTGTACCTGTTGGGGGACGACCGTCTGTGTTGGCTGCTGTCCTATGGGTCTGTAGGGAGTCAATAAACTGCAGATCACTTTGCCACATATAGTGTTCTACCAAGGAAAGGTACTCGATCTTTCCTTCTGCTCATTCGCAACTCGGGCGTGATTTACTTCATGGCCAGCCTGCTCTTCGATTTTACGTTGAGCTTCCACCAGTTACTCTTGCATGGTCACAAAACCTGAAGAGTCTTCCGACTGCTTGCGCTTTCCCCTCAAAAGAGACTGTTTGAGGCTTCCAACTCCATAAGGATTTCTGTGTCTATCCGTCTCAGTGGCCTGTTATAATTAAAGACATTCCGCGAAACACAATTAAATAAAGAACATGACATGACTTTGTAATGTTAATTGTAAAAAATATTACTTTACCTCAAGAGAGATGTTGTCATATTCATCTAGTGAGAGTTCTCAATGTCTCTATATCGAGATCTAACAACTTCTCGTCTACGATCTTTTTAAAAGTTGCAGCTATTTTCTCTGGCTTCCGATCAACATACGTACCATCTTCCTTTGTATGTGTCCTGATAAATACCTCACCAATATTAACCGGTATTCCCAATTCCTCTTCTTGCAGAGTTATACCTCAAACAAGGATTATTACATAAATTTCTAGTTGCAATGCTGTAACAAACATAAATAACATATATATAATTAAAGTTACCGTCCATTTGAAGCCTGATTTCTAGGTACGACTTGGGCCCTGAGAAATGGACGTGACGACCGAGACCTTCATGGTCAGAATTATGACAAATATAATAGGTCTTACTTTTATCCATTGCTTCTTTACTATCCCAATAGTCGGTCATTGTTTTCCAGAGAGTCTCGCTGATCCACTTAGGTCACTCTCGACTAGTACTCGCATTGCTAACCATGTCTTTTAACCGTTGTTGACAGATCTCTTCGAAATACTGTTGAACGGTCCCTGTTACCCAATAGGGGGTTTTCTAGAATACAGATAGAATAAGCATAGCATTAGTGAAAACAACACATGCAAGATATATATAAAAGGTATAGGAGAGAAAATTGTACAGTGAACTCGATGAAATTTATTTGTGCTTTATCACGAGGCACATGTGACCAGCTATGGTATGGTTTATCGAATTTGTTTGTAAAAAAATTTTTAATCTCCTGAACCAATTTCGATCCTCTGTCACGAGTAAACCTGAAATATGAAGCTTGCTAAGTACATGATTAACATCCTAACCATCAATGACACAAAATCATCAGACCATCATAACTCATAAGCAAACCAACAATAAGATTCGTTAGCAAACTAGACGGTTTAAAAACACTCCCCTGCGAAACGTATAAGACAATAACAAAAAACCTATACAGAGAATATCAACAGCTAAAGAAACAGTATGTGACAATAGCCATACCAAGTCGTCTTTGGAACCGGTGAGGGAGAGAGTACAGTGGTAAACATTTCTCTGTCTGGCACCCGAAGCAGAGCATTCAGAGCCCGCAGTGTGTCCTCCTAGAGGTCTGGCAAACTGGAACATATTCGTCGATGAAGTTGTGACCCTCAGAAGATGGACGACTCTTAGCCTAAGATTGGTTAACTGGCGAAGGTGGGGCATCCTCAACAGTATTATGGTTGTTCTATTATGTAACGCTCGACTTTTCAAGTAATGAAAAACGAAACAAGTTATAAAACTACCGAAATTAGTTATATTTTCCAAGCGACAGTGGAAATATTAATCTAATCGAAACAGTTGTAGTGGTGGCATGACTCAAGTCGATAATTGATGGCCACCTTTAATGAAAACAGAGCAATTTAACCAAACATCGTAACTCTCATTTGCATGATATTTAACCATGATTAGTGTTGATTTTATGGGGGTATCGAAGAGAAAACTCCATAAGTGCCAGCACTTTGTATACTATTAGGCTCTGTTTATATTACAAAGACACGTGCGGCATGTAACATCTAGTCTCTCTCTCTCTCTCTCTCTCTCTCTCTCTCTCTCTCTCTCTCTCTCTCTCTCTCTCTCTCTCTCTCTCTCTCTCTCTCTCTCTCTCTCTCTCTCTCTCTCTCTCTTTTTCTTCATCGCTCGAGAGTAGTTATTAGAGAATGTATAATGACATTAAGCAACTATATAATGCATGTTTGTTTTCTGTTCTCAATACAAGCTATATTTGGTTTAAGAAAACATTATATTAATGATGTATTTCACCCTAAAAAATATATTACAGATTTTGGAAATTTACATCTAGTTTAAGAAAACATTTGAATATTCAGTCGATAAATTATTAGCAAACATAACCAAACTATCTTATATTATTATTACTAAATCAAAAACACATGGATCTCATTACTATCAAGATTTATTTATATATGATGGAATTGGTAAATATTCTACAAAATCCCAAAACGAGTAAGTGAATTTTAATGAAAAGTTGGAAATGTAGCGTATCGAGTTAAAATAGTTACCGAGTATTTATTTCAATAAACCTAAAAAACTCTCCACTTTCTTCTTTTACCTCTTCGCTATCATTCTCTGGTATTCAAAGAGATATCCACAAAATGAATCTACTTATAACATGTGATTCTGAAAACTCACAACTTCACAAAATTGTCGATAATACTTTGAGGGATACTCGCTGGAATGTTAGAGCGAAGGTTTTGAGGGCGTGGTTTTTTACTCACTATGATGCTCCCTTGGAATTAATTTTATCCGATGAAAAGGTATTCTTCTTCTACTTAATTTTATCCCTTGGAATTAATTTTACCCCTTTCACTTTTTGTATATATAATACCCATAAATCCATACGTTTTTATTTGGGTACTTCATTTTGTAACATTTGGTTATAATCAACAAGAAAGTCGGATTCAAGCCTTGGATTTTGGAAACAACGCTTGGAAGTCTCTTTTTCTTTTACAAAAAGAAGGTTTTTGGTTTAATTTTTCTGATTTTAGGGTTTCGTTAGGGCCAAAGTATGACAGAGTGTGTCTAAATTATAAGAATATACATATAACTAAGGAGAAAAATATCACTGAAAACTTAGATCCTCCAACTTCGTATGACCTCTTGAGCATCAAACCAATGATTGGATGGTTTAAGATAAATATGCAGTTGGTAAGTGTTGTTTACAGTTCATTATTATTAGATTAAGAGAAAAAAAATCTATCATTGGATATTGTAGAATTGTGGTTGTTGCTTTAAGGGGATTAACTTATATTTAAATAATTTTTTCCTATAGATGTTTTTGGTGCTATAACATGAGTTGGAGAGCTTGAATGGAAAGATCACTCTTCAGAGGTCTATTCGTACTCACGTACACAAGCTAAAGTCCAATTCACTCTAAGAGATTCCAAGTAAGTTATTCACATGGTTTAAGTTTTGGAGTTTTATAATCAACTTATAAACCTTACTAAATAATTTTGTTGGAATTACAGGAAGAGGGCTATAAAAAGCGTTGCATATGGCCCAATTGTTGAGGAATTGTCCAGGCGGTTTGAACAAGTTCCTGACAAGCATTTGTTTGTTTTGCTCTGATTTTTCTGGATCGAAAGATTTTGCGGTATGTTGACATGTTTTCAAGAAAATATGAGGAAGACATTAATATAGAAAAAAATTATGAGAATATATATATATATATATATATATATATATATATATATATATATATATATATATATTTGTTTAGGGATTACTTGGCTTAGAGAAATATAAGGGCCTTCTTCAATTGACTATCATCGTTAAACTTTGGATGAGTTGAACAATTTGATGGATAGGTATGATTTTTTAAATTGTCATATTGAAAATCTTATGATCATATAAATTATTATAAACGTCTAACATATTTACCTCTTTGATTTCGTGTAGTTATCCTAATCCTCTTCTGACATGGTACTCAAACGAGCACTATACTCTCGATCGTTTTTTTTAATTCTCCTTCACTCTTATTCTATAACTATTAAGAACTTATGAACTTTAAGTTTTGATTCCTTAAAACCAGTGTAAAGATGTCTAAGCGTTTGGTTTCTATTTAAGGGTTAACTTCGATTTAAAATTTAGTAAATATATAATATTGCAACTTATACATGTTTATTAGAAGTTGTAAAATATCGATTATACACTTTAAATATTGCAAGTATAGATTAATTTTGAAACCGGTACACCTACCACAAACATGTAAAATATAACCAAGCTATATTATATTACTATTACTAAATCATACTATATGATTCAATCCAAACCCGACTACTTTGCGACACAAATAACGAGTTGCATATTAGTGGTAACAATAGCGACAAATAAACGACTTTGTTACTACTATACAAGAAGTAGAAAATTAGTCGCCCATATAGTGACCAATTTGCGATTTTTCTACGACTCTTCACATTAGATGCAAACTAGTCGTCATATTACCGACTAGCCTGCGACTACTGTTTACGGTCTCAACAATGGTCGTTAATTAGTCGTAAATCAGTGACTAAATTGGCGACAATCATTTTTGGTCGTATATTAGTGACTAATACACATTCATATATCTGTTGTCGCAAAATAGACGCAATATTATCTCCAAATAATCGCCAAGTGTTACGACTACAAGTATTAGTTGCAAAAACGTTGTTTTTTTGTGGTGGATGTATATTTAACATGAGAATTATGTCCTGAAGAACATATTAACCCAACACGTTAAATCTAATAATGTTTTTGAAATCCTACCACATACTTGTTTTAATATATTAAATCTAAATAGAAAGGATAACATTTGTTACTGCATTGTTACATCATTAAGATATAAGACATATATCAAGTATTAGTTGACAAGAAAAGAAAGATAAAAGGCAAAAAAAAAAAGATAGTCCAATCATTAAAGCATACAAGCCTTTATTGTAAACAAGTTTATACAAGTTTTCCCTCAGTATATTTTATAAACCAAACATTTTATTGTTTAGTTGGTGACTTAATTCACGGTAAATATGAAGTTTCTAAGTGATTGATCATCTGCATAAATACTCACATTCATCATAAATCATCACATTCATCAATAACTATTTGCTGGTAATTTGCTGATTTTTTCGTATAGTTTGTATATTTTTATCAATTTTCTTTTTCTGTTTGGATGATTCTTATACACGATACAAAAAAAACTCAATAAATTAATATTTTATAAATTAATATTACTATAAAATAATAAATTTATCTAGGTCCGAGTTGGATCAATGTAAAAACAAACAAAATTTTATAAGATAATAAGATAATATTTTTTTTAAACTCATTTGTAAATAAATGATCTCATTAATAATATAGAATAGTAGTTATAAATATTGTGCATACATACCTCAAGTATTATTTGTTTTTTTTTCAAAAAGTTGAAATCTAGCCATCTCCTACTTCACACCCTGAAAAGGAATCTGAAAAATGTGAAACAGATGTGGAGAACGATCAAGCTGCATTTGAATATAAATATTGTGGACGATTAAGAGCATGGTGATATCCAAAATGATTACTCATCCAAGAATCCTATGATGATTCTAACACTCAATAAAACAGTGATGAAAATCTTAAACAAGTATCTAATGATGTGGTGATTTCCATTCATGAAGTTGACTCACCTCCTCCACTCCGCAACAGCTCTAGAATCACAAAAGATCCTTCTAAGTTGATTAATATAATATATTTTTATAACAGTGGATTTATTTCTATTCAGAATATTCAAGCTTATTTTTTTTTTTGGGCTGTTTGCAAAAATGCCTTTGAAATTGAAGTCAACCCTGAAACTACCATTCCCCTTCTCCTTCCTTCCCTTCGCTAATATATCCCCCTAATAATCTGTGTATTCACGATAATGCCATCGTCAGACTTCATATGAAGTCTGATATTTTTACCAAAAGACCAAAAAAATCCTTTAGATCTTACTTAATTACGAAACTGTCATCTTCTTCAGTTCATCCAAACACCATTAACAACCAATTTTGAGCTCCTAATGCCTCACACCACCAATTTCAACCCATCAAAACTCCATATTAGAGTTCACAACCTTCTATTCTCCTATTTTCTCTCCAATTTCATCCAAAAAACTCTTTAATTCACGTTCTACAAAATTTTAAAATTTGGATCTATTGCGATTTTGGTCATTCTTACATAAAATTGGTTGGGTTTATTGGGTATTGGGTATTGGTGTAACTAAAAGTTTTGAGTGTTTGGGGAAGGTAAAAACGAGCTCAAAATCAGATTTGTGTGATTTTCACAAGATCCCCTGATTTTCTGATCTGTTTCGCGATTTCAGACTTCCGACGAAGTCTGATGAAAAATTATGGTCAACGAGAGCGTAGTTTTGCAATTGACTTTCAATTGACTTTCAATTGACAGACTTCCATAGAAGTCTGAGAAATTCCTTTGAAAACAAAAAAAATAATTTATCTGACGTCACCAAGAAGTCAAAATAAAAAGATGGTAGTTTTGCAATTGATTCAAATTTGATTTTTTAGTCAGACTTCTTATGTAGTCTGGCAAGAAATTGACCGATTTTTGACTTTTTGTCAGACGGGATCCGATGTCTGACAAAAAGGAGGGGTAGAAACTGCAATTGACCTAAATTTTCAGATGTTGACCAGAATAAGCGAAAAAATTGTCAGACTTCTAAATCTGTCTGAAAATAGGGAAAAATAACATCAGACGGCTATAGACATCTGAAATTTCAAACTCTTGTCAGACGGCTATAGACATCTGAAAAATCGAATTTTGGTCAACGCTGGATAAAAACCGAAAATGCGATGTTTTTTATCAGACTTCCCTCGCCATCTGAAATTCTTGTCAGACAGCATAAGAAGTCTGAAAATTATCAGACTTTTTAGAGAAGTCTGACATTTCAAAATCAATTGCAAAACTACCCTCTCAGACTTCTAGGAATTTTTAGACTTCTCGGAGAAGTCTGGCAATTCAAATTCAATTGCAAACTTTTTTTCTCAGACTTCATAAGCTGTCTGGCAAAATTTCCAAAGCAGACAGCGTATGCTGTCTGATGGATTTCAGACTGCATCCGCTGTCTGACATTTCGATTTCAATTGCAAAAATACCCCTTTTCCCAGACTGCCATAGAGGTCTTGTTTCACTTTTATCAGACAGCTATAGCCGTCTGAAATATTAAAAACTTTAAAAATGCATTTTATTCTATATTTGTGATTAATTTTGTTGATTTTAATTTTTATAAATATGTGTTAGTTTTATATGTTCCTTCTGCATGAGTTTTACATTCTTATATATGGTAATTATTTTTAAATCATTTTTTGAATAATATTGGCAATATAGCTAATAGCATAAGACTTTGAAAGAAGTCTGGCTTTTCCCAAAAGACCTCTAATGTGGTTTATACATGTTTGTTTATACAAATAATACAAGAAAACCGAGCTCGTGGAACGGATGTCTATGTGTAAACGTCATACTCCACATTATGTATGTTGGTTGTTTATTGAATGCTTTGATATAATTGAAATGATTGCACCAAAGCATATCAAAGTATCAGTGAAGAAGCAAATTGGGATTAGGATGAGCTACACAACCACATGCCGAGCGTTTACAAGCTGATTTTTTTCAATAAGATCGCTAATGTGATGATGAGAGAACGAACTTGACATTTGAACTTGTTAATTTTATAAACTTTTAGCTCATAAGAATCAGACAGCAGTTGATGTCTGACGACATATTCAGCACCACTTAAGGTTATTTTAGTTTGTCATATGTTGGTGTATGTAATCTAAAGAGTAATGTTTTCTTCCTAAGTTAAAGTGACCCATTTTCTGATATTGTATACTTTCAATAAGCAAAATTCCTTGTTGATCTGAGTAGACAAAAGTAAATTTATACAACTTTATATTTTTCTACAAGCATAGTATACAAGGAGAACTTCTTTTCTTTGGTTTGATCATCCAATAATCTAATACAATACAAGCATAGTATACTAGAATTTTGATTTCTTTGTGTTCCTTGTATCGCCATACACACCATGTGTACAATGTCAGTCCCACCATAAACATTCAAGATTGCTCTTCTTATGCTTTCTTGTTTTGTCCAAAGCACCTTCAACATCTACACTAAATCAAAATATGTATTAGTTTCTATTGGTTGTTGCATGGTATCAGACTTCATACGCAGTCTGAAATAAGACTTCGATAAGTCTAAATACTTGAACCAGACTTACCTGGTAGTCTGATATTAGACTCTCAGACTTCGTGTTCCTCGTACTATAGTGAAATTTTATGAGCCATTAACAGCATAAGAAGTCTCAACTCCAGCCTCTTTGGAGAGTCAGCTGGCTCAACCTTAAACCAAGCACCTGAAAAAGCTTGAACACAGAGCTCTTGCATTAGTTAGCAAACAAGTCTCCAAGAGAATACCTTTTAGAACCTTTTTGGTTGAGACATTTGAAAGAGGTTTTACAAAAGAGAGAGAAAGAGAGGTTGTAAGAGATTGAAATGTGAAGTTTTTTTTTGCTGTTATATGTGTTTACAAGATTAGGTTAAGATAAATGGAGATAAATTGGAGAGAAATTTTCCCATCAGATTTTTAATAATTAAAAATTGTAAAATATCTGGAATCAGACTTCATATGTAGTCTGAGAAGGAACTTCTGTGAGCGGGAAAATTTCCCGCCTTTTTAAAAGTTTTCGAGTGAAATTTTTTAAAGACTTGCAAATTTCAGACTTCATACGCAGTCTAAATACTTGAACGAGACTTACCTGGAAGTCTGAGAAACTCTCAGACTTCGGTTGTAGTCTGGTATTAGACTCTCAGACTTCGTGTTCCTCGTACTACACTCAAAATTTATGAGCCATTAGCATCATAAAAAGTCCCAACTCCAGCCTCCTTGGAGAGTCAGCTGGCTCAATCTTAAACCAAGCACCTGAAAAAGTAAAAACACAAAGCTCTTGCATTAGTTAGCGAATAAGTCTCAAAAAATGGATAATAAAGGATTGTTTGAACAAATGAAATTGTATAATCAAAAGTCTATGTCAAAAGTCTCAATTATTTCAGTTAAAAAACTTTTGAAAACACTAAAAAGAACATATTCACTTGCCTATTTCGCAGCTCAAAGAGAATCAACTATGAATCACATACATAAGAACTCATATGAGACAATAAGCTTGAGAACCTTTTTGGATGAGAAATTCGAGAGAAGTTTTACAAAAGAGAGAGAGAAAGAGAGGTTGTAAGAGAGGGAAGAATGTGAAGATTTTTTTTTTTTTGGTGTTATATGTGTACAAGATTAGGTTTAGATAAGTGGAGAGAAATTGGAGGGAAATTTTCCCGCCAGATTTTTAATAATTAAAAATTGTAAAATATTTTGTATCAGACTTCATATGCAGTCTGAGAAGGAGCTTCTTTGAGCGAGAAAATTTCCCGCCTTTTTAAAAAGTTTTCGCGTGAAATTTTTTAAAAACTTTCAAATTTCAGACTTCATATGCAGTCTGAAATAAGATTTCATGGAAGTCTAAATACTTGAACCAGATTTATCTAGAAGTCTGAGAAACCCTAAATCTAATAATTAGTATTTAAATACCATCATTTTATATAGAAACTTATAATAAACATCAAACTCGTTAAACATAGTCACAAACTAACCACTATATGTAAATGTAACAATATGAATGAAAATTCACAAACTTTCAATCTAACCCTACAAATAATAACATGATATTCAACTTCATATGTGAAACATAGACCAAACTACATGGTGTTTTGAACAAAATATATCTTCAATGCTAAAATTTGATCAAAGTTTATATAATTTTAATTTATATACATAAAAAATGCTTATGCTTAATTTATGTATCAAAAATTATATCAAATTATTTTTTATAACTTTTTAAATTTAAATTTTTAACTTAAATTCGTCTCAGACTTCTCTTGGAAGTCTGAGAAACCTCAAAATTCAGACTTCGCCATGAAGTCTGGTAAACCCTAAATCTAATTTTTATTACTTATAAGTAAAAATATTTAAACAAAACAACTAGGAAACATAAAATTTGTTAAATATATGAACATTATAACACATATGTGCAAATTTTAAATTTTAAATGTTAATTTGGTAAACCATGAATCTAACCCTAAAGTTATATGTAACTTGTATGTAAATGTTCCATCACAAAACATGTTTTGAGGTTTAGAACTTATTTTACCTTACATATTGTTTAGTTTGACTCAATTTACCAAATTTTAATTTATATACTATTAAATTGTATATATTTAATTTTTGTATATAAATTTTTTGACAAAATATTTTTTTATAATTTTAAAATTTAAATTTACAAATTTATTCTGTATCAGACTTCTATAGAAGTCTGACACATGCGAAGTTTATAATGGTAATTGCGGTTTCTATTTTTTTGTTTGGTCATAAGGGCTTCGCAGTAATTTACCTAGGAAAGAAAACATGTTTTACATTTGATTCAAATTGAGGGATACATTTTTATTTAAAACCAATTTAAGGGGCATTTTTAGCAATTCCCCCTATTTTTTTGGCTAACTTTTATGATGATTATCAAGCTTTTTTAGCAAATTTGACCAGGTTGATATACTTCAGACATATGAAGAAGCAAAGGATAATAAGTTGTGGACATAAGCAGTTAATGAAGAACATGGGGAAATGAAAAAGAACACACTTGGGATATAGTTGATCTTTCTAAAGGAAATAAATTAGTCGGGTCCAAATGGGTTTTCAAAATCAAATACAACAACATTAGTGATATTGAGAGACGCAAAGTTCATTGGTGGCTAAAGGCTTCACTCAAATATATGGAGTAGATTACAAACACTATTTCTCATGTTTCTAAGCTCCATAGTGTTTGTGTTATTCTTTCTCTTGCTACTAACCTTTTTAGGATTTGTGGTAGATGGATGTGAACAATGCCTTTCTTCAAGGGGAACTTGAAGAATAGGTCAATATGAGGCCACCTCCTGGTATTGAGATTGAAGAAGACATGGTTCTAATGCTTAAAAAGTTATTTATGGTCCGAAGCAATCTCCTCGTGCTTAGTATCACAAGCTCAACAAAAATCTCATTGGTATTGAATTTAAAAGGTCATAAGCTGATCATTTACTTTTCACAATTCAGGAGGAATAAGGTATTGTCTTTGTTCTTATGTTGATGATGTCATTATCTCGGCAAATGACAAGTAAGGAATTCAAAATAAGAAATCTTCTCTTAAATCTGCTTTTGATATCAAAGACTTAGGTGAAATAAGTACTTTCTTGTCATAGAAGTATGTCCCACACTTGATCTTTTTAATTATACATGAAAGTTTGGAGCTAAACCAACAAAGATGCCTTTTCAAGAGAAGTACAAAGACTCTCGCGAGGGGGAACCCTATGACAACATTGGACAATACCGAACAATTGTGGGTCAGCTCATTTATCTCACAATAACTCATAATGATTTATGTTTTGTTGTGAACATGGTTAGCCATCATATGCAAGATCCTGCCATCGAACACTTGAATATGGTGGAAAGGATCCTTAAAATACCTGAAGGGAACTCTGAGCAAAGACATTTGGATGCAGAAGAATGGCCACATTGAGATTGTTGGCTATTCTGATGCGGATTAGACTGGAGACTAGACTGACATAAAATCAATAGGAGCATATTGCACCTTTGTTGGTCGGAAATTTTCACTTGGAGAAGCAAGGAGCAGAAGGTGGTGTCAAGGACAAGTGTTGAAGCTTAATATCGGTATATGACTGACACTACAAATGAAGTTATTTATATTAGGGCATTGCCACAAGATCTTAGAGTCAATAAAACTCAGCCAATCATCATGCATTGTGACAATCATGATTCTATTCACATTACATCAAACTAAGTGTTTCATGAGCGAACCTAACACATTGAAATTGGCTGCCATCATATTCGTGAGAAGGTGGAACTTGGGATCATATTTATTGCTTACACTAAAAGTTATGGTAAACTCGTTGATATCTTCACCAAGGCAGTAAATTTGAAGGTGTGCAACTTTATTACTAGCTGATTTGTGACCGGCCAAGCTTGAGGGAGAATGTTGAAATGTGATCGTTTCACTATATTTTCTTAATATGGTTTTTTCCCATGGGTTTTCCTAGTAAAGTTTTAAATGAGGAAACACCTTCTATCCACATTCATTCTTATGTCTACATTCATTCATATTTGTATGTGCATGAGACTCCTCTCTTTCCCCAATGCACTCTTCTCACTTATTTGTAACAGTTAGTTTATTCTCTATATATGTGTATCTCCTTAGACTATCATCAATGAGAGTGTTGAATTTTATTTTCAACGGTTGAATTACTCTAGTGGGGTTGATAATAAATGGTTGAAGGTGATGTGGATTATTACTAATTGAATAAATTCAATAGTGTTGAATCTATGAGTGTGAGCTCTCTTTAGCCACATGTCATTATTTAATTGGACATATAAATTATATTAGATAATAAAAATGATTATACACATGTTGAACATTTATTGGATACAAAAATTTATGAAGTTTTTTCATCTAAATTATTTAACATCAATTATTATATATTAAAATTATATATATTTAAAATATTTATACCAAAATTCAAATTTTTTATACTTTATAAACAGAAACTTGTTTTATTAATTTTGGATATATAAAAAAAGTCCAACTTCATAGCAATAATTTTACAAACTGTTAGATCCAATTTTTGTGATTCAAATGTACATTTTATAGCAATAATTTATGTGGTTAATGATTTTTTAAGTTTGTGAGTTCGATCTATTGTACTAATTATGTTAAATTTGTGTTTTATAAGTTGTATGGTGTGTTTATTATCTCATTGTATTACATTTTCAGTTTTTTCGTCTTTATCGTTTTGATTTTTAAACCAAAAACAAAAAAAAAAAAATATTTTTAAAATTATTTAATTCTTAGTTGTTTTAATTTAATTTCTCAAATAGTAATATGTAATCACAAATACAAAAACATAAGAGAAATAAATTATGGGGTAAGGTGTTGAATTTTATTAAACAAAACTATTGTAAGATATAAAAATTGAGTAGGCGTTGAATTATTAGTTGGATAAAAGAAAATATGAGGTGGGTTGTTAAAAATAAAAAATGAGGGTGTTGAAACCAAAAACCATTACCAATAGTCTTATACAGTTCAGATTAAAAAGGTAATATACAACTTATTTCTACTCTCTCTTGTTAGTTCTCTTCTTCTTTTTATATACTTCCGTATAGATTTCTACATAACTAGCCAAGAACAGTTTCATCTGAACAACAAAGTACATCTACTTCATCTTTCTCACACACTTCACATTTTATCTTCAATCCTTCAAATGGCCAATACAAGGACACATCAAATGTTTATTGGTAATAATTCAAAGTAAGGAGTTAATCTAAGACAAGTGGAAGAAGAATGAACAAACTTATATAGGTTCACATGCTGAGGTTAGACCAACTTTGTGGGTGGCATTTAAATCAATAAATGTTCTGCTACCAAAATCTCCAAGAAAAGATTCTACAGAAACTTGTGAACTACTTGCTTCCTTTTGACACATAAATTGACAGCCAAAACAACAAGCTTCTCTTAATACACAAGAATGGCAAGCCAAAAGTAATGAGAGGACCACGATATGCAAAACAAAGATTTGAGGATAAAGTTAGGGTATGTTCATTTCGCAGTTGCTGGCGACTCCAAATTAACTATTAGCGATTTAAAATTCATTTGCTGATTTTAACGACGGTTGTGCAGCGATTTAAAAAAAAAATCAGCGACAATTGCATCGACTCCGAAACGAACAACACAGTGACTATCGCATACGTTATCGATGTCACTGGTCGATAGTGACTGCAAAACGAACAGGGCTTTACTAGCCATAGGCAAGGAAGATCAAACACCATAGACTGTCAGAAGCTAATGGCACATTCACACTCTTCCCATCCCTTTCCCATGCGTCAGCCAAAGTTCTAAGACTCATAAACATTATCATCTCTCATAAAATAGTGATAGCAATGGGCCAATGAAAAATAGGCCTGCATAAAAAAAAGGTATCATGGGCCAGTCCAATTTTGTTTCGGCTTACCATAGTTCTTACATGAAGTGTCTGGAACATGAGAGGAAACCCGTAAAGACACAACAACTCATCCAACGTGTAATAACATAATTAGTGACAAGACCATAGCCAAAAACCTAGAACAATCCAAATATCTCTACAAAGATCTACCAAAAGATCTTTCAAGAACTTACTGCATTCTTCACAAATTCGTATATATATAACTAGAGAATTGAAGCTTGCCTTCATAGAGAACAACAAGCAAGTAATCTAAAGTGAAGTTAAAAAAAGCCAAACACTTTGATTTCCACCATCTACAAGAAACCCAATCACAAGCCAGGATGAAGCACTTGTCTTATTATAGTCTGTTAAGCCTCTTCGTAGGAGCTTTGTTAATTGGAAACATCAAACCAAATGAAGGGTCTTTGTCTTCTGCACTCGACACTCCGAGAAGTTTGTTATCCGATCTCTGGCAAGATCGGTTTCCCGATCCATTCAAGATATTGGAGAGGATCCCATTAGAGCTCGAGAGGGACCAGAGCGTGGCCCTATCCCCAGCGAGAGTGGACTGGAAAGAAACAACACAAGGACATGAGATAATGCTCGATGTGCCCGGTCTTAAGAAGGATGAGGTGAAGATTGAAGTTGAAGAGAATCGAGTTCAAGCTACCTGATAATGTGGATATGGAATCTGTAAAGGCCAAGCTTGAGAACGGTGTGCTCACTATTAACCTATCAAAGCTGTCTCCCGAAAAGGTTAAGGGTCCAAGAGTTGTTAACATTGCAGCTGAAGAAGACCAAACTGCAAAAATCAGCTCCTCCGAATCCAAAGAACTCTGATTGAATAATCTATCTATCTATACCTTTGAGCTTGATAAGAGATGGAAAGTTATTAATCCAAGAATTAGAGTTTTGTATTGTATGAGGAGATAAATGGTCAATGATGTTATAAACTATCTAGCTACCAAAATATTTATAACCAGCAATAAAATTTTCACGTTTTTGTATTGCAAGATTGTTGCGGCACCTGCATCATCCCAACATTTATATAGCCATAAGCTTGTATCATGGATGAGAACAGCGATCAAACATGTAGAATCTCTTGATCATTAAATTTCAAAGCATTAGATCCAATGTTTTACAATAAAACTTGGCTTCAGAGAGAATGAAGATTAAATGTTTCTTGAAACCACATTATTCAGATAACAGAGAAAAATCCAAAAAAAAATTTGACCTGAGTCCATACAAAAGTGAAAAACATTTGAGAACACTAAAACCAATTAAGCCTTAGATTTCATGAGCTGATGAGCATCAGATGGAGTTGGAAGTGCTGGAATAGCTCCTTTCTGAGTTGTACACACAGCTCCACATGCATTTGCAAATGCAAGAGCTTCCTTCAGCTTTCCTTCATCCTGAAATTACATACATTAATATCTCTACTACTAATCTAATCTAAGACCTGAAAAATGTCTACGTACATCGAGTATGGAGACATCTTTTCCCAGTGAGAAAAGAAATGCACCAACAAAGGAATCACCAGCACCGGTTGTATCAATTGCTTTCACAGAATATCCAGGCACCTTCCCTTTGAATTTCTGCGTTTGAAAAAACATTTGTTTAGATCATTTTAAAAAAGGCACTATCATGTCTCATGTGATTACTTTTTATTTGTCACCTTTGTGTAGTATCTGCAACCTTTCTCACCATCAGTTACAATAAGAAGCTTGAGCTTGTCATGCATTAGAGACAAAACAACATCATCCTTCTCTGCATCACCCCTGGTGAGGAATGTTACCTCGTCATCGCTTATCTACACACACGCGAAATGCGACTCTAAGATTATCCAAAGATGAGGAATTACAATGATTACACAAAACATGGTACCTTGATAATATCAGCCTCGTTCCAGATGCTTTTGATGCCTTCTATGGCAGCCTCAGTGGAAGGCCAAAGAGGCAACCGAACGTTTGGGTCATAAGACAGTAAAATTCCCGCGTCCTTGGCGGTTTTCATAGCAGCCATGTGAGCCGCTCTGCATGGCTCAGAGATCAAGCTAATGGAACCGTAGTGGAAAATCTTTGCCTTCTTGATCAGATCTTTGTTGAGTTCAGATTCTTTCAAGAGCATATCCGCACTCGGGTTCCTGTAAAACATAAACTCTCTCTCACCATTCTTCTTTAGTGTCACAAAGGCCAATGCAGTCCTTGCGTTGGTATCGAAACATACTCCTTCACTGTTCACACCGTTCTTCTTCAATATGTTCACAAGCATGTGTCCAAACTCATCATCACCAAACTAAAAACCATTACACAAACACAGGTCATCGATCAGTTTACATAAGACCAAAATGTTGTACATTATACAAACCTTGCCGATGAAAGCGGATTTGCCACCGAGTTTGGAGATGGCACATGCAACATTAGCCGGAGCACCACCAGGGGCTTTGAGAAAACCGGTGGACTCAGCCAATGAAACACCAGAAGTGTCAGGGACAAAGTCGATAAGCATTTCGCCAAAGGAAACAATCAATGGAGTAGCCATCTTTTTGTGAAATGGAAGCTAACTTGGAACCATTAAGAGAAATATAAACCTCTCTTTTATTAAGGTGGAGAATGTGCAACAGAAGGCATGTAAAGTGGGATGAGGACTAACCAGATCCCTAAAATCCAGTAAAACTCAGTCCAAGTTTTTGACTGTTAAAAAACACCCTCCAATATACAGATCAATAATTTATTAAATCTAGCTTTGATCACTTCCTACCCAATCAGTTTTGCAACTAAGATATATTCAAAGCCAGAGTTTTTTTACTTAGTTGCAGTAACTATAAATCAGAAATTTAGGAACTCGTAAATCATTAAACAAATTTTTAGGAACTCGTAAAATTCGGTTCTGTACTGCATCCTTGTTTTGTTATTTCTTCTGTTTGATTAATCTTGATAGTCTTATTGAATGACCCTGAGGTGTTAAGTGACGATCAGACGACACGCAAGCTCGAACATTTACCAATTATATAACCACAGTACATATACTAAACCACAGTGTTTTTTTTTTTTAACTACAAAATCACAATTTATGCTATAAAAATTCTCAAAATACACTTTAATTCTAAGACAAAAAAAAAATCAGTAACTTTTTTCCAAGAAATTCCGTTTTACAACTATTGTTTTAGATCAAGTTATTTCTTAATAATTAGGTATATTAGGTATGTGTCCACGTTACGCATTTTTCAAAATATTTTTTGTATATTTTTTTAATAAAAATATATAAATGTTGCAATATATTATTTTAATATTTTTCCTAAAAGTTTTTAAAAAATATTTCTTGCCTTATGATATTTTTTATTGCAAAAATCTCATGATTGTAATTTATGCAAATTAGAAATATTCTGATATATAATGAATATCAGGACATCCAAATATATGTATTGAAGAATTTGAGGGTTAATTTCTTTTTTTTTTTATTGATCTCTACCGGAGCAAGTATGTCTTTACGTGCTTCCTCTAATTTTTGTTGTTTACGATGCTCTTCTCCGTACTTCAACCCAACTGCAATGAGATATAAACAAAAGAGAGTTTTATGATGAGAAAACACATGAAATGAGGCCAAAAAGCTGTAACCATCTCTCAATCTCCCTCAATCAAGGCTTCTCTGGTCTTCTTCTTTGAGTTTCCTCTATCCATTGAAATGAGCTTTGAGTGTTAGAAAATATTGATCATGTCCGAAAATTATATTTCATGAATCATCATCAATCTATTTTGAGTAAATTAAGTGATGTTTTGTTTGTAATATTGCAACATCTCAAAGCATATAAACTCGGAGAAGCACATGGGCTTCGTTCCATCAATCTATTGTACGTAAATAAAATGATGTTTTGTTTGTACGATTGCAACCCATCAAGACTCATACATCTCTTCACTGAATCTCCCAAAGAATAATCATGAGACAAGAAAAGAGCAAGATATAAGAGATTGGTCTCTGTAACTAACTACTTAGCTAGACTGTGATAAGCCCAATAGTGCATTTTAGGTCAATCCCGAGCCACACCTTAGGCCGCTATCTCCCGACTGAAATATTGGTGTGAGTAATTGATCATTCCTCTAGACAAACTAAGCTTCTCGGCCATGGTGAATACTCAGATAAACGGGAAAAAGACATGGTCTTTAACTCTTAAGGACTCATTGTTTTTATCTTCCTTGGAAAATACCACTAAAGACTTGGCTGTTTCCAGCAAGAGTTGCTTCCCATTCATAAAAGACAGGAGTACCTGAGAAAGCGATATAACCACTTGCTTCATGTATGGTCTTAGAATGGGATCATCATCAACGCACTGCTTCGCCAACATAGAAATCTGTCCACAAAACAATCATTCTTCACAATGAAAATATGATATGGTTACTACATTTTTCCAACTACTAAGCATATACCTCTTAGTTTACCTTGAATAAACAGTCATGCGGTATAAATCCATCATGTTAGAATCAACAAACTCCTTCAAACTCGACATGTTCATAGAGTCTGGTGAGTTCTTAATAGAAGCCAACATCTGCAACAGAAAAATGAGGGTTCGAATGAATTTTTCATCAAGAAGTGTAATGGTACAGGGGTGTGTAAACTACCAAGAACTTACAATAGATGCCAATACGTGAATTGGTCCACCAACATTCTATCTTCCTTATTTCTTTTTCACAAGTCTAGGAAGTTAACACATGATACCTTGCACACAAAGAACACCAAAACTGTTTCACATTTTTCAAGTTTCATATTTTGGTTATAAAATCTTATATAGGAGATTTACTTTGAATTCATCTATTTGATCTTTCAATTTATTGACTTGTGAACCTTGAGACTTAAACAGCACGCTGGTGGTTACAAATGATGGCCCCCTGAGAGAATCGAGAGTTAGTGTCATGATGAACCTAAAAGGATACACTCATAGAGAAACCAATATACATTGATACAGTCTTACCTCCTTGTTTGCTTGCTGATAAACTAATATTTTCTGATTGACATCACCATCTTTGGTTTCTCGACTCAACTGTCAAAACATCCAAACAGAACAGAGCTGTAAAAACTAAGGAGACAGTTCTTTCTTTTGTAGGTATAACAATCATATTCAGACGTTTTGGAAGTTAACCGCAAACAAGACAAGAATCACCATACTTCCCATCCAACTTTTTCACGGTATACGGTGTTGAGAGAAGTCCAACTCCAATCATCACATTAATCGATGTAACCAAGTACAGAGTTTTAATTACACATGTTTCTTAATTCAAGGCAAGAATCATAGTCGTAACCCAGAATCTTTTTCATAGAGGTACCATTGAAAATGGTTTGAGTGAAGTTGCATCCATAGCCTCCAATGGGCAATGCTTCAGAAAATGAGCCTTTGTGAGACCAAATTGATTGTGTAGCTAAGGCTTTGTCGGATTCTTCATTCCTCTCAGGGAGCAAAAGGGTTTTTGACTCAACATCTAGATTACTTCTGCTCTATCTGTAGAAACTCAGATTACTCCTCAGAGATCCGAAGATTAGTGATGCAGCAAGCATGTAAGAATCAGTTGTTTTCCTGATTGAGATTAAAAAAAAAAACAATCAAATTAACAGTCTCAAAATATCATTCAAATCTCCGAGAATTCAACATGATAAGATGATTTTACTAAGATTCGAGCTTTACAAAGAAAAAAGGTTACAATTACCTAAAGCTTTGAGGCCGTTGGAAGCATCATCCTTGTCGTCGTCACCAGGAAGATTTCCGACATTGCTTTGATAAGTGTCACTGTCGTTCTCGTACTTATTGTTGTCTTATAGATCTTCATCGTCTTCGAACGTAAAATTGGGTTTCTTCTCCTTATCCTTGTTCTTCTCCTCCATTTTTTCTGAAACAAATCCGACACTAATAATCGATCTAGTGAGTATTTTAAAGAGAGAAAGAAACCCTAGAGGATAAAAGGGTCCGACACGAAAAAGGACTTATCTGAGACAAGATTGACGGAGATGGTATCAGGAGAATCGGAGACGCCGGCCAGGAAGGATCGATCTGTTTTTTTTAGAGAATTCAAGTGACATAGAGAAGAAGAAGGGTTAGGGAGACGCTTTTGGTTTGGTGACAATAAGCTTCAGTATACACGACTACAAAAATCTTTAAACAACTGGACTATGACGTGAGAGAAAGTTATAATATAATTGGTTTACACTTTTTTTTCATTAAATTGAGGTGTCAGTCTCGCGTGCAATATTGGTATTGGTGCTAAGTTATCAACACCAGGAAATACTTTCCTCTTATGATACTATTGATTCATTCAGTTACTCATATGTGTACAAACAAACAGATTGGGAGTATGGAAGTTGCTAGATAAAATAAATCAGAAAGGGGTTCCATTCCTAAAAAATCTTACATCCTCTTGGTCATATTCACAGGATGGAAATTGGATCATGAAGAACGTGAATCGAATAGCATTTCTCATTGCACTTCGAGATATATTTTCTATGTATTCGATCATATATTATATTAAATTGTAGAGTTTCTTTTTGTCTTAAATTTAAGGTCGGCTCAATATCTTTAAGTGTGCATATGACTGTTGGCCAAGTTGGCCGAAAAGAAATACAAGTCGAAGTTTATGGCTTCCTAATTCTTTTATGGTATCAGAGCTGAGCAATCCTAATTTTTCCTTTCATCTTCGATTCTTCATGTAATCGCAAGAGAGTCATCTTCTCTCTGTTTTTTTTGCTCTGCTTTCATTTAACAAAACAAAGTTTTGTCATCCTTCGATGGTGCTTCCAACAAGCAATAAAGCCGATCCAAAATACAAGAAAATCTCTATTTATGATCTTAGTGCTAAGGATAATTCTGGTGCAGTTATTTCTTAGTTTGAACTATGATGAGAGGGCAACTAATCTTCGCATGGTGCTCAAAAGTTTGAATTTCTAGATGGAAGCATACAGAAACCACTTTCGATATTAAGTCCAGCATACGTGCCACTTTCGATCGTAATTCAGCGATTGTTTGCTACAAAGTCGTTTGTTCGATTTGCTGAGTAATAGTCCTTATGATATCTTTAATCGCATGTGGTGATCTTTTGATGCTCTTGGAAATGGTTTTTTCAAATGCTTTGACTGTCAATCATTGTTCCTTCTATATTCAAGTTTATACTAACCAGTCTTTTTTAGCGTCAAACTGTTGTAGAAGAAACTACAACTACCAAACAGAAAAATAGGAATAATTTTCAGATCAGGATATTTTGGAAATTGAGCAAATTAAAGCTTAAAGTGAAGACGAAATAGAAAAAAAAATGATTGTTCTTAGTGTTGATAACTTTATAGTCTTTTTACATTTAAGACAGAAGTGTAAAGTTAAAGTTAAGAGATATCAATATGGATTATAGCCCGCGGATTTGGCCCAAATAAACCCATTGCTGCAAAATGGAGATCAAAAAATCAGCAGGTCTCACGAGTTTGATATGTCAAGATTTTTAGATAGTACATATTGATCCGTCTTGGATAAGCGGTTTTGCTAGTCAACCCGCTTCAATCAATGGGTTTTTTCTAAGTTCTTGAATTTAGTTATGTGAGATTGCAAAATTTTATTTCATAGCGAACTTACACGTTTCACTTTAACAACTTTGCCTCACTTACTTTTCGATATACACGTGATCTCAAAGCCACTCAGAATACCTCTTTCGCACTCGTGTTTGATAGTCTTATAAGAAAACTCAAACTCCTTTGTTAAATGTTATCTCTCTAAAAAACGTGAACTTCTACGAAATTCCTAGCCAGCCCATTTTTCTAGAATATGATCATTTATGGCTAACCTAGCTACCCAAGACATATTTCCATTTCGATAAGAACAAATCATTTAGGAAAATATTTAAACTTCTCTAAGTATCATAAGTTCTTGATCTTCTCGTGTATCCTCTCCAAGATATTCAGCCATCTCAGCTTCTCTCATTTTGTCTCATCCTAGTCAGATACAAGCTTCCTAGGCTTCGGATCCTCAGCTCAACATAATCTCCAAGACGATGTCTCTCTTTGATGCACATAGTGATCTATGCCTTGACAGTCATGTGTTATCATAGCTCATAACCTAGTTCACTGTCTCTTCAATCTTTCCCTTTTTATCTTTGTTTGTCTTTCAAGTACCTGTCATTACAAATTGAAAACACATAGCTGAACCATAGAATTATGATTCTGAACTTAAGACATTAGTTAAAATACCAGTGTGAATCCATTGATGCCTAAGCATGTCATAAGTTCAAAAGAACAAAAAAAAGAGAGAGAGAGGTATTAAGCAAGTTCAACAACCAACTAAAATTCTAATCCTATTCCCCCAGAATTCTAAGTGTGTGACCCATAGTATTCCAAATACCGAAAAATGAAGTTCACCCAGGTCACTCCCCCCCCCCCCCCCATAAACTAAGCCCAAAAGACTTATTCATCACTAGAAGCGTCATCATCATCATTTTCTTCAGGGGACTCTTCCTCTTTCTCCAACTCCTCCTTAGAGTCTATCATAACTGACTTACCTTTTTCTCCCCCTGCTTGAGAGCACACAAGTTAAAAATACACATCGTTAATAGAATAATATCAAAATGGAGAAGAAAACATACCTTCAGTCACATCGCGGAGATGAAACACTATGCCAGTCAAGTTCTGAAGACCCTCATCAATGTCACGGAGAGCATTCTAAGTAGAGACTGGGTTGACACATGAGCAAGTTGGCATACGAATTGTGCCAACCTGGCTTACTTCAACATCTTCAGATGCATCATTTGTTGACTCAGGGGACATAAGACGAGCAGCTAAAACAGAGGAAGAGGTATTCTTGCATTTCCCGGAATGAGCTTGATTTTTCTTACATTCAGTCTACTTCTTTACAAATGCTTCACCATTTATGGGGTCCGTCTTCTACTGAACTAGGCTGACTAACTCTTCACCAGAGAATATTTGAGGAGGGTGCTGCATTTCAAGAACTCTAGATATGATATGTGGAAAGACTAACCAGATTTTTTCTTTCTTTTGAATCGTAGAAAGACTCAAAACTTGGCGATACACAAGCTTTCCGAAACCAACCTGAATCCCATGAGCCAATGTGTATATCAGACTTGATCTATCAGTACAGATGTGATTATTATGAGTGGAAATATACCAGTTGAATACAGCGAAGAACACCAATGCAGCATACTTAGGTCGAAGATTCACCGTGCTCAGACCTGTCCAAGAATTGTTCAGGCCTTCCGTCAAGTAGCTTGCCAAAGTATCCTTAGTGAATGCATCAACATATGCTTGAGCCTTAGTTAGGGGCTGGAGATCAAGACATGAGTTAATCATATTAGGAAAAAATTCGTACATCCTTTTACGGAGGAACATGCGAACTCCTTTGTCTGAGCTAGCTGGACGATTTTCCAAGAGATTTGTATATAACTCTCTCACGATCTCATGTATATAGCTCATTAGTCTCCTCACGCTACCCTCGAGATTCCCAATAATGATCAATCCAAGGTAGCCCCACTTATTTCCTTCATCAAAATTAACTATTGTTATGTTAGGATTCCTTTATCCTTAAAGAGAGCGTACATTTCTTTCACTAATTTGGATGTGAATCTTTTGGAGACAAATTCCTTTCTCACATGAGTTGAAGTGCCTGCTGAGCTAGATGGAGGGACTGACTTTGATAACTTTTTCTTCTTGGTAGGTTTCTCAGAGATCTTCCTCTTTTGTCTGATTTTCCTATCTCACGAGAACAATTTCCAATGAGTTTTCATTAGAGGTGAGGGAAGTCAAAGCATCTGCCACTAGGTGCTCCTCATTATTATTCTCTACAGGAACAGTCATGTCTTCTTCATCACCTTCCTTGTTTGACTCAGCTTCCTTTTCACCAATCTTGGAAGACTTAGGATTTTTGATATGTTCTGTTTCATGACCACAGTCAGGCTTTGTCTTGTCATTGTCCTTTCCATTTTCTGATTTAGAGGGACGTTCTAACTAGATCTCTTATTGCTCCTTCTCTTTTGTGTCACTTGAAATCACTGGTTTAGTTCCTCCTTCCTCAGCTGTGGCAAAGGAATTTACGCTTTATGATGGATTAGCGTTGAGGATCTGATCGGAGATGATATTTGGATTGCTTGCGGGTGGATCTTGTTCCCCAAGGCTTGCTTCATCAATTAGCTGAGGCGGTGGAGGATCCGTTAGAGATTGAGATGGTTGTTGGGAAGATCTGGTTCCAACTTTTCCCATGTGAGTCGCCTGCATCGGTTACAGAGGAGGATTTATAGGGTTTGAGCAGAGTTTCTTTAAAGCTTTTTCTTGATTTTTTTATTCTAATTTTTTCTCTCGGTTCTCTTTCCTATTTATGACACTACAAGAAAACAACATTTTTGCGACTCCACGTTTAGTCGCATAATAGTCGTTAAACGCGATTTTACGACTAAATATGGTAGTTATAAATTCTTAGTCGCTAAATTGCATAGTCGTAAAAATAGTCGGCAAGTTACGACTAACAATGGTAGTCGTAAACTAGACGTAGCATGGTCGCAATAGATAGGGACTAATTTTTGACTAAGCTAGCGAAAATTGTGCGGCTAAAGAGGGAGTCTAGAAGCGGTCTGATAAATGTTTTCATCAAAAATTCAATAAACTATTTGACCACTGGACGATTAAAATGTGACCGTATAATATAGTCAGAAAGTAGTCGTAAATATTAGCCACTATATAGCGATTGTGTAGCAACCATTTTAACTACTATCCAGCGACTAATCGGAACATCCATATACGATTATGGTAATGATGCTGCCACTATGTGACGGCTGTTATGTCACTGACTAGTATAGTCACGAATTTGAGTACACCGCGACTACGTACTTCGCTACTATTTTCTGACTGAATAAACAACTTTTTGCAAACACGCGAGATGATTAAACTGAAAGGACATGTACCCAATTTATTTTTCAACAATCCATGCACGTAACAACATGTTTTGTAATAAATCTTGAACTGCAATAATGAATCAACATTACATATTATTACCTAGCCAAAAAGATTCATCATGTATATATACTTTCTCTAGTCGAAGATGCACGCCAACTGATGCATATTAATTAATAAATAAAAATAACATAAATACTATTTAAATTTATGGAAATCCCAAAGGTTGGATCCGATCTATAAATAAACTTATGCGGTTGCCTTCAAAACAATATCGATCTCAAATACTCTACAATATTATTTGTTATAATTCTCCTTTGCATGTTTCCATCTTTTCTTACCAAAATCGTAATGGATTTTTTTCCTAGTAATATTCTAAAAAAAATCCTTCTTGATGACATTAGCGATGACCAAGGTATACACTATTTGGATCAGCTGAAGGCAACATGTAGGGCACTGCAAAACATCAGAGAAAGCTCAGATTTCTATAAGTCGGTCGATCTATACTTCTCCCACATTACTGGAAATATCTGGTGCCCACCTAGGGTTGAACTAAATTCGCCAACAAATGTCTGGAATCCGAAAACCCTTCTGCTCTTCTCATCAGAGGTATATGTCTTTTTGTATATTGCGACTTTTGGGTCGACGGATCGTCGACCTCCAGTGACTGGATTGTTAAAGGAGAGGCTATGATCAAGATATCAACAGATAATCGATGGGAGATGGGGATATATGTGTACTCCATGTTCTGAACCGTGGGTACATCACCGAGCGCGAATTTGAAACTCGAATACGTGTTAAGATAACTTTAAGACAAAGGTATGGAAGGTCAGACAGAAGGTGTGCATTGTTCTATGAGAAGTGAGAAAAATTAGATATCAAAGGGCTTAATAGATGTACGTGTGCTCCGATAAATACTTGGTTGGCTTGGTAGGACTATGGGTTCAAAGGTACAAACATGTGTGATACATTCTTTTGGACCCTTGAGACACTATTCTTCTTCACAATCATGAGAGATAATTTCAGAATTTGGCCCTCTTTATGAAGATCCTTAATTAATATACATGGTTTGTTATATGTATTAGATTATGTAGTTCTCGACTTTTCAAGTATTGTATATAGTATTGTTTTCAAGTACTTAATGAAATTATTAAATTTTTAAAGCGCTAGTGGGATTATTAATCTAATCAAAACGGTTGTAGTGGTGGCATGGTACTCAAGTCGATAAATTATAGCAACCTTTAATGAAAACAGATCAAGTTATAAATCAAGCATCGTAACTCTCATCTCCTAGGATATTAAACCATGATTAGTGTTGATTTGATTGGGGTCTCCAAGAGAAAAACTCCTTAGACCATCTCCAACCCCCACTCCATTTTTTACTCCAAACTTCATTTTGCAGTAATGTTTGCTCCAACTCCACTCCATTTTCAACTGCAAAATGGAGTTAAAAATAAGATTACTCCATATTTGGAGTAAAAAATAGGGTTACTCCATTTATTTGTTTATGGCTGCATTTTTTTACTCAAAAATGGAGTAGGGTTGGAGCAAAACACAACTGCATTTTGGAATTAATCCATTTTGGAATAAAAAATGCAGTTGTACATTGGAGATGCCCTTAAGTGCCAACAGTTCGTGTACATGATAGGCTCTATTTATATTACAAAGACACGTGTGTTGTGTACCAGCTCCTCTCTCTCTCTCTCTCTCTCTCTCTCTCTCTCTCTCTCTCTCTCTCTCTCTCTCTCTCTCTCTCTCTCTCTCTCTCTCTCTCTCTCTCTCTCTCTCTCTCTCTCTCTCTCTCTCTCTCTCTCTCTCTCTCTCTCTCTCTCTCTTGATGCGTCGCTCGAGACATAAAGATATTCAGCTTGATAAAAAAATAAACCCTTTTATTTATTTTTAGGTCATCCATATTATCATTTAACAAATTTATAATTATTATGAAAATATATACCAAACTACCATATTAAAACAATTTGATGTTTTAGAATATATTGCACTCAGATATAACTAATATTTTAGGTAAACATTACCAATATATAGGGTTTTTTTTTTTAAACATAAAGAGGATCACGCAATCCTCTAACCAAAAAAAGATAAAAGTTTATAAAGGTTTACAAAACAGATAAATGATTTAGAAGATGAAATGGGATATAAAATCTTCTTCAGGATATTACTCAGGTACCACAGAAACAGAAATTCATGCATTAGTCCAAGATATATAGAAGCATAAAAAATAAATGAGTTGAAATAGTTTTATGAACAAAGTTGTTGAGGAATCGAGTAAAGTCAGGATTCTCAGCTTGATCATAGATAATTGTTGAAAGCTCTTCTACTCCTTTAAGCCAAGTATAACCTAAGTTATAACAACCAAAAACAAACTTCATAAACATTGAATGCAATGGAGAAATTGATATACGATAATCCTAAACCTAAACATTTAATACACAATACAATAATTTTCACCTAATTACCGATTCAATTTCAATGCTTACCCGATTCTCGTCTTATGTAGAAGCATCTAAGAATTACAAAGACATGTTTATTTGCATCCTTCCAAAACCTTTTGATTAATTCTTCACCATCTTTCCCAATCAATAAATACTGAAGACTCCAGAAGCTAGTAAAAAAAAGAAATTGTTAACTATTATTAGAGAAAAACTACAAAACAACTCATCAAAATATATATAGGACTAAGATTAACTCACTTTATGCCGCGAATGGTAAACTGCAATTTTGGTCCCTTCCAATAATTATGGAGATTTCCAACATGGGTTACAATGCCAAAGACATCTATATGGTGAAAAATATCAATTAGACAACAAATGCAAATAACATGATTATTATAATCCTAAGAAAAATAAATATTTGTTTCAAGTTACCTTTAAGGTAAGGATCATAAACTCTCTGACCTAATATATCTGGAATCGATGTGAAAACCATAACTTGACCTTCCAGAATATTATCATAAGTCACACAGAAAGATGTTTGTAATGTGAAAACCAGCTTGAAGTCGTGAGGGGTCAAGGAATGATAATGTGGTGAAAGAATAACTTGAGCATTTTTAAGCTTAAACCAACGACCCTCAACCAAGTTGACCACCAGAATTTATCAACAATAGAGGCATAAACATATGGCTCTATCTTGATACCCTAATTCAAGAAATGATCCGCTTAATAAAACATGCAAGAATAAAAAAGACAACAACTGAAAGATGGAAAGATATATTACCTCTTCATCGACCAAAATCATTGAGATTGTAGGATCTCCAACAGAAGAAACACACATCCATACACATAGGAGGAAAAAATTTAGATCCAAAAAGATGGGATATTGTTGATTTGAGAAACTCCTCGGATAATCTGAAGAGACATGGTTGATTCTCACTGATATTTTGCACAAAATCTAGAAAGCAAGTAGAATATGAATCGTTTAGGGAAAGAATCTTTATAGTTTCTAAAATTTATGAGTAAAAGGTGTAAAGACAAAAAGAGACAACCCTTGGTTTAGTTAATATGTTTGGGTCTTAACCGCTAATGATATTTTTATTATAGGAACGTATATGTTGGTTTTTATGTCACATATTTGGAGGAAACTAAAAAATTCCAAGTAGTGGTTTGTGTTCAAAGGCTCGATAAGTTTGATCCCAGTGTCTTTGGTAGCTTCAAGTCATTGGCGAGACTTTGTTGGACGAATTCTGAATCCGCTCGGGCCACCCTTACTCCAGAGGTCTCAATCCACTTACCTTCATGTTTTTCTAGTCCAGAGAAGTCATTTACTTGTCCTAAGTAAATGACCATTTCAATCTTGTTTCCTTGCATAAGTAAAATCATCAAGATATAGCCAGAACCAGTGCAGCCTTTCATGTCAAAAATTCAGTCAAATGCATTTTACATACTCTCTGGTCGGCCAAGATGTAACTCCAATATGGACCATATTCAAACACATAGTATGAGTAGACCCGAAAAATCTTAACTCTGAAGCGCCAGACAGTTTTGTCTCTATTATGTTGTGTTTTTTCTATGTAGTTGTAATGGACCATGGTATTTTGGTTATGTTTCGTTAAAATGAAAGTGGGAGAGAAGTCAGTGAAAGGGATGATTACAACGACGAAATAACTTCCTCTCACCAAACAATGAACTTAAATTAAAGACGATACAAGAAATGAGGGTTTTAATAAGTTGCCTCGAGCACCACATCAAAATAGAGGGAAGAGACATATTGTTATATGCCACATACACAAGTTGTTGTACGTGGAGTCTGTCTCTTTGAGACCACAATCAAATCAATATTAGTCATGGTAAATATCATGCAAGCAAAGAGTTACGATGCTTGGTTAGCTTACTCTATTTTTTCATTATAGATTTTTATAATATCTCACATAAAGGAGTACAAAAAGCTTAAAACAAGAGAGATGAATCAAGCTTTAGTGAACCTTTACTTTTACAAATGACAAGTGTTCTATTAGTATTACGCCACCACATCGAATTTGTTCCTACAAAAAACGGCTAAATTAGACTGGAGCCTCTAAGCCCTTAATCCATACACTGGTTTTGTGTTTTGTTCTATTATAGCCTCTGGGCTCTTGAACTGTATACTGGTTTGATTAAGATCATTTGGAAATCCTATGTTTATTTTTTTTTATGTTTTTCTTTTGTCATATACTCCATGCAATTGTTATATATTACATGCAATTGTTATATACTTAATTTTGAGGTTTCATCTTTTCTTTTACTACATTCTAGTCTCTATTAATTATATGTCTTATTAGTTTTAACCCTTAAAAAAATTCTATCTTATATTGTATATGTTATTTTAATAAATTTTATATTATTTATAAAATAAAGGAATAGTTTAAATCAAAATTAAAAATATTCATTTAAAATATTAGAAAAAACATTATACATCAAAAATTATGACAATTACAATGACATATTTGAAGTGTTGGTAGAGATTTATGATAACAATTAAAGTTTAATTAGAAAAATGACAAAAAGCTAAGTAAGAACTTTATGGACGTATCGCATTGTAAATCATTTTAGCACAGACACATCATATTTAGTCATCACTGTATACTGATTATATATATATATATATATATATATTCCCATTTGCATTATGTTTCTGGAATTTATAAAATTTCAAACCTATTGGTATGATGAAAATGAGATTAAATTCAATGAATACAAATCTCAAACGGAAGATATATGAGGACAATAACCAAAATGCCATGCTTTATTCATGTTTAGGTATTTAAAAAAAAACCTAAAAACCTCAAATTTGAGGTTTTATTCACTCCAAAAAAAACCTTAAATCCTCAAAATTTAAGGTTTGATCTTTGTTTTTACATTCTACTCCAAACAAAAATTTTTTAGGGTTGGTTGGATGCCACAAACCTCAAAATTTGAGAATTTGAGGGTTGGTTGGAAATGCTCTACAAACGTAAAATACGAAAGTATATTTTTCTATTTACTATTTTTTAATTTTAGGGTTTAAAAACTATAAAAAATTAGTTCTTAAATCTTTTAGTGATTTATATTCAATCATACTTTATATTATGAGCAAACGTTTTTTTAACTAAGTTAAATAAAGAAGTATGCATTTTAAAAAATAGAGACAATAAAAAAGAAAATATGATGAGTAAATTATGCCTACAAATGAGTAATAATTCAAAAAAAAAATTCCAAATTAATTTGGGAAACCAAAACCCAATTTTTGACAAAACATTTCAATTATCCGCCTTAACTTAAGAATTTTCGACAAAGTGTCAAGCAATTATTAATTACGACACCCTGATTTTATTTTTTCTTCCTCTTTTCTAAAATCTCATTCGAATCATCTCGCTAATCTCTCTCCAAATCCTCTTCTTTGCCCACCCATCTCTAACTAATATCTCTTCTTTGAGAAGAAAGTCAGGCGGGCACTGGCAGCTTCTCTGCTGATAGAGCAAATTTTAATCCCTATTCTAACTGCAAGTGTACAGTGTCGAACGATGTAATATCAAGGGTATCAAATCCACAGAGACTCAAGTTTCACGCGATAGATTATATGTAATCGAAGGTAAGAAAGAGAGATGTAAGCAGTAAACAGAGCAAGTAAAGTAAATAGTGTGTGATCAATAAGCGAAAGCGTCAGGTTTAGGGAAGTTCTCAGAAAATCGGGAATATAGATTAACCAATCAACAAGATTCAAATACCGATGTTCTAGAACTAGAGTCACTAACATATAACAAACCAACTCTCGCTGCGAATGCTAACTATGTCTAACAACCTAGAAAGCCAAAAATCTCTTTGCGAATTCTAGAGTTCTAAACATGCATTTAATTTAGGTTCGTTCGTTCACAATTTCCCTATACCAAATCTCTTTGCAAATAGACAAATTGCTCACTAGGTTCTTTTCTAGCTAATAAACCAACTCTCGCTGCGCTAATCAACCTGATGACAGTAATCTAAGTAGCTAATTCAAATTAAGCATTAAGAACAACCTAGATGAAGAACTAGATGTTTTGAATCCCAATTAATTAATCAATCTATAATTCCATGAAATTCCTAATGAGAATCCATAAACCTAACAAGAGAACTACTGAGACATGGCAATTATAACAACATACATGATCAAAGTAGATATCATAAAAATCAAAAGAATAAGAACACGGGTTCGAAATCTCTTCTCTCTCGAGTACAAGACTGTTGGTGCTGGATTTCCCTCTAAGAAATCCGGCCCATTAACAAACAAAACAAAGGCCCATAATCATGAGCCCGCTCCATAATCAAGACAGAGAGATCGACCGTCATCCTTTTTGAGCCCATACGACCAACATCTGGACAAGGCCCAGACAACGCCGAAGTGAGAGGCGATCGAGCTCGAGCTCGATAGGAGACGATGTAGAGGTAGAACGACCTGGTCTTCGTCGGTTCAGCCGATTCTCGCGAATCTCGGAGATCATTATCACGGCGAGGCCAAAATATCGAAACAAGAAGATCAAAGTCGAGAGTATTTAAGAAGTGGCGATTCATTCAAGACATTCCAACCCTAATCAAGAACACTTCGACTAGATATATCGATTATCATACTTTGTACTCTCTATTCGATTGTGTTTGTTCTATCTCGACGATCAATCTCAATAAAGTCTTTGATTCATAGGAAATCTATTTCATCTTTATATCCAAAAGTCCAAATCCACTATTACAAATTCTTGGTGTGAATCTCAGACCTCACATTTGGCGCCGACTGTGGGGACTATCTATAGTTTTTCCTGTCTTAAGAATCAGATCCTAGATCCGATAGATCGAGATGAATCCCGACCAATCTGGCTCTCCCAGCGCCACACCACCAGTCGACCACCCTCTAACGGTAGACAACGTTCCTCAGAACACCACAGGGGTAAGAACCATGGGTCAGACCGATGGCGTGTTGATGAGCTCTTCCTCAGTCTCCACGACTTCGGCACCAGCCGGCTCAGTCGCTCAAACGATCGCGACGAGCCAGACTCCGACAAATGTTTTGTCAGGAACTAACGATTCGAGCCGGAACTGGGTATGGATGAGAAATGGTTCGACTTCCGCCCCTGCTTCAGGAGGCGGATCTGGAACGCTCAGGCCTAACTCGCCACTGCCTACTGCTCCACAGCGACAAAGCCCGGACGACCTCGCTGAAATCCGCTCGATGTTGAACCTGTTGGTAAACCAAACGAGAAGCAACGAGGCAAACGCACGGGCCCAAGAGATCGCAAATCGTTCTCTGGCCGCGCAGCTCGATGAACAGGAACGGCGCATTAACGCCCGTCTTGAAGAGCTCGCTAGCCAAAACCAGGGGGTAGATCAATGCGCGATCCGCGAACCCCCATAAGTCCTCCACCGTGAACACGCTTGGACTTTTCCCAGGTGGTAACACCCCCGGGAACGTCGGGAAATTTCGCTAGTACGTCAAATAGCGGCTTCCGCCCTATAACGACCCCTATTGCGACACCGACTCCATTCGGTTTGAGTTCTATGGTCACAGATCTGACCGGATCGGGAAACCGACCATTACCCGGACCACCACCTTTCCCGAGTAACTCCAATATCCGGCCGAGGCAACTAGGAGGCTCTGATTTTGCCTCGAGCTTGGGACATCTTAACGGACCTAATACAATACAGTTCCAAACGCCACAGATCGACCAGACAAGACCGATTCCAACAATCGATCTTCTCGACCCGGTTTTCCCGGAACAAACGTCGAATCAGGAACAAGCACAGTTCACACCTACAGCAGGCGATGAACATGATATGCTAAGACAATACATCGAGCAGGCTAAAGCCCAATTCGTTAGTCTGAGCTCGAAAGTTCACATGGCAACGAGCGCGGCACCCGACATCGATCGAGTGATCGAAGAAACGCGACAAACGCCATTCACGGACCGGATCGCCTTCGCGAGAATCCGGGAAATCAAGAAAACGAAATTTTCAGAATTCTCTGGGAAATCGGACCCTAAAGCCCACATCAGGGCATTTCGGCTAGCAATGGCAAGGGTATACCTTACTGACGAGGAAAGAGAGCCGGCTTTCTGCAGGCTCTTCGCCGAAAACCTATCGGGCTCCGCCCTAGAATGGTTCGCTGGACTGGAAGAGAGATCCATCGATAATTTCACCCAGTTCATGATGGCTTTCCTCAAACAATACTCTGTCTTTATCGAGGAAAAGACTACTGAGGCAGCTTTACTTGGCGTCTCTCAAAAACCCGACGAGACACTTCGCTCGTACATTGACCGATTTAAGGAAATAAAGTCCAAGATCGCGAACCCATGAGACGAAGTAGCTATAGAAGCACTGAGACGTGGACTGTGGTACTCTACCAGATTCCGCGAGGAAATAACAGTCCGCGAACCTCAAACACTCGATGACGCCCTTCATCGCGCATCGGCCTTTGCTCGCCTCGAGGACGAAACCACTGCCCTCAGAGAAAAGCACCAAAAAGAAAAGAACTCGTCGGGCTCATAGAACTCGAACTCAAAAAAGGATTCCCGTAAATCAGGAAACGTTAATGCGGTCGAGAGCCCGAAGAGCTCGAAGAAATTCGAGTTCGACAAGGATAAATTCTGTGATTTTCACAACAAAAGAGGACACTCGACTGAGTGCTATACTCGAGCCAAAGCCGAGGCTCAAAAACGAGAGTCCAAAAACAAACAAGAATCAGAAGTCGAGGAGGAAACTCCATCTGACAAAAAGGAAAGTAAACAGACCAAAGAGTCGAACACCAAAAAGCCTTCTCAGAACAAACGAGAACGGTCCAAGGAGTCGGAATCTCCCGAAGCCCTCCCTCAAAGGTCGCGAAAGCGAGTTGAAGTCATTCTTGGCGAACTCAGCTTGTGCGGCACCCCAGGAGGCTCGGCGCTATCCCTGCCTCCAGCTCCTATTAAGAGTTTACGCTCACGAGTTAATCTCCCTCGTCTATGCGGGGGGGGGGGGGGGGGGGGTGTACGGGCCATACCCCCTAAACGAGTTAACTTCATCTTCGGTGGCTCCAAGCTATGCCGAGACTCGGTCAACTCAATCAAATCTCTTCAAATAAGAGTCGAGACCGACAAAGGGGGGAAAATCCCAATGTTAGGTCCAGACCATGAAATCACTTTCCACGAGAGCGAGACAAACAATCTTGACAAACCACATGACGATGCTCTCCTCGTTTGTCTAGTAGTTGGAGATGTCGAACTCTCGAGGATAATCATCGACACAGGAAGTTCGGTGGATGTCCTCTTTTACGACGCATTCAAAAAGATGGAGTTCAACGACTCCGAGATCGTCGAGGAAAAGACACCGTTGGTAGGGTTCGCTGGCGAAACAACATATTCAATGGGCTCTGTCTTCGCCCCAGTAATAGCTGGAGGATTTCGAAGAATGATGGAGTTCGTCGTAGTATATCGACCAGCTCTCTACAACGCAATTCTAGGTCGACCGTGGATATACGACATGAAAGTTGTACCATCGACCTACCATCAATGCGTAAAATTTCCAACTCCGAAAGGAGTAAAAACCATTTACGAAAGTCAAAAGATTTCCCGCAATTGCTATATGAACGGGTACAAGCAGATTGAGAAATCCCACGCGTAGCAATTACAGAAAGAGGAAGAGCTCGCCACTATGCAAACCAAAAGGTCGAACGACCCAAGCCAAAAAGGACCTCCAAAGGACCTCACAACCCAAGTTTGTATAGACGACGCTCATCCCGAAAGACTTGTCGGCATCGGAATTGACCTATCGGAGCCAGTTAAAATGAACTGATCTCTTTTCTTAAACAGAACGTCGACTCCTTTGCCTGGTCTTCAGCAGACATGAAAGGGATCAACATCGACGTAACCAGCCACGAGCTGAATGTCGACCCAGCTTACAAACCGGTAAGACAAAAACGTCGAGCTCAAGCCGTCAACGACGAGGTCGATCGATTACTGAAAATTGGATCGATCAGAGAGGTCAAGTACCCCGACTGGCTTGCGAACCCCGTAAAGGTCAAGAAAAAGAACGGGAAGTGGAGAGTCTGTGTAGACTTTACAGACCTCAACAAAGCATGTCCGAAGGACAGTTTCCCACTCCCACACATCGACCGGTGGTCGAAGCCACCGCCGGACACCAACTACTGTCCTTCATGGATGCCTTCTCGGGGTAAAACCAAATACTAATGAACCCCGAGGACCAAGAAAAGACTTCGTTCATAACTGATCGAGGCACGTACTGCTACAAAGTCATGCCTTTCAGACTAAAAAATGCAGGAGCAACTTACCAACGCCTCGTCAACAAGATGTTTTCAGGACTCTTGGGTAAAACCATGGAAGTCTACATCGACGATATGCTGGTCAAATCTTCCAGGTATGAAGATCATATCCCCCAACTAAAAGAATGCTTTATCATTCTCAATAAATACGGGATGAAACTCAACCCAGCGAAGTGCACATTTGGGGTCCCATCAAGAGAATTCCTCGGCTACTTAGTAACCGAAAGAGGGATCGAAGCAAACCCTAAACAGATCGCGACATTTATGGAGATGAAATCTCCCAAAATAACGTGAGAAGTCCAGCGTCTGACTGGCAAAATAGCTTCTTTGAACCGCTTCATCTCGAGGTCGACTGATAAATGTCTACCCTTCTATCACTTTCTCAAAGCGAACAAGAAGTTCCTCTGGGACGAAAAGTGCGAAGAAGCGTTCGCCCAGCTCAAGTATTATCTGAGCGAACCACCTATATTGGCGAAACCAGTGGAAGGGGAACCCCTCTACCTCTACCTAGTTGTCTCTACGGCAGCAGTAAGTGGAGTCCTGGTTCGCGAAGAACAAAACGAACAACGGCCGGTGTATTACATCAATAAAACCTTAATTGATGATGAAACCAGATACCCCGCCATGGAAAAACTTGCTTTAGCGTTGGTCACATTGACTCGGAAACTCCGACCATACTTCCAATCGCACTCAATCATAGTGATGACCTCTCAACCGCTGAGAACCATCCTTCACAGTCCAAGCCAGTCAGGTCGACTGGTCAAATGGGCTGTCGAACTGAGCGAGTATGACATCGAGTTCAAGGCTCGGACGTGCTTAAAAGCGCAACTACTGTCTGATTTCATAATTGAACTCCCTCCAACCATCGAACTCGACCCAACTTCTGCCAAGAGATGGAAACTCCACGTCGATGGAGCTTCCTCGAGGCAAGGATCCGGGGTCGGAGTAAAACTGGTCTCCCCCACGGGAGAAGTATTAGAACAGTCATTCAGGCTAGGCTTCGCCGCATCGAATAACGAAGCAGAATACGAGGCGTTAATAGCCGGGCTCAGATTAGCAATAGCGATAGGAGCCCGGGAAGTAGACGCTTTCAGTGATTCCCAATTGGTCACGAGCCAATATCATGGCGACTACGCAGCCAAAGATGAACGTATGGAAGCATACCTGCGGGTAGTCCATGCCCTCGCCAATCAGATCGAATTCTTTGATCTAACACGGATCCCGCGAGGGGAAAACACCGCTGCCGATGCCCTGGCCGCGTTGGCATCGACATAAGATCCTAACCTCAAGAGGATCATACCTGTCGAGGGGATCGAAAATCCAAGCATCGACATAGCCCTAAAAGCTCTATCCTTGAACGAAGACGAGCCTACCAAAAAGGACAACGTCGAACACAAGGAACTGCACGAAGAAACTAGTCGCGACATCATCGAGATAGATGATGATCTCGACCCAAGAAATGCCATGTACGTCGCGAACGCTCCTGATGGACCAATCCAAATTGCATCCACCAGTCAGGGACCCGAGCCCAACGATGGAGAAGATTGGAGAACTCTGATTATTCAATACATAACAAACGGCGAAGTCTTTGACGACAAATGGGAAGCGCAAAAACTTAAGACACAAAGCGCGAGGTACTGTGTCATGCAAGGAGAACTTTTTAAAAGAAGTCTCTCTGGACCTTACCTCAAATGCCTCGATAAGAAGCAAGCCCAAGCCGTGATCACACAGGCCCATGAAGGATCCTGTGGAAGCCATTCCGGAGGACGAGCTCTGGCCATACGAATCAAAATACAAGGCTATTTCTGGCCAACAATGGCCACCGAATGCGAATCCTTTCCAGAAAATGCGACAAATGCCAAAAGCACTCCCCGGTTATCCAACAAACATCGGAGAAAATCTACTCGATCTCCTCGCCATACCCATTCATGCGATGGGGAATGGATATCGGGGGACCTTTAGTCGCATCCGGCAAAAATAAAGCTACACACCTATTGGTGATGACAGACTACTTCACTAAATGGATTGAAGCAGAATCATACCAAAAGGTTAAGGCGTTCACGTTAAGAAGTTCGTCTGGCGAAACATCGTTTGCCGACATGGACTACCCCACGAGATCGTCACCGATAACGGATCTCAATTCATATCAAACATGTTCAAAGAGTTCTGTAGAACCTGGAACATAAAGCTGACCTACTCAACGCCCCGTTATCCTCAAGGAAACAGACTGGCGGAAGCAGCTAACAAAGCGATCATGAACAGCCTTAAGAAAAGACTCAACGAGTGCAAAACAAGCTGGAGCGATGAGCTCCCAGCCGTACTCTGGGCTTACCGGACTACTCCCCGCAAATCCACCGGCGAGACTCCCTTCTCGCTAGCTTATGGAATCGAGGCGGTAGTACCAGCCGAAATCTTCGTGTCAAGCATCCGCAAAGAAGAATGCCCACGGCAAGAGGAACTTAACATCAAGATGATAACGGACGAGCTCGATCTCGTCGACGAAAGGAGGAATCTCGCACTAGCTCGAATCCAGAACTACCAACAAGCCGCAGCTCGCTACTATGATTCCAGAATTAAAACTCGAAGGTTTCAAGTAGGGGAACTCGTCTTACGGAAAGTGTTCGACCATAAAAAGGAAGAACACGCTGGAAAGTTAGGAGCAAAGTGGGAAGGTCCTTATCAGGTCACCGATGTTGTGAAGGACGGGGTCTACCGACTCAAGTCGGTGGAAACCCAGAAGCCTGAACTACGACCCTGGAATATCATCAACCTCAAAAAGTACTTTCACTAAGAGTACGCAACATAATCGAACTACGAAATAGCTTGATCCCCTTAAAAAGGTACGTAGGCAGCTCGATCTCGAGCACAGCCGCCCCCCCCCCTACACAAAGCTCTTACCGAGCTCGACAACTTCAAACGAAGTCATACTAGCTTATCTTTGTGAAATCAAAATAAGTCTCTCGATCAATGTCTCTTTCCGTTGAAAATGTTAGAGTCGTCGCGAAATACTTCGCCTTTACATTTTACCAAGTGATATGAAATTATCTCTTCAAAAATTAAAGTGATATGAAATTCTCTCTTCAGAAACAAATGATACGAAATTATCCCTTCCGAGCGACCTGAAATGGCCTCTTCTAAGTAAAGTGATATGAACCTCCTGGGTCATGTCCACCTCTCCGGCTGCAATCTCAGCGATGAGTTCAATGTTGGCCAAAGTTTCTTGAAGACGAATTTTGGCACTGGTCTCGATCTTCCTCTTCTCGGCTTTCTCCTTGATCCCGGCCAGAATCAAAAGGTACTGGTCATTGAGCTCCTTTCGAGCCCTACGAAGAGCGGCTCGGCTCGACTCCTCGACAGCTCTAACCTGAGCTTCAGCAGCGCTAAGCTGACGAGACAGCTCCTCCTCCCTCCTCTCGAGGTGCGCGATCCTGGCATCCATAACAGCATGGTCTGCAACCCTCTTCTTCAAACGCTCTCCCTAGCCAAAGCTTCTTGGAATTCGGCGTTCATCTGGGTGGAAGCCTCCCGAGCGGACTCGAGCTCGTAGGTCTGAGAATCCACCACCTCGTTCTCAGACCGAGCCGCATACGTATTCACAACCTCCAGAGCCTGCGAAGAACGTCAAGTCAGCGAAAAGAGACAAGAAAAGTTAACACTCCAAAGAAAAGGGAGCCGAAACAAAACATCTCACCTTCCCAACGACAGCCATCATTTCAGTATACGCGCTACCAAGAATCATTTCCCCGATAACCGGGAGTTGAGTGCCCGTGGGCCTAAAGCGCCTCAGCAGACGGGCCGCACCTTCCGGGTCGTTCGCAATAGAACACTCTTCTTGGTCCGATCCTCCCGGACTCCCTCCCGCGTCTACCCTACGACGCTTCGGTGAGGGAGGGAGAGACCCTCCTCGGCTCCGACGATCCGCCCCTCCAGAGCCATTCAGGCGAGGGTCGAATAGAGCGGCCCCTCCGGACTGAGACAGAACCACCTCCCGTTCGACCAAAGGGAGAGTCGCGTTAGCGACCTCTGCAATCGTCTCCTCCGTGCCCGTCGCCAGAGGAAGCAGGGTCTGAGCAGGAGGAGGGGGACAATCCGGAGGAGGAGGAGGGGCCCGACCAAGGGCGAAGAGAATGGCGTTACTCAGATCGCCCGCCTCTATCTTATCGACTAGTTCGACCGGGTCTTTCCCGTTCCGACGACTGCTTACTCTACGAGACATTTCTCGTGAGGAGGGGTGCTAGTAGTCGAGCTATCATCCGGGAGAGGTTGAGCTATAAAATGAAAAGAAAGAGCGAATCAGACAAATCGTAATGACGATAAACAAAACTTCGCGACCAAACGACTCACTTTCTCCTGCCCATTCGGCGATACGAAGCGGAGGCTGAGTAACTTGAGCCGGAGGAGCCTGGGAAGGCACGGGAGGAAGTAGCAGGTTTGGGAGAACCTGAGGTCGATCCAGCGGGGCTCGCTCAAGGTCGATCCGTAGAGCATCTTGCACACGCTCAACTGTGAAGCTGCCCCAATTAACGGGGCAACCAAAAGGGATCGAGCATTAAACCTCGAATCTTACCAACACTGGAAGTCCACTGAGATGGGATGACTGAGTAGTCGAACTCCCCGACCGAATGGTGAGTTATCCTAAAGAAGAAGTATCGATCCTTCCATACATCCTTTGTCAGAACGTCGTCGAGAATACGCCCGAAACGAGGAGAAAGATCGTACGTCCCCGGGAAGCGAGTATTATGCTTTACCGAGCAAACTCGCATAAGCTCCTCGGACCCGAACTCGATTCCCTCTTCTGCGGCCTGCCTCCGAGTCCGATGACGTACCGGACGAAGTTCGGCGTCATCTGCTGGAACGCCAACTGGAGCCGGGCCAGTACCAAAGAAATCAGGTGGGGAATAGGAAAGAAAAGCCCGCACTTTTCAAAGTACGCGTAGGAGGCACAGCAGTAGCCTTCCACGATGGTCTCCGAAGAAACTGCCGGCAACGGGATGACTATCTCTACTTCCGGTGGAATCCGGCACTCCCTTCGTAACCGTTGAATATGATTCACGGTTAAGACGGACGGCGGATGCAGACCGAATGATCCCGCCGCTGTGCTCGTACTAGCCCATGTCGCATCTCTAAGAGCCATAGGAAGCGGGGTATCGGAATAAGGAAAGCAAAGGGTTTTCAGGAAGAAACTTTTCCGACGACAAAAGAAAAATCAGAACGAGAGAAAAGACTAAGCAAAAGTGAGAAGAGAAGAAGTCACCCTCGGCAATATGAGAAATTATCCATAGTGGAAATCGTGCAAAATCTCGACCGTGCGATTCCAAACTCGAAATAATTACGAGAAAATCAAGACTGTTGGGACTCCTCACTTTCCCCTTGTCTTAACCGTTGATTCGAGATGGACGGCTACGAATGTGTGACAGCCGGGTCACGTCAGCGAAAGATCGAGTCCGAAAAGACTCTTTGTGACCCTCGAATCTCAGCCGTTAGTGATCGGCCAGATCCACGGTGGAAGATGAGACCCTCTTAACGAATATACGCCATAACTGCCGACGCGCTAACAAACAGGTCAGTTCGATCCACGCGCCTATCCTTGACCATTGGATCAAAAACAGATCTACGGACGGGACAAAAGTAATCATTAGGTCTTTCACACCTGAGGCACGCGCTTCTTCCCGAGAACGTCCACCGCCCATAAACCTCGACTTGTCGAAATTAATGGGCTGGGGGGCTATTGTTGGTGCTGGATTTCCCTCTAAGAAATCCGGCCCATTAACAAACAAAACAAAGGCCCATAATCATGAGCCCGCTCCATAATCAAGACAGAGAGATCGACCGTCATCCTTTTTGGGCCCATACGACCAACATTTGGACAAGGCCCACACAACGCTGAAGTGAGAGGCGATCGAGCTCGAGCTCGATAGGAGACGATGTAGAGGCAGAACGACCTGGTCTTTGTCGGTTTAACCGATTCCCGTGAATGTCGGAGATCGTTATCACGGCGAGGCCAAAATATCGGAACAAGAAGATCAAAGTCTAGAGTATTTAAAGAAGAAGTGGCGATTCTTTCAAGACATTCCAACCCTACTCAAGAACACTTTGACTAGATAGCTCGATTATCATACTTTGTACTCTCTATTCGATTGTGTTTGTTCTATCTCGACAATCAATCTCAATAAAGTTTTTGATTCATAGGAAATCTATTTCATCTTTATATCCAAAAGTCCAAATCCACGATTACAAATTCTTGGTGTGAATCTCAGACCTCACAAAGACCACCCCCAAAATCTCCTAAACTCTGATAGAATAAAAGTAGCCTAAACAATGGCTCAAAAACCTAATTAATTTCTAAAACATGATTTGGGTCTTACTGTAAATATGAGAAACTTCTGGGTAAATCTTGCAAATCTCCAAAATCTGTATTTTTGACGCGCAGGAATTTCGTCCTTCAGTTGTGTCGACCGACACTAAATTAGTGTCCATGTATGCTGAAAAATCACTCCAAAAGCTCCCAGAATCTCCAAATAAGCTCCAAACGTACCTAAACCTGCAAAGAACTCAAAAGACTCCAAAAACAATTAAAAGACTCTAGATAAAGACTTATACCATGGCTTGAAAACATGTAAAAACCATGATATATCATCTGCCCACCCATCTCTAACTGATATCTCTTCTTTGAAAGTCTTATTCGAGGCTCTCAATTTCATCGCTAACTTTGGCATAAACCCTGTCGACCCTCTCAAACTCTTCTTTGGATCTCTCAATCACGAAACCCTCCGTAATACGATGCCTACAACAACATGTAAAATAGGACTTTAGGGTGTGTGTTAAACCGTCTAGTTTGCTTCTGCTTTGCTTTGCTTTTCTTTTGAAACGAGATTGCTTCTGATTCTGATTGTTGGTTTGCTTATGATTTGCTTGTGCTGGAACAACTAATTTTGGTTCTACAGTTTGTAAACGACTCTTATATTCCTCTATCAGCTTCAATATGATCTTCACAGTCTGGGTAAGTTGGGTTTTTTTATGAGTGTTTGATGAGTTCGAGTCTATGATGGTTATGATGTTAATCTTATAGTTATTAAGCAACTGGGTTTGATCTTTCAATTTAACTATTCTTTGTGTCTTGTTAAGTTCGAGTGTCTGAGCGTTTACAAGATAGTGTTTGTATCATTTGAGATACGGCCAAACCATCCATAACTTTCTTATATTAGTGTTTACCTAGGTTTACTCATGGCAGAGAATCAACATTTTTAGAGGAGATTTGTCAAAGATGGTTGAAAGACATGGTTAGCACTGCAAATGACTGCAGAAGCACTGCGACCTCAGGAGCTCTGAACAAATGAATATAGCTACATTTTTTTAAGGTTAAGTGACATTTTTCACAATCCACGTTTATAAAGTCATCTCATGTTCTTTATTTAATTATTTTTCTCTTATTGTTTGTAACTATCACAAGCCACTAAGAAGGATGGACGAAGAAATCCTTATGGATTCGAAAGCATCAGAATAAATTTTTTAATGGGAAAGTGCAAGCAGCCTAGAGAACTTTCATTGTTTGTAGCCCAGCAAAAGCAACTAAAGGAAGCTCAACGTAAAACTATAACACCATATGCTCCGTAAGTTACTTATCACTATTTCTTTCACTTGCTAATTTCTTGGGTATGATTTGGCAACTCCTTAATGCTGGATTTTGCATATGTAGAAAGTTTGTGTCTATATGCTACACATAAGTATATAAGTTACCAATATTATTTTGAAGCAATGTGTTTTATATTTCGTGTACCATTCAAATTACGGTATCATGAATTACCAAATATTAAATTGAAATTAATCCAAATTTTTATTTTTACGAATAAAAGTCACTAATCAGTCGTCAATTAATCGCACTACACACAAATTAGTTGCAAAATATTTACCATCAGCGTATTTGGATTTTCCGAGTAGTCGCTGAATAGTCGTTAACTAGTCATTAAACCGTCGCCAAGTAGTCATTGTATATTACGACTAAGTTATGAGTATATTAGACATTAGTCGCCAAGTAGTGACACAATCATTACTATAATCGAATTTGGATGTTCCAATTAGATGTTGCATATTTGTTAAATTAGTCATTAAACAGTCGTTAATTAATGAAAAAATGTTTATCATAATCATATTTGAATGTTCCTATTAGTCGTTGTATCACCGGTAATCAATAAACATTCTCTAAACAGTCACCATATATTACGACTAAGATATGATTATATTAGACAATCACGTAATAGTCGAAAGGTAATGGCCGAATTAGTACCATAATCGTATATGGATGTTCCAATTAGTCGTTGACCTAATATTACAATGTCTCCAATTTGTCGCCAATTTTTACTACTACATTTGATGAGGACATCAAGTCAACATCAACCCAGTAGCATGGAGAGAACATAAATAAACCAACCAAGATCCATGGAGAAAATCAACCCGAGCACACCAGAGACATATGTTCATATCTTGAAGCATATATTCCTAACCAGAAGGTTAAGATACAACGAAAATTGTTCCAGAGACCTAACTCATCAAGGAGTCACAGAGAAGTGGAATTGGTTCAAAAGCTTTCCACATGTAGAAGATATTCAAGTTACAATTAGGTAGACTTGAAAGCTCAAGACTTTGGAGAACTTGTGTGGCGCAAAAGATGATGTGGACTACGCAGGCGATGACGTGGAATACAAGTCATCAGTTGATTAAAATCGAAGATACACAGGATCGAAGTTATGGAAAGTTTCTGTTTCACGGGAAGTTGAGGATCTACCAAGAAGATACGGGAGGAGATTGCGTGAAGTATATAAGAGTACAAAACCTAGGAGATTAGGTCAAGCGTTCGAAGCGCAAAAAGACTTGAACGGCTTTTGAGTGAAACACAGAGAGAACGTGAGCGTCTCTATTCTGGTGAGCGAATATACGAGAGAAGTGCAACTGTTGTTGTATGGTAAGGGTTGGGTAGATTAGGATTTGGTCAGTGTCGATTAACGTGGTGAAGTCAAGTTAATCTGATTGAACAAGTTAAGGTCTTAATTTGTTCAAGAGAATCTTAATAAAAAGTTGAATTTTGAGTTATTCACAAATCTCGCATATCCTCAGAGTTTTCATTTGGTATCAGACCGAGTCAATCTAATTTTCAGGTTGAGATCTTGGAAAGGATATGGAGTTTAAAGAAGTCGTTGCATTTCAAAAGCCCATCATGTTGGACGAAGGAAACTTTGGTCACTGGAAAGTACGGATGAGACATGTCATTCGTTCTATTGATGAAGCAGCTTGGCATGCAGTGATAAATGGTTGGGAAGAACCTACTGAGATCAAGGAAGATAAGTCAAAAGGTCCCAAACCACTTGAAAGATGGTCAGAAGAAGAAAGGAAAGCATCTAAGTTCAATTCTCGAGCTATTTCTACTATCATGTCTGCGGTGGATGCTGATCAATTCAAAATTATCCAAGGGTGTGAGACTGCAAAGGAGGCATGGGACACACTGGTAAATCACTTCGAGGGTGACACATCTGTGAAACGGACTCGCCTTGATCACTTAGCATCACAATTTGAAAACTTGAGAATGGGAACTGATGAATCTATTGGAAGTTTCACTGCAAAGCTGAGCACTATAGCGAATGAAGCTTCTGTTCTAGGGAAGAAGTATCAAGAAAAGAAGTTGGTAAAGAATTTGATTCGCTGTCTTCCAGCAAAATTCGCTGCTCACAAAGCTATCCTACAATGCTCTATGAATACTGATGAGATGAAGTTCGATAAGCTAGTTGGTATGCTAAAGTCTCAAGAGATGGAAGTATCGGAAGAGCTACCCAAAAATGGTCATGGTATTGCCTTCACCGTAAAACCTGAAGATGAACGAGTGAAGAAGCTTGAGGAGAATGTGAGCTTAATCGCTAGAAACTTCAATAAGATGGTCAAAAGGATTGAAAAAGGCCAAAACAGAACCCTGAGTCGAATTCAGAAATCTGATCAGGATAGATTTGGAGGACGTTTTGCTAGAGGAGATGGAGAAAAATCATCCAAAAAGAAGGAAATGCAGTGCCATGAGTGTGAAGGGTTCGGACATTTCCGAAACGAATGTCCTCTTGTCAAAAGGAAGAAGCTGAGATGTGGAGAATGCAGAGGTTTCGGACATGTAAAATCTGAGTGTCCGAGCACTCAGAAAGGTAAAGAAAAATCCTTGGTGTGCTTCAGTGACACCGACTCTGAGGACGAGTCAGACGAAGAAGAGATGTTACTCAACTTTGTAGCATTAGTATCCCAAGAGGACGAAGTGGTTGTCAACTCAGATTCAGAATCAGAGGATGAAGAAGTGGATGTGCAACAGGAGAACAAGAAACTGTACGAAAATTGCCTAAAACTGAGTCATGAAAACCTGCAACTGTTGAAAGACAAAGCAATGCTGAAGGCTGAAGTAAACATTCTAAAGCTTGAACAAATTGAAGACAAACCAGAACCAGGCTCTGTGTTGGAACCCAAAGATAAGGAGAGCTTACTGCTGAAAATGGGGAAGGCACACGATGACCTCAGGCAAATGAGCGAAAGAAACAGAGTTCTTGAAGAAAAGGTAGCTCGGTTATCTGGAGCTTACTCAACTGAACAAGAAAAAAACCGAAGTCTGGAACAGAACTTAACCGACAACCACAAGAAGATCAGGATGTTAAACAAGGGAACTGACAGTTTAGACAAACTGCTAAGCATGGGACAACCACCCAAAGTAAATTGGGGTTTGGGATATTCTGGTAGTGTGAGAGCAAGTACCTCGACAGACTCAGGCTTCATAAACTTTGTACCAAGCTCCATTAAAGACAATGGAGAAACCGAAACATATGTCAAGAAAAAGATAACAGTTAGGAAACAGGTCCCCAACGGATGTTACGTGTGTGGAAATAGAGGACATCGCAAGAGGGACTGTTGGATCTGGTGGAGCAGAATGAGCAAAGCTTGGAGATCAAACCAAGTTTATGTAGAACCGAGAAAGTATGGGAAAGTCTGGATAGCCAAGAATCTGCTGTATGGAACAATGGTTCAGGAGGTTGAAAATAAAACAGCAGAAATTGTGTGTCATTTTGCAGAAACTCCAAGATCAGAAGATAATGTTAGTCTGGTTGCTTACACTTCCACAGACCAGAAGAATCACGCGGGTTGGTACTTCGACAGCGGGTGCTCAAGACACATGACCGGAAGTGAAACCACTTTGGACAAGATCACGCCAATTAAAGGAGGTTATGTTACATTTGGTGATGGGGGTCAAGGCAAGATAGAAGCTGTTGGACAAATGAATTCAAAAGGGAAACCTGAACTGACAAATGTGTATCTTGTTAGAGGTCTGAAAGCTAACTTAATAAGCATAAGTCAATTATGTGATGAAGGTCTGAAAGTCATCTTCACCAGTACAGAGTGTCAAGCCTTGGATAAATTCGATCAAGTCATTCTTATGGGGATAAGAGCTGGAAATAAATGTTACATGTGGGAGCCAAACAAGAAATGCTTGTTGGCGTCAGAATCACAATTAGACCTATGGCACAAAAAGTTGGGACACATGAGCATTCACGGTTTAACTCGTCTAGTCAAAGCTGAAGTTGTAAGAGGAGTTCCGAAATTGGAGGAAACCACAATGACAGTGTGCAAAGCCTGCTGTCAAGGAAAGCAAGTAAAAGTACAGCATAAACAGCTAAATGACATCAGGTCTACGAAGGTCTTAGAGCTACTCCATGTCGATCTTATGGGCCCGGTAAATCCAGAGAGCATTACTGGGAAGAAATACATATTTGTCCTTGTTGATGACTACTCTAGATATACATGGGTAAGATTTTTGAGAGAAAAATCAGAAGCTGCTGAAAGTTTTAAGATCCTAGCTCTTGAACTCAAGAATGAGAAAGGAGGGATTCTTCAGATTAGAAGTGATCATGGTGGTGAGTTTCAGAATGAAGTGTTTGAAAGATTTTGCAACAGCCAAGGTATCAAACATCAATACTCAGCTCCAAGAACACCACAACAGAATGGAGTTGTGGAACGGAAGAATAGAACTTTACAGTAAATGGCTAGAGCTATGCTCCATGGAAATCAAGTTGCTCCACGGTTTTGGGCTGAGGCCGTAAGCACAGCATGCTATGTTATCAATCGTGTGTATGTGAAACCTGGCACAAAAACGACACCATACGAAATCTGGAAGGGAAAACTCCGAATCTCAGTTACTTTCATGTGTTTGGGTGTACGTGCTACATCTTGAATGACAAAGATCAACTAGGAAAATTTGACTCTAGAAGCGATGAAGGGATCTTCCTTGGCTATGCAACAAACAGTACAGCGTTTCGAGTATTCAACCGGAGAACTAAGATGATATGTGAATCAGTAAATGTTGTGTTTGATGATAGAAACAGCTATTCATTAGAAGAGATTCCAGTTGATGCTTCCAGTGAAGTAACCGGAGGTAACCCAGTCTCGAGTGTGTCTGATCAGAAAGTGGCCACTAGTAAAACAGATACAACTAGTGTGTTGATTGAAGCTCAAGTGCCTAGGAATCATTCTTTGGGTGATGTTATAGGAGATGTGTTGGATGAACGACAGACAAGACACATGAAATATGATTACAAGGCGATGGTAAAACTTGCTTGCTTTGTATCATTTGTTGAGCCCAAAACTGTTGAAGAAGCACTGAATGATGAGTTCTGGGTGAGTGCTATGCATGATGAGTTGGACCAATTCACTCGCTTGGAAGTGTGGGATCTAGTTGTTTGTCCTGAGAATGTGATGTAGTTGGAACCAAGTGGATTTACAAGAACAAGATCGACGAGGAGGGCAATGTGGTAAGAAACAAAGCCAGGCTTGTAGCACAAGGATACTCACAAATTGAAGGAATTGACTTTGACGAGACTTTTGCTCCAGTTGCAAGACTTGAATCCATCAGGTTATTGTTTGCAATTGCATGCTATCTTCGAATCAAGCTCTGTCAAATGGATGTTAAAAGTGCATTTTTGAATGGAGTGCTTCAAGAAGAAATCTATGTAGCACAACCAAAAGGGTTTGAAGATCCTAAGTTCCCTGACCATGTGTTCAAACTCAAACGAGCCTTGTATGGTCTTAAACAAGCTCCTCGGGCGTGGTATGAACGACTTACTGTCTTTCTGCTCAACAAAGGTTTCAAACGCGGTGGTGTAGACAAAACTCTGTTCTTGTTGGAAAAGGGAGGCAGTCTCTTGATTGTTCAAATCTATGTTGATGACATCATTTTGGTGCTACAAATGACAAACTAGTCAATGAATTTGTCTCTCAGATGACTAAGGAATTCGAGATGAGCATGGTCGGTGAGCTGAACTACTTTCTCGGTCTGCAAATCAAACAACCCAATGAGGGGATCTTTGTCTCTCAAAGCACTTACGCCAGAAATCTTATCAAGCGCTTCAACATGGAAACATGTAAACTTGCTAGGACTCCTATGAGTACTACAAGAAAACTCTCGAGGGATGAGGAAGGACAAGCTGTTGATGAATGTACCTATAGAGCTATGATTGGCAGCCTTCTGTATCTCACTGCCAGTCGTCCGGACATATGTCTCAGTGTGGGTCTCTGTGCTAGATATCAAGCAAATCCAAAGGCATCTCATCTTCTTGCCGTGAAAAGAGTCATCAAATATGTTAAGGGTACTCTAAACTATGGAATGAACTACACTTCTGACACTAACATAAATCTTGCAGGGTTTTGTGATGCAGATTGGGCAGGATGCTTGGATGACAGAAAAAGCACATCTGGAGGCTGCTTTCTTCTTGGAAACAATGTGGTTTCTTGGCACAGTAAGAAGCAGAATTGCGTATCTCTGTCCACGGCTGAAGCTGAATACATCGCACTTGGGAGCTGCTGCACTCAACTGTTGTGGATGAAACAAATGCTTCATGACTATGGTATGACAACAGACTCCTTTCTAATACACTGTCACAATAAAAGTGCTATAGATATTTCTAAAAATCCAGTGCAACATTCTAGGACTAAACATGTTGACATTAGACACCATTTTGTGAGAAATCTTGTTGAGGAGAAACTAGCAGTCATTAAGCATGTATCTTCTGAAGAGCAGCTAGCAGATATTTTTACTAAACCATTGGACTTTAACAGCTTTGTGTATCTACGCAAAGCTCTTGGAGTATATGAACTCTAATTGTGTTAGGAAAGCCGAACGAGATAATGTCGCATGAAAGCCCTGGGTAACATAAAGTCTCGGATGGGTACTAAAACTTCATGTCATGCGTGTCCCATTAATCAAGGCCGTCCTGTGTTAGGCTCAGTGTGATAGACACTCAACTCGGGATAGGCTGTCAAAGCAGTTTACTCCTAAGGATGATCACTGTCTGGATTGAGTACCTTATTGATTGTTTCCGCTTGATATGAAGACTGGATGATGATTCTGATTTGGTGAAAGAGTAAATATAAAAAAAAAAAAAAAACTATACTCTGAATAGTTCAAAATCTGGTTCTATTGGATGAAAGCACCTCAGATGAGGAAAGCTGTCCGTTTATCCTATCAAGTTAAGTTGCTGCAGAAAGGTTACTCCTGGATGAAGGCACCTCAGCTGAGGAAGGCCGTCCACCTTAAGTGTTTAAAAAATCAAAGGATATTTACTCCATCTACATCAGATCATCTCTGTGTCTTTCGATGTCACTATAAGCATTGGAAACAATCAAGAAAGGCAACCTAGCATTCCGGTAAAGTCTTTGGTTTTAGTGGGAATCAAGCTGACATGCTCCTTTGATGAAAGCATCTTAGTTAAGAAAAGCAGTCAAATTCTACTGAGCTATTGTGGTTATACTGAGTTTTTCTGCTGACTTGTCTCAGTTGGTGCGTTTCCTCCAAGATCACTTGTACATATTTTTTATTTTTTATTCACTGCTGTCTCTTTGGATTGTGCTGCATTACTGCTTGGGTCACTCACTAGGTTCTTTCCTGTGTCATTGATATGTCAAGTGTCTATTGAATGAATTGGAGGATGAAAAATGTCGTGGTCAAAATTTAATCACGGTCCATATACATGTCTTCACTGATTCGCAATCATGACCCATCTCATTAAAGCCCACTAAGCCCATAAAGGCCTCTAGGGTTTCTTGTATTGCAATTTCAGGCTACAAAAAGAAGGGGGAAAGCCTTGCTTGTGTCACTCAGCCACGTCTCTGTACCATCAAACTCTCAGTTTTTCTCTACAACCCTAGGATGTCAACTCCTCCTCGCCGTTATACTCGTTCTCAAACCACGAAGCTGATGATGGATGCATTTGAGGCTGAGCGTCGTCGCAATTTGGCAGACCGAACACTCACCGTTGTACCCACCGTTGATCTAGCTTCAACGGATTCCTCTCAAGGGGTTCGTCGCTCTGTTCGACAGCAAAGTGGTCTGTTCTCTGAAAATCACATGCACCTACCATCGTGGGAACGTCCGCTTGATTCTACTCGACATGCAACACCGCCAAGCAGTCCTCATCAAGCTCATCGTCCCGGCAAAGAACCAGCACTGTCTTCATCCGAAACTGACGACTCTGATGATGAAGAGCAAGCACCACAACATAAGCTTCCTTACTGGAAGTTTGAGGAGCACTACACTGAAAATCAATTGGCTTTCTCCGATGTGTTCTTCAAATACCCCGAAATCGAACGTATGACGAAGCAACCTCTTAGCCATCGGCACATCTCCAATGCAGCCAAGGATCGCTATGCAAAATTGAAGCCTCGGGTCTTTCTTGATCAGAAAATCCTTCAACTTGGCGACTCCAAGCTCAATGAGGTACAACAATTTATCGAGAAGGCTGGGTTAATTTACACTGTCTTGCATGTCTCGCTTTACTATTCCCGTCTGGTCAAAGAGTTCTTGGCAAATGTTGTTGAATCTGCAGCTCGAGATGGTGCAAATTTTGTGTATGTTCGGGGTGAAATGTACGAATTCACGCCCTCACTTATCAATCGGATGTTTCTCACCTCTGATACGAAGCATCCCACTGATTGGGACAAGGAGGATATTGACAAGGCAGTCTCAGTTCTCACTGGAGGAAGGCGTAAGCGTTGGGAGGGGGTTCAATCAAAGCATCTTCTACCGAAGTATCAGGTCCTCTACAAGGTGTGTTGCTCAAATTGGATTCCAAGCTCTAACACCACGACATTGGTCAGAGAAAGACTCCGCTTCCTGTACATGCTGGATCAAGGGAAGCCGTTTAACTACGGTGGAAGCCGTTTAACTACGGTCGTTTAGTCTTTGATCAAATCATGGATATGGCGAGTTCTCCACAAGCAGACAGGAAGGTTATATTCCCAAATATGATCTTTCAGATCATTTACTTTCAAAGGGATGTTCGTGTAACTTCAGTGGACTCTGCTCCAGTCGGGTACCCACTCAGCATTACTCTTGATCCCAAGGCTGGTCATGGGTCAGACAACGAGGACAATGCTCATGCCCCGGACTTACAAGGTGATATTGACAGAGCAATACGCAGTCTTTGTTCTATTCGAAGGCGCATCGCTCGTATGTGTATCCCTCTATCCCTAATTGTTCTCCTGTTTTATTGGTATTGCTGACTTGTTTTTGTCAAAATATGTGCCAAACTCAGGGGGAGAATACCCACAATATTCTAGGGGAGCAAGTCTTGGAGCAAGTGGTGATGAATATGATGCACATTTTGAGCATGATGACTGATGTTGTTTCCATGTGTTATGTTTTTCTTTTTGATTCAGTGGCAAACGTACTATCTATCTATGTGTTTCTGTCACTGCAATTCTGTGTGATGTTTTGTGTTTGCCTCTTGTGATCTTAGAACATTTTCATCTTCTAATAGTTATCGGATCCTTCATGTTCTATTAACCATGAATCTGTGTAGTTTCACACTTTGGTCTCTATGTGCATATTCTGGTATTTGGTCGTTGGTTACAGGTTGAGTTTGATGCACACATTTAGACAAAAAGGGGGAGATTGAAAGCTCAAGACTTTGGAGAACTTGTGTGGCGCAAAAGATGATGTGGACTACGCAGGCGATGACGTGGAATACAAGTCATCAGTTGATTAAAATCGAAGATACACAGGATCGAAGTTATGGAAAGTTTCTGTTTCACGGGAAGTTGAGGATCTACCAAGAAGATACGGGAGGAGATTGCGTGAAGTATATAAGAGTAAAAAACCTAGGAGATTAGGTCAAGCGTTCGAAGTGCAAAAAGACTTGAACGGCTTTTGAGTGCAACACAGAGAGAACGTGAGCGTCTCTATTCTGGTGAGCGAATATACGAGAGAAGTGCAACTGTTGTTGTACGGTAAGGATTGGGTAGATTAGGATTTGGTCAGTGTCGATTCACGTGGTGAAGTCGAGTTAATCTGATTGAACAAGTTAAGGTGTTAATTTGTTCAAGAGAATCTTAATAAAAAGTTGAATTTTGAGTTATTCACAAATCTCGCATATCCTCAGAGTTTTCAAGACTTTCAAGGAACCCGCTGGAAACCAACGACCAATTATTGAAGAATTCAGATCAAACCAGGATGAAACAAGTTGTAAACCAACTTGTTTTGTAAACTTTGCTCATCAGATTCTCAGGGGGAATTGGATTCGGTTCAAAATAATTTATGGTTTAAAAGTTATTCAATTTTTAAACCAATGGATTCCTAGCTTGCTTTATTTGGAACCTTCTGGATTTGAGAGCCTTCAATCTTATATTTGGCGACCAGGAGGATATCTACTGCAACTAGAGTATCGTAAGAACATCTCAAGCTTCATTACCAGCCATGGGATCAGGCGGATCCTCTCACATCTTCACGTTCCATATATGGAGCCGAACTTGCCTTCTTTGGAGTTATTTGTATATAAACTCCAACAGCTATATTTGCATCAATTATTCTGCATTTTGGAGGTCTTATACATCATCCAGGACGTGCCTAGATATCCCACCTTTGGCCCCATGCTTTCAAGACTCAAGCATCATCAACTTGCCTTATTTGGCTGATTTTGGTCATAAAGCCTCCAACGTCTAGTTCTTTGATTTTTAATGTTTTGTTTCTGATTTCTAGCATTAGGATATCTTCATTTTAGAGCCTATATAGGCTCATTTCGCGCATTGTACAAATCACCCAAAATTTTTAGCAAAAACAGATTAAATCGTTTCTCTTTTCAAAGCCGAGTCTTTGAGTTTGTCCTTGTTCTTTAGAAACTAAGTGTGTGATTCACTTCATTTCTATTGAGGCCACGAATCATATTGTTTGTGAGACTCAAACGACCTTGTTCGATCACTGATTGATAGAGTCAATCATCCTATCTCCACCTTCCACCTTCACTTCGACCACCTTCCACGAAGTTAAGCTTGGAATCTCTCGATCGTCGAGTGATCTAGTATTGGAGTGATTCCGTGCTTGCATCAACATTGTGACTATATTATACAGTCAAAAATTAGTCGGTCATTAGTCGCCTAGGTCAAGGCTATTTGGTGACCACATTTCTCCGACTGCATATGGACTATGTCTCTAATCGAACAATTGTTGCCAAAGTAGTCTATATATATTGCAACAACGCTATGTCTATGTTACGAATGCCTATGTTAGTCGTAAAAATAGTCGTATACTGCCAACTATTTTTAAGACTATTCATTGTACCGACTAAAGATTTACAACTACAAACTTTAATTGTTGTTTAGTCTTAAAACTTCGTTTAACGACTATTGTACGACTAAAAGTGCAGTCATAAAAATGATGTTTTCTTGTAATAGCTAGCCTCTAGGGTCTTAATTAATCCATTTTATTAATACATATACATATATTGTATCTTAGTTTCTTCATTAAATACAAAGAAGCATCTTTAGATTCAGTAGGACGATATTGAAAGATCTCATGGAAGATCCGGCAGAAATTCAGTGGAATTCTGGTAAAGACATAGAAAAATCCTAATAAACTATGAATACTAAAATCTTGTGAATATAAATTGTAATAACAAATTACATGCTTTTGTAACATGTTAATAATTATCTAAATCTATAGATAAATTTAGGTCTTCTCTGGCTGACACATCATCACCCTCATAAATGTAACATCATGGTTTGTAGTATATATGCACAGAGATTTGAAAAAATTGATTTGGTTGTCTATGTCACCAAAATAAAATTATATTTTCGGTCATTTGTCTACAGAGAAAACGTGTTTGATTTGGAATAGTGGAAGGATGAGTGACATACCTGGAAGTGATTCACGGTATCGTGTGAGTGAAGACAAAGAACGGGGAAAGATCATGTGAAGATTGCAAAATCAGTAAACAAGTCTTTCAAACCTCCCACACTAACACACCGGCCATCGAAAAAGTGGGCCCATGGGCCGAGAGTGGGTGTGGGGCCCACATACGGTGCCAGTCAGGGTGTTACAAGTGGTAACAAATTCGAATCTTAAAACGTGTATGAAGTCATGTTGGTTCACAATGTCAATCATAACAATCTTGTACGCAATGAGGGTTATACGTTATATGAGTGGGGATGATTATAACATTCTAATTTGTGGTATATGCAAAGAGACTTAAAATAATTGATTTGTCTATTTATGTCACCAAAATACACTTATCTTTTTGGTCATTGGTTGAGAAAAAAAACTCCACGGTTAAGTGTGTTTGAGTTAGAGCAATTGAAAGATGACTGGCCTATTGCGAAGGGATTGCAGGGTCAATAAACAAATCTTTCAAATCTTCACAAACTAACGCATTAGTCGTCGGATGAGAGTGGGCTCACGAGCCAAGAGTAGATGTGGGGCCTATTTATGATAGTGGTGAAGACGTATAATAAATTCCATATCATTTTATGATTTATTTTATATATATAAATAGATTTCAAAAGAATATGAAAAGTCATATGTAAAAAAATATGAAATCATTGCAATATATCTTCTTCTTTTTTAAGATTAACATGTTATATATAATAAACTATTGAATTTAATAAAATTAACTATATTATTTAGTAGCTTTATTTTTAAAAATTCAAACCAAAAAGCTAATAAAATTGATTAGTAATCAACTTCTGAAAAAATAATCAGTAACATATATTTTGAAATTCTTAATTGGTTATTTGGATAAAATAGTATAATTGATCTTGAAATATAATGAAATCTTCGAAAACATGTTATCTATAAATTTAAATTTAGCTTTAAAAAAATAAATATAAAAGTTAGTTTTTTTTCTCTCTTTTGGTGATGACAAATCATCAACATAAATTCCATATAATTTATGATTTATTTTCTATATATATATATATATATATATATATATATATATATATATATATATAAATTTAAAATAATATGAAGAGTCATTTGTTAAATGAATATGAAAGGTCATTCCAATATATCTTTTTGACTCAACCATTCCAATATATCTTTGAAAATAATAATTTAACATGTTATATATATAATCAAACTATTATATATTTTAAAACATTATTTATAATATTTACTAACTCTATCTTTTAAGCATCAAACTGAAAAGGTAATCGGAAAAATTAAATTATTAGTAATCATATTCTAAAAAATAGTAATCATATTCTGAAAAATAATAAGTAACATTTGTTTTAAAAATCTTAATCTAAATTTCAAAAACATATTATTCCTAAATAGTAACTATAAATATTAGGTTTCTATTTTCTTTACCTAATTGAAGATACTTTTTAGCATAGTGTGTTAAATCCCAATTGACTACAGTTTAGAACTTTATTCTAACATAACTGTGTCATTTATACAAAAAAAGGTAATCGCTTTAGGCCACAAAAAAAAAAAAAAATATATATATATATATATATATAAGAAAATATTCTTCCGTAATGTTTCTAATGGTTACTAAAAATCATAAACTATATACATATATAAGAAAACACACAAATATATAAAATTAAAAAGGCAATTTTTATAATTTTCCATAAACCTTTATAATTTTAAGCATGACACGTTCACTATCAAAATCAAGGTAAGAATAAATAACAAACCTATATGTCCGAGCTCTTGTGGTCAAGTGGTTGGGGACGGGCCTTGAACGCTAACACGTTATGGGTTCGATTCTCCTTCCATGCGAAACTAAGTCACATTTGTTTAAGGACACCCACATGGATATGGGCCTTGCTTTAGGGGCCCATTTGAATACCCGGAGAGAGGGTCTATCCATGGGCTGCACCTCCCCTTGGGGATTAGTCTGAGCCCTTCCATAGGCTCGGGATACCCCCAGGTTAATCAAAAAAAAACAAACAAACAAACCTATATTTCAACAAAAATAACAAAAAATAATATTAATTATTTCAACTAAGAGTAAATAAATATTTTAAATATTTATCAAAATTTATAATGTAGTTTTGGATTAAAGAGGTATATTTCTATTTTTGCCTACTTGCTCATCCGTCCATAGGACAAATTAAACGCTAATTATATCATATAAATATATAAGTTTGCTTTAAATTTATAACCAAAGATGTGGTGACCTAGTAGTAACATAAAAGTGTTGATATTGGTTTCTTTGTTTTCCAAATTCAAACCTAATTTGATACAAAAATATATATTTTTTTCAAACATATAATTGGTGAGAAGTTATGATCCTAAAACTCAGAACTTCCAAGATATTCGAAAAAAAAAATAGATATATATAAAAGTTTCTTTCTTAACGTGGGTAGCATAGCATAGTTACTATCCTTTAACTCTCATATTTTTGTGGGAACATAAACATTTTTGGATATAGTGATTTAGTAACACATTATATTTTATTGTAGTGAGATAATTATGTTGTTGTATGTCTAACATTTTGTTTTACAAGGTAACTAAATTTAAACTTACAAGTTATCCTTAATATGAACATAATTTTTTTATTGTATCATACAAATATGTTTTGCGGTGACACACTCTTTGTGTCGACTCACTGAACTACTTTGATAATTTTGAATCAACTCTTGCGATTGGTGTCATAATCTTTTCCACGATTTCATTAAACTTTTAGTGTGAATTCTCTCCGCCTATATTTGTTTCTTTGGTTGTTGTCGAAAAAGTGATGGGCGATCTTCATCGGATTTTTGTTAGATTCTCTCAGGATTTTATTTTAAACTGATTTTATTTTTCCTAAAATATTAGAAGCTTTGTTTCAGAGAAAGAAATAAGAAATGAAGATAATCGCTTATAGTCACAAAGAAGAGAAATTGCACTAAAAATTGATTTTATTTTTCCTAAGATATAGAAGCTTTGTTGAGGAGAAACAAAGAAGATAAACAACCTATGTTTATTCCGCAATGTACACCGAGCCGTGCTTACCCTTATAAAAAAAAGGCAACAGCCCCAGACCTCCAACTTTTTCACTTAAATTTAGGCTCCCATATTTACAAAATATATTAACCACTTTATGTTTTAAAAAATACTGTCATAATTTTTTGTATTTATTTTATATGTATATTTTATAATAAATATTTTCTTTTTTTTTCTTAACTTTTGTATAGCCGATTTTTTTTTTTTTTTTAAACTCTTTAATTTTTTTCGGTTTTTGTTTGTTTTAATTTTATGATTTTCTACATCATGTTCTTTATTAACTACTACTAAATTTAAAACAAAAATGCAGAATATATGATATTTAGTAAAACTTGATCTTGTAATAATATTTTTAAACACCCAAAAATTTGAAAGTTAATTTAATTTTTTATTTTGATATGAATACTATTATCATATTTATAATTTCATCATTTTAAAATTTAATATTTTAAAATACTTGATTTTGTATAAATTTTATTTTTGAACTCGCCCTAAACCCCTAAAATCATAGGCACGGCACTGAATGTACATATAATTATTATTATGTGTTTTTGTAAGTTTCATGGTCATCTCGAACCAGAAAATTAAGAAAAAATATGAAACATTTGATAAGTTCGTTTGATTAAAAAACAGTTGATAAGTTACGCATGTCGGTCATATTCCAACTATTAGTTCTTGCGAAAATGTAAAATTATTTATTCCTTTTTAAGACTAGATACAAAGGACTTTCTGCATGTGTTTGAACCTTTTTTGTTTTAGACTAGAATATTATGTGGTTTGAGATATTATTCTTTTACAAACAATAGATTACAACATGATGGAAACCAAAAGTGTGTCATCGCCGAAAATGGATATTGACGACAGAAGGAGGCATGAAAAGTGTTTGTTGAATCGATATTGCAAGTGGTAAATGTGGATGGAAGAGGAATGAACATATCTTCTTGCTCCGACCATCTGTACTTCCACACTCTGGTCCTGTTCCATTCCATAGACAATGTAGCTAAAACCAATGTTGGTTCGGTTAACGATATCTAAACAACTAAACCAACCTGGTTTTATCTTGAATTTTAACATTTGCGGTTTTCTTCGAGATATAAACTTGATTGGGTTGTCTGAGGATTGTCTATGCCTATCTGCTGCAGAAATTAACTGTAACCATATCCGAAATTAAGGTAACCGGCTACATTCAAACCTGAAACAGACGAGACTAAATGTCTTTCTGATGTTTGGTTACCTTTTCATCGAACCGGAAGAGAGATTGGTCGAAATATGGGGACGGACTTTGTGACTGACAACTGAAAGGCAATGAGACCAACATCTTCTTCACAAACTGTAGAAAATTGATTAGACTCAACTCTCTTACGTCAAAATAAATTACTTACAAACGGAGATGGATGATACAAGATGTACTAACCTGAGAAAAACTGTTTGCTTTGTTCTTCATGTACTTAAGTTGATCAAGGGCATGGACGCTGTTAGAATGCGATGTTACAAAGTTCATGAACGGTGAACTACTTGACACTGTAAAGTGATCACTATATTGCTCAAATAATTGGTAAAGATCCTCTGCTGAGTTCTGCATAAATCAATGTACCGAGTCACGTTACAATGTACTGAACAAATTAACTCGCCAAAAGTCACATCTATTTACCTGATAGAATGCTACAATGTCAGTCGTTTCCATATTATACACCGCAAAGAAAGCTGGAAGATGATCAGCATTTCTTCCTACCTGAGTTATGCATCAAAATCATAAATGTAATCAGACAAATTGTAAATTCTGAATATGGACAAGATCAGTTCCACGCAACATGTATTATAGAGAGCTCACCCCACCATCTACACTGCCAAATTTTATTAACAGGTGATGTCGATCCAAAAACTGAACCTGGGCATCAAGAATAGCCACAAAGTTAGGTGCACTACTTCATCAAATGTAAACACTTGGAACTAAAATCCAGTAGCATGAAAAATAATTACCTTCCAGATAATCAAGTCCACATAATCCTGAAAATGGAAATAGAACTTCTTCTTCAGACTTTGAACCCTCTGGCAAATCGAAATCAAAAACGAGTCTTTCGATTAAGTTCAATCCAAGATGTAGTTGACTGATGAGTATTTCAATGCAAGAACTGTATACAAAGAACTTGAAAGATCAACTGTCCTTAGAAACCTTAAACTTCCGCTATCGAGTTCATGTCAACTACAGTTACTTAAAATCTAAGAAAAATGGAGTAGAACAGCAGTTAGCAGCGAGAGGAAGAAGCAACAGATTATCAGACAAACAGAACAAATTGTACAAAGGCATAGAGATGTTAGCTAATAAACCATGGTGTTATCCGATTCTTCATTCCAAATCTCTCTGAAGATGAAGGAAAGTAGCCGTTGCTTGATACCACTCAGAAATGAATTCTCAGGATTTGGTTGGCTCTGGTACAACCCATTCTCAGCATCATCTTCCCTGTTCCCAGATAAACTTTGCTGTTTGTTCTTATCTTGAGTCATCATCGCCTGCACAAAAACCTTATTTGTGTACTTCACATTAAAAAAGAAAGAAGTGAGAAGATAACTAGTTTGCTTACCTGAGAATTAGAATTGAGGAAAAGCTCATCGTCTTCACGACAAAAGTAGCCAATTGCACGAGCATCAACGAGATGACCCGAATCCCTAATCTGAATAAGATGAATTTTCTGATACCGCAACGACAGAATCGCGAGAAGATCATCATAGAGGAAAACACCCATGTTATAAGCCAAATTGACGAAATCATGAAGAAAAACCCTTTCATCGAGGATCACACCATCGTCTAATCGAAGCAATATGAAAGTGATTTTATCGATGGAAGGAACTCCAGGAACAGCGCCTGGAGAAGGAGCTGAGTCATGGATCTGAGCGGTGGAAGTAGCGAAGAGACCGAATCGATGAGTGTGGAAGTAGAGGAAGAAGTCTTTACAGATGAGCTCGTTTGCGGAAACGAGATTAACGGAGTAGAGCTGAGTGAAGAAGCTATCGAACCTTGAAGCACGGCGAGGAAGAGGAGGAATCGTATCGTCGGAATCGGAAGAGTAAGTGAGCCAAGAGGGACGATAGACGATGAGTTCTTGGTGATTACGGCTGAAACTGATGAGGAAGAGTCCGTCTTCAGTGAATTTGCGGAAACAGTGATCGGGACATTCGACATCGTAGAGGGTAAAGCTTGGGACTACGTTTTCGTATAATTTTCTAGCTCGATTAACCTGAAAGTTTGAGGAGGAAGAGATAAGAGACGGTGAAAGTGAGATTACTCACAAAGAAAGAGACAGAGAGAGATTTGACTGACGGAAGCGCCGGGAGGAGGAGGCCGAATCTGACGCTCGAAAACCCTAGCGGTGACGTTACCGGTTGAGAACATTCCACAATAAAAAGGTTTGTTCTGGTTCACTGGTAAATGGTAAATTGGTGTGGAGTAGACGACGATGGGAGAAAGAGAAAACAATGGCTCTTCTTTTTTCTTTTTTTTTGACATCAAACAATGGCTCTTCTCTAAACACGATTTCGTTTATTTTTGTTTTCTAAGTCCGGTTTTACTCTCTTCTTAATCCACAAAACTCAGGTATGGGCTTAGAGCACTCACATTGGTGTTATCCAATATGAATTTCTTAATCATATTTTATTAATATTTGTTTTAGTTAATAATAGTTAATAGACCATTTTTATTTGAGTCCTCCATTGGTGATACCCAACTTGGTTTCTAAAACAATTTATAGATTTATAGTTCTGTTCAAATATGTCCTCCATCGTTAACTGGCTCAACCATGTTCTTCAATCCACTAATCATCTTCTCAGACTCATCCATTTGTCTCTCCAACTCCACAATCTCTGATTCCAAAGAGACAACTCTTTTGAAATGCTTGTGTCTTTAGCTCTCAAAAGCTTTAGTTGTTCTTTTACGCTATTCCCTTTCTCCAAACCAGCATGTACAGCAACCAACTTGCAATGCTTTGACCCTTCATCTGTTTCTATACAAACATCATCCTGCAATAGAATCAACAATGGGACACATGATAGCTATTAGTCTATAACTACACATTTGTCCTCCAAATTGAGATTATACCAGCTAAAAAGATGTGCTTTGTCAGACTAGCATGACTGTAACTTTCTCATAGGTTGCAAAATATTTGATCACTAAGTCCAAAGTTCGAGTTTTTTAATTGTTTTATGAGTTATGAGCACTCAACTACTGTTCATACAAACAATTCACAGGATAAAGTGGTAGGAGAAAGAGTCATTACCTCTTCATGGACCCAAACCATATTGGCCAAGAACTTCTTGTGACTCTCTGGTACAACCTTCATCAAATCTATCAAATAGAAGAAAACAAACAAGTTTCAAAACCAATACAAACAATATTAAATTGTCATAATTTCACCAGCAGAAAGATGAGAATCATTCGAATATGAAAACTACAAATCTGGAGATATTCAATTTGAACAAATCCAAACATTGCCTGATCACCAAATTCACAACATCATTTGACGTAATTTACAGTTTCAACAAAAATTCAACTACTAATTATGAACTAGAACCAACGAGAAGAGCCTAGAACACATTGATTGAGAATCTTACCAGAAGATCCATGAGGAACGCCATACGATTCAAAAGTAGAGCCAGCATCATAAATCGATCCTTTATACGGCATCCCTTTCACTGAATTGAATAAAGCCTTAATCTTACCAGCCCATCTCCTACCTTGGAGATGCATATCCTCGAACCCTTCACCCCTATACCATCCTTCTCTCTCCTCATTATCCTCGTACTCCTTCCACGTATCCTTCATATCCGATCCATCTGAAGGAGGGGACAACAAACCCAAGAACCCAGCGAAGGCGAAGTCGTGATTTCCGGTGAGAAAGACGTGGGTCAGGTCGGGATGTTTCTCCGGTAGAGAGATTAAAAAGTCGATGACTTTTCGAGTTTTCGGTCCACGATCGCAGTAGTCTCCGAGAAAGATGACGAGAGCTGAGCTGACACGAACAAATAAGTCGATAAAAAGGATTCACAGTGAAATTCACCTCGAAATCGAACTTTGGAAGAGGAGGAAAATCCTTGAGAAAGTCAGCAGGCTTCCTAGAGCTCCGACGCATCTCTTCCTCCACCAAGCGGTCGACTGCATCCTTAATCAGTGGATTGCCACGTCATTTAGAGACGGTAACGTAAGTAGCTAAAATAAGGAACGGCTCTTAAGTTAAATACCCATTTCCATTTATTTTAAACCGAAAAAGCCTATGAAACCGAGCCCAAAATTGTTAAGGCACCCGCGATGGACCTGCTCTTATATCGGTGTTTCCTATATGTGCTCGAAAGGTGCATATTGACCCATCTTGATCCGCAAACGATATATATTCCAGTATCAATTTGGTTCGATTTAGGTTTTGAGTCTTTCCGATATAGATGATATTAGGAATCGATCGAGCAATCCAATTCGAGTATGGTTTGGTTTTTTTTCTAGTAACTTTAGGTAAAAAAAAAGCATATAATTTAGTTAATTCGAATAAAAATATCGGATACTTTAAATATTTTCAATTAATTTGGATAAAAAAATATTTGATTAATATCATATAATTTTAATATTTTATTTAAAATTAGTAAGAAATTGGATTTATATATATATATATATATTATTATTATTAAGATATTTTGGTTATTTCAAAAATATAACTAATATATAAGTGAATTATCAATTCTCGGTTCGGTTCGGATATCTAAAATATATTTTTTTAAACATGTAGGTATATGATTTATAGTTCAATTAAATATCATATATAATTTTTTGTTTAGTTTGGTTGGATTTTTTGGTTTTAAGTAATTTGTTCAACTCCAATATTAATGTTCATCTATATCTTTCCGGCGAAAAATAAATTAAAGGAATTTATGTGCATGTCGTAAATACAATTCATCACCTCATATATGCTCAATTATACAATGGAAATTATGTAGTTTTTGGTGGAGATGGGTATTCTTTTTCTGAAGATGTAAAATTGCTGAACAAGACAATATTCAAAATTATTCAAGACATCATTTTAGTTAATATGGTGAGTTACAATTGGGTTAAGTTATGATTTAACCACATTGAAAACCACATTGTTGTGCAACACACAAGGCATATACTTGAATACCACATTGTTGTGCAAGTCGCTGCAAGTGCAGGAGATGGACAGTTAGCCTACGGTTTGGAAGTAGCACGTGGTCACGCGCACACACCCTTGCCGATTACAACAGGATGATCAGTTCTACTCAAAAATGTCTGCGATTTGACTGTCCATTTTTGAGAGGTCGTACTTTGAGCTAAATATTGCATACTACACTATGTTTGGACATCGCCAATTTGATAGATTGTCTGACGAGCATCCTATGAACCACACTGAGAATTTTGAGGATCTGATCACTAGCATGAAGTATGATGGAGTCTCAAATGACTATCTATTCTTCAAGCTCTTCTCACGCTCTTTTTTGGGGAAGCAACTTATAGGTTGAAGCAGCTACCATCAAGATCTCTAACAACATGGGAACATACCGAGAATGCATTTCTATACAACTTCTATGATGATGCTAGGTCTTAGGAGCTGAGGAAACATAACTTAACATTCAAGCACGGTCCAACAGAAGCCTTCAAATATGCTTGGATCAGATTCAAGGCATACCAGAGAGACCGTTTGCATCATGTATTCAGTGAGGTCCAGTTGCTGGGAACCTTCTTTAGAGGTGTTGGTTGGCGATATCAGATGGCTATAGATTCTGCAAGCATTGGGAACTTCAAAACAAGGTATCCCGAACAAGCTTATGAGCTAACTGAGAAATTGGCTTCTAGCGATAATACCAATAATGAAGACTTGGAAAGATAAAGACAATCTGCAAGCATTGATAGATGTGAGATTGCTGCAATTAATGCTAAGTTGGATTCTATCCATAACCATCTTTTAGGGAAGAATCTGTTCATTTTCTCCAGTGGTGGAAGCTATTGAGCAAGATGTGAACTACACCAATAGAGCTGGATTTCAGAACAACTTATCTATGTTTATATGAAATCAAAAATCCTCTGGATACACTTATAAACAAGTTTATCAGAGGCCATTTCAGAGCAGTGGGTACACCAGAGACTATGACAATTCCTCATTCACCATATCAACCATGACTAGAAAATGAGATGAAATTGATGTTGGAGCAGATTCTGGAAGGACAACAAAAGATCATGTGGACTTCAATGGGAATATTGATGCAATGTATCATTATTTGAATGGGAATTTTGAGTCTTTTAACATTCATATGAAAAAGTTGGACACCCAAGTTGCTCAAGTTTATGGTTATCTGAAAAACCCAGAAGGTTCTCTTCTAGGAAGAACATAGCAGAACCCGAAGATTGTCGATGTTGTTTTTGTGGATAGGGCAGCTGAATCAAAACAAGAACATGAATATATCATAAGTGTTGCACTTGAAGCTTTTGGTTATTTTCGGACTGCAGACATGGTGTCGACTGACACTCATGACTTGTGTTGGTCGACAAGCTGATTTACCCGAGTTTTTGAGCTTCGACGGACCAGAATTGACAGAGATCGACATAGAAATAATGGTGTCGACCTTTAGTATCGATCTCACATACCTAGTGTTGGTCGACACCCCTCTCTCCAAGACGAAATTTCAAGTTTTGACAGATCAAAATCGAACTCAGTAAAAAAAAACGGAGGTCGACACGCCTCAATATCGATCGAAACCCACTTGGTGTTGATTGACACCCTTCTATGCCAAAGCCAGAATCGAGTACTTCAAATCCAGCGTCGATCGGCACAACTTTGGTTTCGGTCACCACCCATTCTATATGAGTTCAAAAGCTTGAAACAACACCGAAAATGGTTTAAAATTCAAAGATACCATTCCCTAAGACTCCTAAGAATTCCAAAAAGTTGCTGGATGCAGCCATATGCAAGCCAATGATGGATAAAGAGGTTACTTAGATTCCACTTATTGATGACTTGAGGATTCATCCTTGGATTCATCCTTGTCTAACAAGGTATGCAAAGAAGAGGATCTCCAAGGATGGATATTTAAAATAAGGGGTGGTGATGGTCTCCAAACATGTCAATGATGTGCTGCAAAACAAGAGTTAGAGAAGCTACCAAACCCATGAGTCTTTGTGCTAGACTGTTCCATCTTTAAGGATAGCTTTAAGCATTCTTTGTGTGACTTGGGATCTGGTGTGAACTGTATGTAATACTATGTGGTTGTAAGGTTAGGATCGATGGACTTTCAGAGACAAGGATCTCATTGATTCTTGATGTTCGCTCGAAGAGGATTCCAGACGATTTTTTTTTAGGATGTTTCCATTAGAGTTGGAGACTACTTGATTCTTACGGACTTCATGGTGTTGAAGTATGATGCTGAACCAGATGATCCTCTAATACTTTGTAGATATTTCTTGGATACAGAGTGAGAAGTGATTAATGTGATGAATGGTTTGATTGCTCTCCATCTGGGAGATAAGCAAATGCCCTTCAAGATGGATAAGCTGCAGAAATCCACCATAGATGGATAGACCTTCAAAGTTGAGGTGGAGCCATAAATTCAGATTGGTGAGGAGAAAATGATTGATAGTGGAGAAGAAAATATGTTGGTTTGTTATAAATCTACTCTAAGATCTTCAGAGCATGTAACTGCACTTAAACAAAAAGCTTCAAACATCACACTTCCACCAAAGCAAAGGTACATAACCTCTTGATCTTCACCTCTTAATTGCATTGCGGTGAATTCAGGAAAACGCTATATCCCGCCCAAGCTTCGCTTCCACCTTGGTTCTCTTCCTACATTATTTGGTAGATCCCATTCTCATAGTACTTACACAACCCCGACCCATGGATGAGGAGACATTCAAAGAGGTACTCTTTACTTCTGTCGAATCCACCTAGAGCATGATCTCCTGCCAAAGTCAATCTAATGACTAAAAACAAGCGCTTAGTTGGAGGCAACCCACTGGTGAGTATGTGCATATATGATTTTTTGTTTTTCTTAGGTTTCTTTGATTTTTCTATGTTTTGTGGGTCAAAAAGCGAAGAAGAGTTAAAACACGATCAATGTCGATCGACACCACTATACTGTCGGTCGACACCCCCACTCTCAAAGACGTACCAATGTCGAGGAAGCGAGACATGGCTTAGTATTGTGTCGATCAAAGCCTGGTGTTGATCGTCGACACCACTGATCTGTGTCAGTTGACACATGTCACGAGGACAAGTAATATTTATGATTTCTCAATTTGATCTCGGATTTTACTATGTTTTTTCCAAACCCAACCATATATAACATTAGGGATATTGTTGTTTAAGTGTGGGGGAGGTTATTGCTGACACCGTTTTCGTTCTTTAGAGTCAGTTGTGTCAGTTGTTTTAAGTCAAACTCTTGTGCGGGAAACAATGATTTTTCGAGGAATAACCACATATACTTGAACTTAAGTAAACATTGATTCGAGCTTTACATGCATCTAAGACTAATGGAAAACCCCATGGCGGACTAACTTACCAATGTTACCCATATCCTATTGGGTATATGGCGGATGCATTACTGACTTTGCCATAACCTGACTCAATTCTTTCATCTTGGGGCTTAGTATACAATGGATTGGATTCCTCCTTCAATCCGGAAAGACTTGTCTGTGTAAGTACGGTTTCCCTCTCTTCCCTTTGAAGAAAGATAAAAAAGAAATGAGAAAAATATTGAGGATAAAATAGTAGATTTGAAGTGAACATGAGAGTGTTAGTAACTATGTTGTCTCTTTTGTTTCATGGAAACATATACAAAGAAATTGATAATAGCGGAAGAGCAGCGGATAAAATAAATAAAACGTTACCCAATGGAGAAAAAATTGTTGCTGAAGTGAGAAAGGAGAGGAAAGGAACCAGAAGTTAAGACAGACTATGTGCTCATGTACTGGTTAAGTAAGAGTCTATGTGTCCTTTGATCTATGCTCCCTCGATGAGGCTGCACCTGATCTTAAAGAGGTTAGTATGGTAAATCTGGATTTCTCACTTGGATAGTGAAGTTTTTCGGGACAGTACCTAAGTCTGGGGAAGTACATGGTGGTATGGATTCTGCTAGGTAAGTTTTTTCATGTGGCGTACTATAGTGATTGTTGATGTGATGTTCTGAGGACGAAATGAGTTTCTAAGTTTTCCTTTCACGTTTTGGTTTTCTGTTTGCTTGGGGGCAAGCAAAATCTATGTCTGGGGAGTTGATACATCATGGTTTTTTATGGGTTTTTAGCCATGGAATAAGTCTTTGTTATTGGATATTTTCAGTGTTTTTGGAGTTCTTTGAGATCTACGGTTGAAGCTACTTTGGAGATTTGGAAGCTTTTGGAGTTAATCTGAAGAAGATTGTGATTTCACATAATTCACTACCCGTGTCCGGAGTTGGTGTAGGTCGACATCGGTCATTCATCGAGAGTACATGAGAGTTTGATGAAGTTTGGAGTTTTGCACAATTGCCCAGAAGTTTTTCATATTTACAAGAAGACCAAAATCATGTTTTATGACTATTTATTAGGTTTTTCAGCCATTGTTTGAGCTATGCTTTATTTTTATTCCATAGAGATTTGTAGCAGAACTTTTGGGGCTGATCTCCAGATATTTCGACCATTTTAATTCTTATATTGATTTCTTAATGCATTATATTTCATCCATGTTATTTGTTTCATCTACCATGTATGAGTAGTTTGCTAGTTAGGTTGATTTCAATGATTGTTAAATTGATAGATTTGTTAAGGACTCTGGAACTCTAGTTCTTCGTCTGGGTTGTACTTATTTCTTTATATGAATTAGCTACTTAGATCAATGATATTCGGTTGATTCCCGCAACGAAAATTGGTTAATTAACTATAAAGAACCCAGATGAGCAGTTTATCTATTCGCAAAGACATTTGTTTAGAGAAATTGTGAACATATCGAACCTGATATAAATGCATGTTTAGAATTTAAAAATCACAAATAAAAGTGGTTTACTAGGTTGTTATATATAGATAGTTTCCGCAACAATAGTTGGTTGAATTTATCTCTGTTTATTAGTTTTAGGATTAGCAGATTCCTAACTATTGATTGAATTGCATTCCTGGTTTCCTGAGAATTTTATGAGCCTGGCGTTTTCTCTTCTTGATTTACACATATTTTACTTGATTTATTTGATCGCTTCTATTACAATCATCTCGTTTAGCTTAACTTGAATCAATAATCTATTGTGTACTCTTGATCTCCTTTGTTTGATACCATGAATACTACATCGACATAGATGTGCACTTGCAGTTAGCTCTTAGGGAAAACTTAGAATTATAGTGAAAGTTACACTACTATGTGAGGGTGAAGGCAACATGCTGAGCATTGAGTGACGTCAGTGAAAGTCCAGAACTCTACAAAACGATTTTCTTTGGTGGGAACATCAACTTAAGTATCTGGGGCCACCCACAATTTCGAAGGGAGTTCATCAAAAGCTGTATTCAAGTGGTAACCCTTCATCTCTTCTCTTTCTAGTTATGTCTTGTTTCATATATATTGAACGAATGATTGAATGAGAGGCTATGATCAAGATATCGAGCAGAAAGCCAATGGGAAATGGGTATCTACGCGTACCCTATGCTCTTACGATTTTTTAACTAGATGAGCATGTAATGAACCGTAGATATGTCTACAACTGTGAGTTTTCCACTCTAATACGTGTGAAGATGACCACGAGGGGTAGATATGTGTGGCCAGAAAGACGATGCCGTCTGCTCTATGAGAAGTGAGTTAGCCTAGATGTGGACGGTCTCTGTAGATGTTGGTGTGCTGCAATGAATGAATGGCTCAACTGGTGAAAAAAATGGATGGAAATGGACAAAATATGTGCGACAAGGGATTTTATACCCTTGATCACTTTTCTTCTTCAAAATCATCAGGGATTACTTCTCCTCTCTTCCCAACATTGGTTAAGATTTGTAATGGGATATTTATTACATAATATCTCTTTTTATATTTATGTATAGACTACTACTTGTTAAATTGAGATGTACCCAACAATACTTTTTGCATTTTGTTTCCTTTTACTTTTTGTTTGTTTGAAACACATGCATTTAAGAAATTTAAGTGTTGCCCATAGGCCTTACAAGCACACGAGCAGCTTTGACAAACTAATCGGCTACAACGTTTTTAGTGCGAGGAATGTAGAAAAATATAAAGATATGAAGAGAGGTACAAGGTTCCTAATCTCATGAAGGAGACCCTCAATCTCTGTCAAGTCCGACCCCAAAGTAAGGGTGTTGATAAGTACTTCTGAGTCTGAGCAAAGTTGAAGACGGTTTATGCCCGCCGAAAGAGCTGACTTGATTCCTTTAGAAGTTGCAAGGGCTTCAGCAGCTAAGGCAGAGGGCACAAAACACTTGGAGGAAGATTCTTGGCATATAATCACTCCATTACCATCGTATATAACCCAACCCATACCTCCATGTTTTTGCATCACTCCAAGCTTCATAACAAAACAGGACGAAATAGTCCGATCTTTAACAATGGGAGGGGGTCGAAGGCGAAGCATGTGCTTCAGTAGTGATTGCATACCATCACTACATTGAAGAGGATCTCCTGAAGCTTTTGTAGTTACCTCCATCTCTGAGTATTTTTTGTCATCAAAGTTGAGCTTGTTCCTTACTATCCATATGTGCCATATAGTCCATGGATAGACCGGCAGTAGATAATCCCGTCAGAGGCAGGTTTTGAGAGGACTTTAGGAAAGATAGGAGTTGGCAAGGGTCTACAATGTTGATCTCTTGTGTTGGACATGAACATAACTGAGCAGGAGATAACGGTGAAACATTCCAAAATAAGTTGACAAACAAACAAAAACCAAAATATGAAATATGATTTCAGCAACACCAAAACATTTACAACATAATTTAGTTTGAATACCCCTAAACCGTAACAGATTTCCAATAGCGAGGGCATCATTCGCAATCCTACAAAGAAAGTGAAAGATCTTTGGGGCCAATTCAATCTTCCAAATGTTTTCATCCCAGCTGAAATTAGGTAGGATTTCCGGGCTTGGGGTCGTAGCAGCAAGATGGTAACCAATTTTTGTAGTGTATTGGCCTGATTTTTCCTAGAGCCATACCTGAGAATCTGACGGTTTAAGAGCGCTTGGCATTATGCATCTTACGTGTTACTCATAAAGAGGTAAATGCTGTTGGATCATTGGGTCATTCCAGTCATTGGTGGTTGGATCCAAGAGGTCCGCAACCATGAGGGAAGCACTTTGTAGAGTTGGCAGACCTTAAGGGATCATAGCGTGATCTGAAGCAAGATATGGGTCGTTCCAAATCTTAATTGATTTACCATCTCCAACGATATAGTTGGGAACTATTTCAGAAACTCCATGCCAGCTAGCTTTCCTTGCCAACCGTAAGAAGAGTTGGCGAAAAGTGCGCTTTCAGGGAATGGTTTATCACAGCACTATTTCCCAAGGAGTGCCCGATCCAGTAGCTATTCCGGGGTTTTTAGAATTCTCCAGCTCATTTTTTCAAGTAGAGAGGTGTTAAAGGTCTCGATGTCTCGGAAACCAAACCTCCAAGGTATTTAGGCATTGCGAGTTTTGACCAGGCTACCAAAGCCATCTTTCGTTTGTCCGGAGAAGAATCCCACCAAAAACGAGTGAGGACGGATTGAATCCTTTTACAAAGCGAGAGTGGAAGTTTGAAGCATGACATCGTATATGTTGGGAGGGCCAAGAGAACCGACTTCAAGAGAATTTGTTTTCCTGACCCGGATAGGAATTTAGTAGATCAGCTATGGGATCTTTTCCTAATCCGATCAACCAAACCAGTGAAACATCTCGCTTTCTTCTACCAAAATTCAGGGAGACTTAAGTATTTTCCCATTCCCCTTTCCATCTCTATTCCGAGCTCTTGTTTAACTCTGTTTTTTTTCTTGGGGGGTTTTCTTTAAGAAAGTGACTGATGATTTTGCCACATTGATTCGTTGACCCGAACATTTCTCATAACTTCTCAATATATCCAAAAGAGATTGGCAGAAAACAATTTTAGTCCTACAGAAGAACATTGTATCATCCTCTAGGAGGAGATGATTTAGGAACGGGGATCGACGAGAGATTTTAATACCCTTGAGTTTCCCTAATCTTTGCGCTTTAAAAAAAAATTCAAGAGAGGATTTCTGAGAAGAGAATGAAAAGGTTGGATAGAGGGGGTCTCTTTGACGCAATCCTCTAGTAGGGATAGAAGCCCCGTGAGGGGATCTGTTTATAAGAAAGGATTAAGAGACCGTAGTAACACATTCCATGATCCAACTGATCCAAATCTGATTAAATCTCACTTGGTGTAACATCTTTCTGAGAGATCTCCATTCGATATGGTCTTAAGCCTTACTCATGCCGGTTTTTACTGCCATAGAGCACCACTTTGTTGCATTGGATTCCTTTAAAAAATGAAACATTTCATGGGTTATCAGAACATTATCTGAAATTGCTCTCCCTGGTACAAAAGCAGATTGGTGAGGCGAGATGAGTTTATCCAATAACATCTGCAATCTCTTAGTAAGGATCTTCCCTATGATCTTGTATCTAACGTTGCAATGAGCAATAGGCTATAATCTGCATGTTTTTCCGGGGATGTTCCTTTTTAATAAGGCAAAAATTAGTTTCATTTACTATGTTTTTCATCTTTCCCGAGATGAAAAAGTTCCGGATTTCCCGGAATATGTCACTGCCTAAAATTATCCAAAAGGATTGGTAAAAGCCGGCTGAGAAACCATCCGGCCTCTTATCCGCTTTAATATAAAAAATTGCCTTGCAAATTTCCTCTATGTCCGGAATGGCACAAAGCGCTGAATTCATCTTCTCTGATATTTTTGGCCGAATAACATCCTCAACCAGCTTGCATTCTAATTTGTTGTTAAATGAGAAGATCTCTTTGTAGTATTTTTCCAAATTCTCGACCAATGTTTTCTTCTCCAAACACCGGCAGCCATTGATCATTCTCTATAATTGTGAGTTGGTTGGAGGCTCTTCGTGCCTTAGTGACTGAAAAAAAAATTATTTTGAGTTTATATCTCCACATTGCAGCCATGGCAACCTTGATCGTTGCCTCCAATACGTTTATTCTGCTTTTTAAGCAGCCTCCAAAAGAGAGGTAAACTTTTAGACTGCGGTTTTATCCACTATTATGGCCGAAAGTGCTAACTATAGATCTTCTTGACATTATGAAATGTTCTTAGCACTATTCTCCTTCTTATCTTTTGACCAATATATTAATGCCATTTGGCCTCTATCGATTTTGTAGCCGACTCTCTCTCTCTATGCTTTCTTTTTGCCATGCAATCTCAATAATTTCCGTTGTTCTGAATCCTCGTTGAAGCTTCTATCATATCTAAAGGGTCGCTTCCTCTTAAGGCGTGTAGTGTCTAGGTGAGTAAGGATTGGTTGATGGTAAGAACCTTCGAATCAAAGGTATTCGCAACGTTTTGTGAGAAACACATCAGACCATGCACAATTGGCTAAAACCATGTCTAACCATTCCTGAACGAGATTTGTGCGCCTTTCTCCTCTCCAAGCCAATGAGTTACCTAAATGATTAACATGCCATAATCAACTTTTGGAAACGATACTTTCGAAAGGGATGAAAGACCCTTCACAAAGTGCCGGTCCTCTCACTTTCTCCAATTTATTTAATATGTCATTGAAATCCCTCATTATAATCCATTCCGCATCCTGAATCGTGTTTAAGGAGGTGAGGAGATTCCATAATGTCAATCTATCGTCTATTTTTTTGGGGGGGGGGCATAAATTCCTGTAAGGTAGAAGCTATTAGTTCTATAAGAGATATGGGCATCAATGTAATGCGTGGAAGAACCAATGATATTCAAATTAATATCATCTTTCCAAAATAAGGCAAGACTCCACCCCCCCCCCCCACTTAAACCGAAGTGAGATACTAAATGGTAGTAATCCCAACTCAAGGGAATATTTAAAAACAGTAACATCTTGTTTTTTGTTTCTGAGAGGAACAAGATATTTGGAGCCTTAGTCTTATGTATCTCTCGGAGTTTGTGAACTGTCAAATCGCTTCTCATACCTTGACAGTTCCAAGATATAATCGCTAAAGTATCCGGCTTTGTGGATTTTAAAAATACTCTCTACGTTTAATAGATGCCGGTATCATCCTCATCTTTGGAACTTCTTCCTTACTAAAAGGAAAATTATCTTGTGCAATAATTTGATTCACCAGCTTCTTCCTCGTCGTAGTATTTGCTCTTGTAGTCATCAGCTTTTTCGTGGATGTTCCGTGAAGTGGAATTCTGCTGACTTTCGCTTTGGACTGGGGTTCTTAAACCTTTATTTTACCCGCAGCCTTAGAAGTCGAAACCGTGGCTAAAGAGACCTTTTTGTAGTTAATTTTCTTGCATGTTATGTGGGTGTACCCATACGAAGTACTGTTGAGACTCGTTCCTCAGACGCTGAGGAATATTGAGCTGGGGAACGTTGAGCTTTATTCCCGGATCCCTCATTCAAGAGGTTGCCCTGACTTTAAATTTTTGCATACACAACCTCAACATCTTGAAGTCTTGCGAGGAGAAATTTAGATAATCATGTTGATTTTGCTGCAGTTTGATTAGGTAAGTCAAAGATACTATCAAGAGCTGACCGACGATACCTCGCAGAGATGTTAACCTCCCCACTGCTATGGCTGATTGGAGATAACATAACCTCTGTTTTCGTATTCGGAGGGTGTGTTCTTAACGATCCATATTTTTGCTCTGCTTTTACAGAATCTTTAGTTGAGCGAGATTGTGTAAGCTTTGGCCTATAGTAGGAGATTAAGCATATGAGGCTTTGAGGTCTTGATGATTTCTCTTGTGTTCATCAAGCTTTCTGATTGTGTTCTATAGACTTACTCCCAGAGGAAGGTCCTCAGTAGTTTCCTTTTCTTTCTTCAGCGGGCAAGCCTCTTTTTCATGGAAGAGACTGGAGCATAGGAAATAGTGTTTCTCTAACTTTTCATATTCTACATCATCTGTGATAAATTCCACAGAGGGGAGGCTTATTGGGAGCTTCATTTCAAGGGGGAGAAGTCCATTAACATTTACTCGTACACCTCCAGATAGAGGTCCTTATCAACCACATCCCCAAGTTCTCCTCCGATAGTTTGCAATGTTTCAGCATTCCAATAATGAACAGAGAAGTAATGGAATTTGATCCAAAAAGGTATAAGTTTTGGGAAAGTTTTCGAAACAATTAACTCCCAACACTGTAGGGGGAGCATCTAGCGTTTGTAGTGGTATGGTGCCTTGCGTAAAATAGATTGGAGAGCTTCTTCAATCTTGAAGCGTAATTAGAACAATTATGGACCTAGATCTCTTCCCGCTACTTCTGTATCCAAGTTCCAAAGCTGGATAAACCAGCCTACTATCCACTGCAGCTTTTGAACATAGGGTTTGTAGCTCTTCCAACTAGTGTGAGTTGATTCTCCTCAATGAGAGCAGAGGTATTGCTTGCTATTATGACAATAAGTGCTCTTATCTTCGGTTTTCTCGGTTTCGAAACACATTTTGCCTTTTTCATGTCGAGAGTAACTTCTACCAATGTTAAGATAAGCAAGAGTTTGAAGAAATTCCTCACAGAAAGGTATACACTGGTAACTTAAGTTGTTTGTGAAAACCTAAGGCAGAGTTTGGCAGGAATCCGTAGGAGGTAAATAACTTTTTCTTATATCTTCACTCAGCAACTCTACAGAAAATCCCACCTTGACTAATAAAATTTCCAGAGTAGAGGATATTTCCTCACAGCGAGGTAAAACAAATATTTAAGAGTTGCTAGCAGGTTTAATAGAAACTTCAAAGCTCGCTATATACTCCAACGTCGCCATTTTCAGTCACAAGGGAAATAAGGTATCAGAGATTTCAGACTATATTCCTCACAAAGAGATAAAACAGGTAGTTAGAAGTCGCTAACAAACTTTACAGAAGCTTCAAAGCTCGCTAGAACCGAGTTGACACCTTCCTAGAAAACTTGGATTTCTCATAACTCGAACTCTGTTGCCAAAACTCAAGAACGAAACCTTGGAACGATCTCTAGCACCAACCTACCGGATATGGATAAGTTTTTGGATTGATCGGGTTTCTGGAGCATGATAAGAATTTGGTTGGATAAGAAAATTCCTTAAAATTGACTGGACAATATGGTAAACAACCAATTTTGGATTTAAAATATAAAAATGAACATAAGGTGAGTGGTATTTCAGTATAGGTTTTACAACATTGGGGGCATATGAGCCATTGATCGGTTTCATCAGCTTACAAACATAATTAAGATTGTGCAAAGCGACATCACATCATGCAAAGGTAAAATATTATCGAGCCATGAAAAACAAAGCTCACTGTTATATGCATCTGAACAAGCTCAGTGATATGCTTAGAGTTTAATTTCTTAAGTTACACTGCAAGTGCACAGACAAATGTAGTATATAGGGGTTGAACCACAGAGAATCAAGAATCTTACGATAGACTATCAAGCGTCGAGTTAATCAAAGCAGTATCAATCAATAAGTAATAAATTAAAAAGCAGTAAACGGATCAACAGACTGTGTGTGATTATCAAACAGAGTTCTCAGGAAATCAGCAGATGGAGTTCTCAGGAAATCAGGTCATGCAGATTAACAATCAGTCATGATCGAATTAAGTACCGTTCTAGAACTCAAACATAGATGTAAAACTAACCAAATTTCGTTGCGACAATTTATTAAGTCTAAAATCTAGAAATCCAAATTTCTTTGCAATTCCTAACATATCAAACTAGCCTTAAGTGCATGTTCAATTTGTTCACAAATTAGTTACACCAAATTTCTTTGCAGATAACTAATTTTCTCAACCTAAATAAATCAGATTCCAAATTACACTTTCGTGTCAATTTTAAAAACCTAAGATCTAGATTCCAATTGATCAGATTATAAACTAGCTTTAAGAACAATTCAGGTTGAAAAACTAACAGGTTATGAATTCCTTAACTGATTAAATCAATCTAACAGGCCATGAAAACCCTATGAGAATCCCTAAACCTAACAATGAATCTACTCAGACCTATTGAATGAAACATACAACATAGATTGAATAGATTGCATTAAAGAAGGGTAGAGAATATAAAAAGGGTTCAAAATCTTCTCCAAAAGGAGTACAAGGTTTTTATCAGCCTCAAAGCTCTAAAACTCTCTCTAGCCAAAAGTATGAATGTGTAACAATAATAATACACCAAAAACCTTAATATAAAGTTTATAACACGTCTTGGGTCTTCTTTGTAAATATTGGAACTTATGGACCAAATCTGAAATTCTTGAAAATTTCATTAATTCGCTGGCAGATCACGATTTGGAGGTTGTGTCGACCGATACAGCGGTGCGTCGATGCTCAGGTCGAACATACACTATGATCTTCTCGCACGGGTTCATCTCCAATCTTTGCCCAAAAATCTCCATAATCTTCCAAAGTCCTCCAAACGTGTGTAAACCTATAAACACATGAAAAGACTCAAAAGACACTACAAAAGACTCGAATATATACTTATATCATGGCTTAAAACACCTAAAAACCATGATATATCAACTCCCCCACACTTAGCTTTTGCTTTCCCTCAAGAAAACAGAAAAGCAATATGAGGAGAAGAGGTTTGAAAATTTCAGAAACTCATTTCATCGTTGAAGTACTACACTCAGATTCTTCTTAGTAATCCACATGAAAAATGAACCTGCAAACATCAAGACCAACATGTACTTCCCCCACATTTAGCAACTGTCCTAAGTAAACTCCACAATCAGATTTAGAGCATTCAAATTCACCATACCGACTTCTATAATCTAATAAGTGCGGTCTCACCTAGGAAGTATCAGTCAAAGAACACATGGATTCTTACTCTGTTAGCATCTGACCACCATAATATCATTTTATGGTTCCTTTCTTCTCATTTTCCTTCCTTATCATCTGATTTTTTCCATTTGGGTATCATTTTTTTATCAGTGCTCTTCCCGCATTGTGATGTACTTTGGACACATTCCATGAAGCACATGAGGTAATATGGGTCTCTACCACTCTCGTGATCACTTCTAAGCTACTAGCTTATCCGCAGTTTATCTCTTTCTTTCTTTTTAAGGAAGGGGAGAAGGAAAACATATTTAGACAGGTTTACAAGCTGTGTCAGAACTAACAGAGGAATCCGACTCAAAGTATACCAAACCCCTAGGTAAGAAAAGAAAATTAAGTCAAGTTAAAGGTGAAGTCAGTAATGGATTCTCTGAATACCTGAAAGTGATATGGGTGTCCTTTGTAGGCTGATCTGCGTTGGGTTTTCTAACAGTCAGAGATCATCGGCAAGTTCATCCAATGGTCACTTAAGTTCCTGCAAGTGTCATGATCCTCTCAAAAAGTCCTAGTTTCTTACTAACTGTTTTGACTCAATAAAAGAGACTCAACTGACTTTAAGAAAAGAAAAAGATTATGTCAGTACCACCTCCCCCACACTTGCAACACATTGTTCCTAATGGAATTGAAGCTTAGGCTCGGTAAAAGATGAATAGGAATGAAAATGCACTTATGATATATGATGTTTACCTGTCTCGCAACTGCGTCGACCGAATCACACGTGCAATGGTCGATGCATGTTTTGGAAAGGGTGCATCGATCGTTACACAGAACCGCAACGATCGACGCATTCCGTATCTGTTCTGTAAATTTTTTTTAGACAACATGGTTCCATGAATAATCACAAAACTCAACCTGTAAGCTACATAAATCAAAGACAACGCAATATCAAAGAAACCAGATAGCCATAATAAGCATCAGTACATCGGTTCCGAAGTAAAAGGACTGAAAAAGACTCGAGAAAACATAAAAATGACTCAAAGAAAATAAAAAGAAAGAAGAAAGAGTAGATAACCAAATTTCATGGAAATAGGAAACCATAATCAGATCTCAGCAGACTCAGACTCATCATCGATGTCGGCATAAGGATCAGAACCACTAGTCTAAGGAGTAGGAGAGCATCTGCGTCGTGGAGCAGGTGCAAGAACATAACTCTTGGCTTATGTCTACAAGAGCAGCTAGCTATCATATCCCAAAGGCCTTTCACTCTGTCATTCAACATAGTCTGGAAGGCTCCTCTAGACATATATGCAGGATCCATAGGTTGATCGGGATACGGTATATGCACAAACTCACCTGCTGCAGCTGCAGGTGAAGGAGCAGTAGAGGTAGAGGTGCCAGATGTAGAAGCTCCAAGTGGGTTGGCGACTATAGGTACTCTGCGCAGAAGGTTCAAGTGAGGCTCAAAGCTCAAATCCAGAAGCGCCTCAATCTTCGTGAGCTCCTGTAAGGGAAGCTGCACGCACCACCCACGTAACTGCGCATCATGGAAAACCCAAAGGTGTCCCTCCTTCATCCAAGTAGCGCTCCTCAAATGAGCATCATCCATCCACATCCTCTTAGTCACACACTCTCGTCTCTCTGTAGGGATCCTGAAATGCTGAAAGATAGGAGTAAACATGCTGCCCACAGACTCAATCTTCATGACCTTAAATGCCTTAGTTTTCAAATCACAGAGGTTATCCGCGAAAACTGCTCCCATGTTCATTCCAGGAGCAGGGTCAGATAAAGCAGTTCCCTCGAACAAGTGGCTAATCCCAGTATATAGTAACATCATCTCTGTCTTCCTCATCTTGTTCGGCTCAGACTTGCACAACAGCGTGTTCCCCAAAATGCTCATGACATACCTCAGGTCCGGATGTCGTATATCTGTCTCTTTGGAATAGCGTAAGTGATAGCGCTCATTTTTGAAATGAGACCAGAAGAACTGAGTGTCTACATCTTCCCACTCAGCAGTAAGAACGCAACAAATAGGATCCACACTGAACCTATAGATGCGGCAAAGATCTAGAATCGAAATGTGGTACCTGACGCCCATACACATGAAGGTAAAGATCACGTCAGCTTCTCATTTGTGAAGCGCATCTGAATAGTACACTCTGCAGGTAGACAACAGCTGTCTGACCAAGTCTGGATATAGCTCATAAGTCCTCATAGGCATTGTCCCCAAGCCTAACTTTTGTACAATCTTCTGCACATCCTGTGTAATCCCCATCATCTCACAAGTCCAATAGTGTAAAAACTGTTTAGGCTTGATCTACATGTCAATCCAGGGATTGTAGAACAATTTTCGTACTCAACCCATTCTTCAGAGATCTCTCGATTAGTGCAATCAGCGCTCTCTGTCTCAATCTTATGATCATTCTCCCACTGCCTTAGCATCGGGATCCTGTCCTTCTCTCCTTTAGGCCAAGGAGGATGTATCGCTCCAGGAAGTCGCGGATTAGCCATAGGAGGTGATGAAGCACGAGTGTGCCAGTCAGCAGGCACATATGTATTATCGGTAAAGCACATACATTGTTTATCGATAAAAATGATGGTGGAAATCAAAAGAGGGGGAAAATAGATCAGGATAGGCTTTTGAATCACCAAAATCGGTAAAGAAACGAAGGATTTAGGGTGTGGGAGATTTTGAGTTTCGGTTTCGCGAAAGAGGTGAAATGAGGAAGAAGAAGAAAGAAAGAAATTTAAGGACTTATCTCGCGTGTTTGGGTGTGTCAACCGACGCAGGGGTGCGTCGATTGTCGCACATCTTGATTTAATGAACAATGCCAGTTCAATTAATTTTCCGGTTTAAGCACTTACCTTTAATTTTTCAGTTTGATTTGATTGGTTTTGACAGGTGCTTCGATCGTAGCACAAGACCGCAACGATCGGCGCACTTCGTGTTTCCAAACATCGACTCGATTTGCCCGATTTTCTCACCCGTAGAACTTACGACTTTTTGGCAGGTTAATTCCATTTGACCCTGCATCGACCAACGCAAAGGCCGTGTCGATCGACGCATGGCGATTCCCAGTGACAAACTCGGATTTGTAAGACAAAAACACTAAAAACGACGAAAAACACCAAGTAAAATCGAATAAAAACAAACAAATTGAATATTTACAGCTTACCAGTGGGTTGCCTCCCACCAAGCTCTTATTTACCGTCATTACGTTGACTGAAAGGAGATTAGGCAGAGGGTGCATCATCCAGAGGCATAATCTGACCTCGTGGAATCTCGGACTTAGCCCAATATTGCTTCACCCTCTGTCCATTGACAGTGAATTCCTTTCCTTTTGAGCTAATCAAAACAACAACACCATACGGACGCACTTCCTTGATTGTGAAAGAACCTGACCATAGAGCCATCTTACCTGGAAACACTTGCAAACGAGAGATATACAAAAGTACCTTATCATTTGGCTCAAATTGTCTGAAGACAATCTTCTTGTCATGATATGCCTTAGTCCTCTCCTTGTCTATCTTCGAATTCTCTTAGGCACAATGCCTAATCTCGTCCAGTTCATTCAACTGTACCAATCACCTCTCTGCAGCAGATCTCAAATCAAAGTTCATCTGCTTCACAACCCATGCTGCCTTACGCTCAAGCTCAACTGGAAGGTGGCAGGCTTTTCCATAGAGAAGATGAAATGGTGTAGTTCCAAGTGGCGTCTTAAACGCAGTCCTACAGGCCCATAGCGCATCGTCCAACTTTGCAAACCAATCCTTCCTTGTCTTCCCAACTGTCTTCTACAAGATCTCCTTAATCCGTCTGTTAGAGACCTCTACTTGCCCACTAGTCTGAGGATGATAAGAAGTAGCCACACGATGATGAACACCATGCTTCTATAGCAGCTTCTCAAAGACCTTGTTGATAAATTGAGATCCTCCTTCACTTATCACAATCCGAGGCACTCCAAATCTAGGAAAAATGATGGTCTTAAACAGCTTAAGCACCACCGAAGAGTCTTTGGTTGGACTAGCTATTACTTCCACCCACTTAGACACATAGTTCACAACAACCAAAATAAACATATTACCATGAGATGAGGGAAAAGGACCCATGAAATCTATTCCCCAGCAATCAAAAACCTCAACCTCAAGAATGAAACTATGTGGCATCTCATGCTTCTTACTGATTTTCTCTCTCCTCTGACAGGCATCGCACTGAGAGACAAAAAAATGAGCATCTCTGAACATAGTATGCCACCAGAAGCCTGCTTGAAAAACCTTAGACATTGTCTTGAAAGTAGCAAAATGTCCAGCATATCTGATTTATGGCAGTGAAATAAGACGTCTGGAACCTATGAGTCTGCAATGCATCTCCTGTAAATACCATCCGAACAATGCTTATACAGATAAGGCTCATTCCAATAGAACCTCCTTAGTTCTCTGAAGAACTTCTTCTTTGCATACCACCTTAAGACCATCTGGTTCAGTCTCTGCAGCCAAGTAATTCACAATATCAACAAACCATGGTCGATTTTCAACTCATGTTTTGTCCTTGACCTCAATTTCAAACTATTGAAGGAGGAGAATCCAACTCAAAAGCCTTGGCTTTGCATCCTTCGATCCAAACAGATAGGGGGCAAAATTTCTCAAAGGTAAAGACAATTGCCAACAACTCCTTCTCTGTAGTCACATAGTTTCTCTACGCATCATCTAATGTTCTGGTTGCATAATAGATAACATGAAGTTTCTTGTCCTTCTTCTACCCCAGAACAGCTCCTACAACAAAATCACTTGCATCACACATAACCTCAAAAGGTAACTCCCAATCTGGTGGCTGCACTATAGGAGCACTCACTAATGCTTGCTTAATCTGTTCAAATACAGTCTGGAAATCTGCAGTGAACTCAAATTTCACATCCTTAAATAACAAAGCAATTAGTGGTCTAAATAATCTTGCTGAAATCCTTGATGAACCTCATGTAGAACCCAACATGTCCAAGAAAGCTCCTCATAGACTGCACAGAATCCGGCACCTGAAGGCTGGTCATCACCTTAATCTCGGTGCGGTCTACATCAATCCCAGCCTCTGAGACTATGTGCCCAAGAATAATACCATCTTTGACCATGAAATGACACTTTTCTCAATTAAGAACCAAGTGTTTTTCCTCACATCTAGCTAACACTTTGCACATGTTATCTAAACACTCATGATATAAAGATCCATAAACTGAAAATCATCTTTAAATACCTCCATAAAATCCTCAATCATATCTGTAAAAATCGACATCATACATATCTGGAAAGTGGCTAGTGCATTACAGAGTCCAAAATGCATTATGTAATATGCAAAAGTACCATATGGAAAAGTAAAAGTGGTCTTCCCCTGATCCTCTGAATGAATGGGAATCTGAAAGAAACCAGAGTACCCATCAAGGAAACAATAGTAGGGATGATTAGCTAACCTCTCCAGCATCTGATCAATAAAAGGCAAGGGTAAATGATCCTTCCTAGTTGCAACATTATGCTTCTTGTAATTAATGCACAGCTTGTGTCCAATCACAGTCCTTGTAGGAATCAACTCATTCTTCTCATTCTTAACCATAGTAACACCTCCTTTCCTAGGCACAACATGTACTGGACTGACTCAATCACTGTTAGAGATATGATAGAAGATCCAACTTCTAGCAATTTCAGAATCTCCTTCTCACCACTTCTTTCAGATTCGGATTCAATCTCCTTTGATGCTCTACTGATGACTTTGTATCATCCTCAAGATGTATCCTGTGCATGCACAGATCTAAAGAGATACATGAAATGTCATCAAGAGAATAGCCCAGAGCTTTGAGATACTTGCGCAGCTTGCTCAACAGTAAGGAAGTCTCTGCGTTGTTTAAGGAAGCATTAATAACCACTAGATATGTTGAATTAGGTCCAATAAATGCACACCTTATCCCGGATGGAAGTTGTTTCTGAAGGATTATGGTGTTTGTTCAAGGTTTAATTCCCAAATTACAACCTAACACATAATCTTAAACAGATCTAGGTTCTTGCAAAACGAATCATAAACCAAACCTGATCATTACCTTTCAGATTGCAGCGGATGATGGATGGTAATGATGAGATCAGCTAGAACAGATGGTAACACCTATTCCTCCTCGAGTATCCACACTCTTACAAGCAAGGGACGGCTGCTAGACCAAAGAGATGGATCAGATCAGAAAGAGAGAGTTCGAGAGAGAGACCCTCGCGGCCACAGAAGCGAAAAATCGCAAAGGATCATTAATCCCTTAGGGTTTTCGAATCCTTAACCTCTCATTAATGGGCCCAAGTCATTTGACTAATGGCTCATTAATCATTTGGGCCCAAGACACAAATCAGGCAAAAGCCTGCATTTTGTCTGGCCCAATTCTCTGATCCAATACAGTAAATGCCACTGCATCTTACCGTATTTATTCCATTTAACTTTCCCGTTAGCTATGGTGTGTGACCCTTAGGGATCATACAATACTGGTAATAAGTCCTAAACTTATAGATCATGAGCGGGCTCTAGCAAGTCATCATGATCACCCAGTATTTATGACTTATGTCTGATCTCGACACTTATCATACTTTCTAGAGATAGTACGGTAGATTTCAGGACATTCCCAACAATCTCCCACTTGTACTGGAATCCTACACAGGACATTCCCAACAATCTCCCGATTGTACTGGAATCCTACATTCCCTAGTCCTTTTGTCTCAATATCTCGATCTGGCATAAGGCAAGATGCGTGTCATCCTTATATAGCCAGACCATGTTCATCGGACCAGATTTGATACTGACAATGCAAACGACTTGGGCAAGTCCGTTTGGGAATGGCCATTCTCTTACCAGCTATCAAATCTCCGATTGGCCTAGAGATATTTCCTCCGTTAAACGGCAGGGACAAATCCCATCTTGTTCCATCACTATGAACTACACAATTCATAATACACCCAACCAAGGTCCTTATAGCTCCCAGTTACGAAACAGCGTTAGACAATGATCAAAGCGCATCACTCCATGTGCAGCCACATGCATGCGAACTCAGGTCTAAGGACTATACTCTACAGTCGTATATGAGAACCTCTTATGACACAGATATTAATATCTTGTAGAGTTCTCATCAGCGGGCCATGTCCGTTCATATGCTCCCCTACATATACCTATGTGTCGACTTTGATGCCGCGCATCTATGACCCCTCGAAACTTGGTCATAAGTCTCAACACAATCTAGTCTCAAGTGGTTGTTGGTGTTCCAATTTCAACAACCTTCGACTATGGACACTATGATTTATGTCATTTCGTTAAATATGGGGTTTCAGGATCAAGTCTACTCATGTACTTCGATGGCCCATATATAATGACATGAATCATTTTTGGAACGATTATTTATATCACAGTTAAAATAATCCAGAAATCATAGATTTCATAAACATAAAATATTATGTTTACATGAACCTTTCAAAACAACTAAGTAAAGCCCTTTACAAACTCCCACTGAAATTAAGACTACATCTTAGTTTCATTCATCCTACAGCTACAGTCCGCGACTCATGCTTAGGCCTAAGGAGTGGCTTCGTTAATAGATTGGCAACGTTCTCATTCGATGAAACTTGCTGATCTACTTAACACCTCTGTCATTTATCTCACGGAATAGGTTATACCTACCCTCAAGGTGTTTGGACCTCTGATGTGCAGCTAGTCTCATCTATGCTGGGAATCACATCAAGTTCAGTAATGAACTCTTCTTTCCAAACAACCTCTTTCGCCGCTTCTCAAGCTGCGAAATGTTCAGCTTAAGTCATGGAGTCAGCAACAGTGCCTTGCACCGCCAGTCAGACACAAGATATAGCCGGACTGTGACCGGGAATTATCTTTGTCTATTGGAAACTTGCCTTTCAGACTCTATCGACTTGTAGCACCTCACTTTCTCCGTAAATCAAGAATTTATCCTTAGTATTCCTCAAATACTTTAGGATATTCTTTACGGCAATCCAGTGATTCTTTGCTGGATTTGACTGGTCTTTACTTGTCTTGCTTAACATTAAAGCAACATCAAAACAAGTACGTGTCATGGCATACATGATAGATCCAATTGCCGACGCACATGGAATCCTATCCATGCATTCAAGCTCAGCAGATATCGTAGGATATTGTTTCTTGCTTAACGTATTGCCATGTGACATTGGCATAAAACCCTTCTTGGATTGCTGATTACGTGTAGAACTTTGTCAATTTAAGAATCCTGACTTTGTCCTACCAGCTCTTTTGGATCTCTATCTTTAGATCCAAAATCCAAGAACTACGTGGCTTTACCCATGTCAATCACAAAACCAACTCCCAAGCCAGTCCTTTACCGACTGCAGTATTGGGACGTTATTTCCGAGGATCAGTATGTCATCGACATACAATATGAGAAATGCAACATCGCTCCCACTTATCTATTAGTAAACGCACAGTTCCATTTCGTTCCTGTTCAAGTCAAAACCTTGACTACTTCAACAGAACGAAGATTCCAACTCCGATATGTTTGCTTCCATCCATGAATGGATCGATGAAGCTAACTTACACAAAATGTAATTTTTCGGAGTCCGGGCTCACTTTCGCTTCTTTGAATTTCGCAGATTCGTCGCTTTCAATGATCATCAGATCATGCGAACTTTCAATGATCATCAGGTTCAACTAATGACGAGAAATCACTCTCGGATTAGTGACTGATTCATTCATATCTGCGAACTTCAGGCTCTACAGGTGTAGATTCTACAGAAATCTGTAAATCCATCCGCTGCTCTCCCTCAACAGGTTGAGCAGCCTCCTGTATTTCTCGAATTTCTTCGAGTTATACTTTTACTCCCACTGTTCTTCTTGGAAAGTAACTTCCCTTCTTAGAAAACAGAACGGACGTAAAAGTAACAAGCCTTGGTTTCCTTAGGACAACCAGCGAAGTAGCACAACTACAAATACTCAGTAAAGACGAATTTGGATCGATTCCAATCCACATTTACGTGATGTCTTTCAACTGATATTGGTGGAACTATTTCAGCGTAAACGTAGATATTTTAGAGCGTTATTCTTAAAGAATATCATGGAAGATTCGTGTGACTCATCTTGAATCATTTCTAATAAGATCTGATTCTCTCTCACAGAAACACCTCCAGGTTTTCAGGAGAAATGAGCTGTGAAGCGACTTCACACTCATTCAGATGATCACACCATCAATGACTTAAGTATTCTCACTCGTGATCTAATCCAGAGTCTTAATACTTCTGTCACTCAGATTCTATGCCTCATTTTGGAACTCTTTCGATCATATCAAAGATTCCGACTTGTGTCTCATCAAATGAACACAGTCACACTCAGTGAAGTAATCAGTAGAGACAATGAAGTACATGAAATTTTCTCTGGCATTACTGCTCATCGGACCACATACATGAGTATGTCCAATGTCCAATAAGCCTTTGGGCTTTTCTCTAGCTCGGCTAAGATGGGCCCTTTGTGTTTTGGTCCAGTAAGAAGAATTCAAGTCTCATAAGATATCCATTCAAATGAGCCCAAAAGTCCATAACTATGGGGTTTCTGAATCCGACTTACTCTATGTGACCAAAACATTTATGCCAAGAAAAATCAGGTTTAATTCATCAGATTTAAACCAATTCGGTATTTATGTTATATTTAGGCACTCTTTGGTTTAAGATATAAAACCCATTCCTTGAATAGGGTGCTACAATTAACATTTCATTAAGATCAAAAGAACAAAACTTGTCTTTATCAAAATGAAAAACATTCAAATTCTTTATAAGAAAATGAAAAACAACTCTGCTTAAAGCAGGTACATTGTAGCAATTACTTAATACAAAACCAAGCCTCAAAGGCATTTACAAGTGAAAACCCTACGGCTGAGGCAGCTTCCCAAGCTTTTTCAGATACGCAGTTCCACTTGCCCTTCCTTCAACGTTCTACTGTTGCTCAGGCTCTGCATATTATAACAAATATCAGTGCCACAACCAGTAATCAATACCTATAAGTTATAACTTGAAGTAATAACATGAATACCTGAGGAAGTAGTCTCATACATCAACTTCAACTCCTCATAATCTTCCATGAATTTAATGCAATCTCTTTTCCAATGCCCAGTCTCTTTACAGTAGCAGCACTTACCAACGTAAGAGGTATTTGACTCGGGCTCAGAAGACACACGCTTGCCATGATTCAAAATCAGGACAACTTTGTCTTCACCCTTGTCAGCATTAGGTTTAGTAAACCTACCCTTCTCATTCATGAGATTGTACAGGGTACTCTTCACGTTTGGCTCAACTGTCTTGAGCATATCATGCAGTTCAGTCAACGTCTTCGTTAAGCCTTTCTTGATATAGTTCCTTACGAACTTATCATAGCTTGACGGCAGTGACTGCAGAATGATCTCAGTTGCCAATTCCTGGCTAACTGGATAATCCAGTTTCCTCAGGTTATCAATGTAACCCATCATTTTACTGACATGAGGACTTACTGGATGATCATTTGGTAGCTTGCAGCTAGTGAGAGATTTAACCAACTGGTATCTCTCCACTCTTACCTGCTCCTGAAATTTCAATTTCAGGCTGCTGATCATCTCTATTGGCGACTCCATCTTCTCATATTGCTTCCGCAAATCTGAGTCCATGGTAGCCAATATCAGACCACGCACATCTACCGCATCATTATAATGCTTATTCCAAGCATTATATACTGCATGAGAGGCATTGGACCCGATCCTCACGGGGAGAGCTCTTTCAAGGACATAGTCCTTTCTCTCCTGCCTGAGAACTAGTCTCAGGTTCCGCGACCAAGTCAAGAAATTTGATCCGTTCAGTTTGTCCATCTCAAGGACATACCGGATCGAGAAAGTGTTTTGATTGTTTGTGCTCGTCATAGCTGAAATTTAGAGATAAATAGAGTTTTAGTTATTTAGTTCATAAAAGAGTAATCTTAATAACTTATAAGAAAACTCGCATTGCATTCAAAATTTCTTTGTTTAACCTCATAAGAATGCAATGATTCCGAGACCCATGTTCAGCTAAATCCAAAGTGGGCCACTGGCCGTCACCCGGAATTAGCTTTACTTGGTAAGCATACACACAGCTAGTTATATCTCATATAACTCTCGGTTGTGAATTGGACCCGAGGCCCAAATTCACCAGATGTCTCAAGGCCCGGGACTCCCGATGGCCCAGTCAAGGAAACCAATCTCTTACAGTCAAATAATCACTAAAGTCTGGGACTCCCAATGAAATTAGTGACTATATACTACTTTACTTATGCGAAAACAGACACCTCACACTGTAAGCCATATCTGTAATCGAATAAGCGTTAAGTAGCTGACAAGATTGGAAAGACATCCAAGCTTGATATTGTTTTTGAGGATTTTTAAGTTTTATTTCCAAAAATAGAAGATTACTATTTTGGGAAACTTACTTATTTTAGAAACTTTCTAAATTTAGTAACTTACTAAAAATAGAAATTTCTAATTTAATATTTTATTAAATATTTTGGGATTGGGTCACAAATTATAGGCCCAATTCTTGGCCCAAGACCATAGAATTCCAGCTGGCCCAATAATTTGACATAACCGATCCGGTTTATTAATTCTGGTCCAAGACCAAATTAACTATCAAAACCATCGGTTATTTACTAAACCAGACCAGCTCTAAATTATTTGGTCCAACCAAATCAAACTTAGACCAGCCTTCGGTTTAGGTTAAAATTCAAATTTTTTTTGAATTTCAATCCGGTTTAACCAGAAATTAAATAATACCATGTATTAAATAATTTCCAGCAAACCGCGATTCGGGTTAACCGCTTGAACCACCAATTAAATTGGATCGGTTCAGTTAAATCCAAAACCGGGAAGAAACACCTAGTGTTTTAGCCAATTTGATTTAACTTGCGGTTTTAAGCTTTAAACACACAATTAACCGCCGATTTAATGGACCGGTTAATCGGTGTGGTTTTGGGCAACGAACCGCGAAGCTCGGTTTAACCGATTGACTATTCGCGAGACGAAAATTTTAACGGGCCAAACAATCGGATCCATGATCCAACTCGGCCCATTAACGCAATTTGTGGCCCATGATCCAACCGAGGCCCATGATCCAACCGAGGCCCATGATCCAACTTTAGTTGCTCACGATCGCAAGCGATCGATCATCGCGACGTGATCACGCGGTCCTCGGTACACTGCATAAGCAGCGCACGATCACGGCCTAGGTATCACGATCGTACGGCATGATCACATCATGCTCGGCCTTGCCAGCCTCACGACCGCAAAGATCGATCTCGGCAACACACGCGATCGTTTATCGCAGCATACGCACGATCCCACTTTGCCTCACGATCATGAGATCGATCTAGGCCAATATCACGCGGCCACATTAAGCGATTTAGGGTTTAATAATTGAATGCCATTCTATTATTAACATGAACATTCGGTTAATAACAAAACTTTCAAGCAACCGATTATTAACAAGATCACATACGATTAGCAATTAGGGTTTAATGTTTTTCTTTAATCAATTTTCTTTCAAAATCAATTCTAAACATTAAACATTCATATGATCCAATTTCACAAGAAACCTAATGCCTAGGCTCTGATACCACTGAAGGATTATGGTGTTTGTTCAAGGTTTAATTCCCAAATTACAACCTAACACATAATCTTAAACAGATCTAGGTTCTTGCAAAACGAATCATAAACCAAACCTGATCATTACCTTTCAGATTGCAGCGGATGATGGATGGTAATGATGAGATCAGCTAGAACAGATGGTAACACCTATTCCTCCTCGAGTATCCACACTCTTACAAGCAAGGGACGGCTGCTAGACCAAAGAGATGGATCAGATCAGAAAGAGAGAGTTCGAGAGAGAGACCCTCGCGGCCACAGAAGCGAAAAATCGCAAAGGATCATTAATCCCTTAGGGTTTTCGAATCCTTAACCTCTCATTAATGGGCCCAAGTCATTTGACTAATGGCTCATTAATCATTTGGGCCCAAGACACAAATCAGGCAAAAGCCTGCATTTTGTCTGGCCCAATTCTCTGATCCAATACAGTAAATGCCACTGCATCTTACCGTATTTATTCCATTTAACTTTCCCGTTAGCTATGGTGTGTGACCCTTAGGGATCATACAATACTGGTAATAAGTCCTAAACTTATAGATCATGAGCGGGCTCTAGCAAGTCATCATGATCACCCAGTATTTATGACTTATGTCTGATCTCGACACTTATCATACTTTCTAGAGATAGTACGGTAGATTTCAGGACATTCCCAACAGTTTCATTTTAATTTTCGAAGCTTTTTCCTTTGCCCAGTCGGCTGAGATGTGCGTCTATCGACTCACAGTTGGCATCGATCGAAGCAGTTCTTTAGTCTGCACTTCCAACTGCATGACTTTCTTTGTCGAATCCATGAACCTAGCATAACAGATAGCAGACTCGTCCTCCAGATGCTCCAATTTCCGTACTGAGCTTAGCAGAGCTCTCTCCAACGGATCCTCAATTTGTGTCCTCTAAAATAATTCATGTGCCAAATCACTGAGAGTGTCCATATAGAAGGTTTGTCTGTCGATGGTTGGTCTCTTCAACAACTTATCCATATCAAAACTCATCTTCAAATCACCCACATTCAGAATGATTGTTCCCTTCTTACAATCAATCATCGCACCAGCAGTAGCCAAGAAGGGTCTACCCAAGATAAGTGGATCATTTGGTTCCTCTCCATAACGCAGAACCACAAAGTCTGTAGGGATTACACAGTTACCAATCCTGATTGGCACATCCTCCAACACTCCTTCGGGAATCCTGACAGTCCTATCAGCTAGAACCAATAATATTCTAGTAGGCATAAAATCTGTCATTCTGAGCTTCTTAGCAACAAAGAAGGACATAAGGTTCACACTTGAACCAAGATCACACAATGACCTCTCAAATCTATCTTTTCAGATAGAACAATCTAACACAAAACTCCGTGGATCTTTCAGTTTCTCAGGAATCCTGCCTTAAATCACAATACTACACACCTCTGAGATCATCAGTACACCTTCCTCATCAGTTATGTTACCAGCAAGCATGTCCTTGAAACATCTCTTCATCACATGAGTAGTCTTAACAAGCATCAATCAAAGGCACTTCAATCAACACCTAGCTCATCATTTCCTTGCATTTAGCCAACTGTAGCTCGTACTTAGACTTCCTTGGGTTCTTAGTGAAAGGAACCTTAGGTTTATAGACTCTTTTATCAGCAGTCTTTAGCTTTTCTGCATTCACAGTATGTGCACATCCATTGCGTCAATCAACGCTTGGTATGCGTCAGTCGATGCTTGGCTCAGGTGCGTTGACCTTTGCATCGACATCGGTCTGGAATCCTTGGTTTTACGCCCGACGTTGATCGATGCTGGGTAATCGGTTGGCACACTCTGCAATCCACGAATTTCATCTTCGATCTCTCTATTTTCAATGATTTCCTCCAAACTCAGACTCTTTAAAGTGTAGTAACGACCTCCTTACCACTCTTCAACGTAATTGCATTACATTGGTGTTTCGGATTAGCATATGTTCTCCCAGGGAGTTCCATCTTGCCTCTTTGCAGACCCATCAGTCTGTGCAACCTGAACATCCAGCTTCTTGACATGAGTGTTCAAAGCATCAATCTTTCCATTCAGATCTAAGTACAAAGCATCGATCGTCCCATTAAAGTCCACTATACTCTTCTTATGTCCTTCTAGAAGCTGCTCCAACATACCCATAATCTTATCAGACTGCTCATTTTGAGGAGGAGCAAGTTGATAGGATGAAGATCCATAGTTCTTGGTGAAGCTACTAATGTTCTCAAGGCTATTGATACTCTGTAAAAGCTTCTGGTACTGAGGCTTAGGAGTGAAATCATAAGACTTTTGATTACCTATGGAGGTACTCCTCTGACCCATTCCATTGTAGCCACATTTGCCTTGATGATTCCCAAATTCGTTGCCCTGAATGCCAGTCCCACTAATGTAGTTTACATACTCTTCATCACCACAATCCTCAGCATCAAATACCTCAACATCCTGAGCAAAATGGACATTCTTCTTCCCAAGTATAAGGCTGGGACATCGATTTTGTTCTTCATCTCTGCCATCTGCGAGCTATCAACCTTTCCACCTGATTTCTTCCTCTCTAAATCAGCATTCTTAGTGCGATTTCTATACACCAAGTTCTCAATCAGCTCCTTGGCTTTCTATAGAGAATTGGTATTGAAGTTTCCATTGCTAACAGCATCCAAAGCCATCTGAAACCACAAATCAACCCATCTAAAGAAAATGCCCAGCAGCTGAACTTCAGAGAAACCATGATTAGGGAAATCTCTCTGGTACATCTTAAACCTCATCCACGCAACCTTAAGAGGCTTTGTAGGTCCCTATTTTAATTGTAGTATATCATCTCTCAGCCGATCAGATCTAGCATCATCATAAAAGTGTCTAAGGAACTTACTTTTAACTGCATCTTTAGTAGTCAGAGTCCTGTGTGGAATCTGCTTCAGCCAAATTGCAGCTTTTCCTCCAAGAGAGTGTTCGAAAAGCTTACAGTGCAGGAAGTCATAGCTCACTCTAATGTGCTTTATCTCTGTGACCAATGAATTAAACTTCTCAATATGATCCATAGGGTGCTCATGTGGGAGTCCATGAAAGAGATGCTGTCCCACAAGAGTATAGTAGGAAGTCTTTAGCTCAAAATCATTCCTCTGGATGGGAGGAGGTACAATCGCAGACCTGTTAGCATAGAACTCATCAAGTCTGTTGTAATCAGAAAGATTCATCACATTAGGTGCATTAGGCGGCATATTACGTGGTGGATTAACTTGTCATTAGCTCATTTTTATCCTCCACCTTGTCCATTGCCTAAAGCTATAATATGTTGTTGCACTTGTTGAACAATGACATTTCTATTTGCATCAAGTCTCTGGCCCTGATCATTGTAGACATTGTTCTCTGTATCCCTCAGAACACCTTGTTCATCTCGAATCAAAATCACAGCATTAGGATTCAACATTCTCACTGGTTTCCGAGCTTTCTTGTTTGTTCTTTCTAGCCTTGCAAGCTCCTCAAGTCTAAGATAAACAAGCTCTTTTCCGGATTGCTTTTGAGTGCACGATTAGACATGCACTAACTGATTCACGGCAGATGCATAGATCGATGCACATGACCGCGTCGATCGTTTCTGTTCGTGGGTGCGTCGATCGATTCTTAAGAGTAATGGTCGATGCACTTCGTCATCTGGCAAACCTGAACACGCAAAGCATAACAAAAAGGAAAAATTAGTAAATAAAAACGAAAAGCCTAGTCTAAACTCTAAACTTAAATCTATCGAAGACTCAAAAGAGTTCCCGGCGCCAAAAACTTGATATGCTCAGAGTTTAATTCCCTAAGTTACACTGCAAGTGCACAAGCAAATGTAGTATATAGGGGTCGAACCACATAGACTCAAGAATCTTACGATAGATTAACAAACGTCGAGTTTAGCTAAGCAGCAGCAATCAATAAACAATATTAAAAAGCAGTAAACGGATCAACAGACGGTGTGTGTTTATCAAATACTAAAGGCTCTACATCAATGGAGTTCTCAGGAAATCAGGTCATGCAAATTAACAATCAGTCATGATCGAATTAAGTACCGTTCTAGAGCTCAAACACAGATGTAAAACTAACCAACTTTCATTGCGAGAATTTACTAAGTCTAAACTCCAGAAATCCAAATTTCGTTGCAATTCCTAACAAATCAAACCAGCCTTAAGTGCAGGTTCGATTTGTTCACAATTAGCTAAACCAATTTCTTTGCAGATAACTAATTTGCTCAACCTAAATAAATCAGATTCCAAATTACACTTTCGTGTCAATTTAAAAACATAAGATCTAGATTCAAATTGATCAAGTTAGAAACTAGCTTTAAGAACAATTCAGGTTGAAGAACTAACATGTTATGAATTCCTTAACTGATTAAATCAATCTAACATGCCATGAAAACCCTATGAGAATTCCTAACCTAACAATGAATCTACTTAGACATATTGAATGAAACATACAACATAGATTGAACAGATTGCATTAAAGAAGAGTATAGAATAGAAAAAGGGGTTCGAAATCTTCTCCAAAAGCAGTACAAGGTTCTGATCAGTCCCAAAGCTCTATATCTCTCTCTAGCCAAAAGTATGAATGTGTAACAAGAATAATACACCAAAAACTCTAATATAAAGTGTATAATACGTCTTGGTCTTCTTTGTAAATATTTGAACTTTTGGGCCAAATCTGCAATTCTTCAAAACTTCAATAATTCACTGGCAGATCATGATTTGGAGGCTGCATCGACCAACGAAGCGGTGCGTCGGTCGATTCTCAGGTCGAGTCTCATCACGACTTCAGCTCCAATCTTTTCCAAAAAGCTTCATAATCTTCCAAAGTCCTCCAAACGTGTGTAACCTATAAAACACCTGAAAAGACTCGAAAGACACTATAAAAGACTCGAATATATACTTATATCATGACTTAAAACACCTAAAAACCATGGTATATCACTCAGCACATTAAGGTCTTCAACGGCTCCTCTACAACAGGATAAAAACAGCGTTTGCCGAAGAGAACAGTTTGGCCGTGCCGAGGACAAGTACGGTCAAGGCTAATCTGGTCAAGAAAATGAGTATATTCCATGCCCTCGATAGAATGGATGCGGCTAGATTAATGACACAAAACCCGGTGGGAAATCACAAAATTCATCGATAAAACTAGGCATGTGACTTTGGTTTAACTGAACCGAACCGGCCGGTTATTTTGGTTTTTGGGTTAATTCGGTTATTGAAAATTTTACCGAAATGAACCGAAACAGTTACGGCTTGGTTTGGTTCAGTTATCGGTTAATTTAGTATTAATTTTGTAACTGAATTGAACCAATTTTTTTGGTTTTTAGTTGAAATTTCGGTTTAAATCGGTTTCTTCGGTTTAAATCGGTTTGGTTCGGTTTCTTTTTCTCCACCTTTTTGCCGATGAAAATTAAACAAGAAAATAAAAAGGAAGAAGAAAAAATGAAGATGAATGTAGAAGAAGAAGTTGTTGAATATGGAAATCTGGTGATGAATCAGAACACTTGATGATGATGGTTGGAGAAGAAGAAGAAGAATCATTTGTGTATGTCTAGTGTCGAAGAAGAATCAGCTTCACGCCCCCCATATCTCTCTCTAGATCTCTAAGTTTCGAAGACATATTAGTGATGTTCTTTTAACTGCCGCCGTGCGGCTGCGTTCAATAAAAAAAATTACAGTGGGCCAACATATTAAAAGCAACAAAATTTGACCTAAATCTTCTTCCTGTCGGTTTTTAATTGCCTCTGTAAAATTTACGATCTCAAAAACTAAAATTTGAAAACTTTTAATTTGAGGATGAAAATCAACGCCGGCGGCCACACTAAGAGATTAAATCAGACGCTTCAGAAATCAGCGGCAGCAGTAGCTACCTTTTTGGTCGCTGTGTCTTTGTTTTTGCAATGAGATTGTTTGAGTTTTGATTTTTACTTTGGCTATTGCAAAGAGTATTTAGGCTATAAACGCAGCCGCACGCGGCAGTGAAAAGAACAGCACTAATAACAAAAGATAAGGAGGTTGTGTATGTTTAATTAGATCAAGGATATTCTGATTTTAATTAGACCTCTCCTAGTGAGCTTTGTTGCCCAAACGAGAATAAAGAAGTGTTTTTGCACTGGTGTTTTTAATCAAAACGTTGGCCCAACCACTCACATATTTTTTAATCAAAATATTGGCTCAAACGAGAATAAGTGATACGCTGACGTTTTAATTAACAATCATCTTATTCAAGTGAACCTAACCCTAACGAAGGACAAAAACATATTTACAGCCGCCATGGCCAAATCAAAATTCGAAAAAGGAAGAGGAGAGCTGAATCAAAGAATAATAAAAGAAAAAGAAGGCTCGATCGAAAAAGAATAGAAGAAGCAGATCGAAGGTCGGGTTTAAGAGAAGAAGGATTTCATGTCTTTGGTTTCGGTGACCAATTCGGTTATAGTAAACCGAACCGAACTGGTACTCAATTTAAATTATAAAACCTGCCGATCGGTTCTTACACACTAAATTTGTTTGGTTTGGTTCATTGTAACATCGGTTCGGTTTGGTTTATTGTCGCAGGGCTAGATAAAACAGTTCGTTTAAGCTTGATGTGCAAGTAGGAAGACAGAAAATACGAGGAAATCCTCATGTTAACTTTAATAAAGAGCATGGACATTTTTTATTAAGCTGCACTTGATGTAACGACCATGGTTTTTTTGATGAATAAATTTTATATTCATTCATAAAAAATGAAATCTCGTTAGCAATTTGGGTTTCAGCTCTCTTGTATAAATGCAACATCTATGTGATTGTAAACCCTTAAGCTCAAAGAAATACAGAAATTTCATCTTCTTCCCTGGAAAATTTGTGAGATTTCTGCTTTCATATAGAACTTAGACCAAGACCCACTGCAGATTCAAAATTAGAATGACGTTTCTCAACAAACTCCACTGATATCTGATGGAATGCGGAGTTGCTGCATTGGCATAATTGGGTGTTTAGAATATAACTAAGGAGATATATTGGTTCCTTTTGGTTCATCGCTGACTCAACCTACCATGGTTAGGATTCATGTGACAGGTACTTCAAATCACCTCTTATCTCTCTCTGTTTTTTATTCCCTTGACTCTTCAATGTATTTGATCCACCGTAAGTTTGAATTTATGCACTCCATTCTCCATCCATGGTGGTTTGGGGAAGAAGTTCAAATTTGATCGTATTCATCCTTTGAAAGCAATTATTATCATTTATTTTCAGACCTACCCTCAAAGTGTTGAATACCAATATACAAAAACAGAATGAAACATACGTCTCTTCCGATGAAGATTTAAGATCTTAATGTGAACGATCCTGTAACATGTTGATTCGTCACAACGTTTCACATGACTATAATGGATCTGATTAATCTGGCTGTACACATAGTAAGACTATTTAGCTCGTAATTCAGACAGTTTAATCATATAAAGGACATTACATTACCATATCGAGAAAGCACGAAAGATCATAGAACGTAGAACATAGTTCCAACTGTACATCTGTAGCCATACTAGAACTTGAGCCTCAGTCTTCACATACAATAAACAAATTAACAAGACTAAAGAATTGATTCAACTTCGACTGTGTACATCGACTTTGTTTGTCTGCACGAGGAGAAACAGATTTGTAGATCAAGAACGTGTACACTTGATGCCCTGACAAATAGCCAACCAAATACCAAACAGAGTTAAGCAAATAGCTGCATCAATAGCTAGAACAATCTGAACTAGACGCCGCCACTTCCATTCAAAGCTTTGAGAATCAGAACGTCCCCTGCTTGGTACATACTCCTTGTGCAACGATGTTGCTGCTCCAGATGAATCATCACAACGCTCGGCTCTGTTCCCTCTATCATTAGATTTCCTGTGTTCTTCAAGCTCAATGCCTCTAAGTGAGATCACATGATCTTTCCCTTTCTTTTTCTCTTGCTTGCTTGACTTCCCCAAGAGCGGAGCTTTAGTAGAGTTGACAGCTTCGCTTTGTTCAGCGAGATTACTGTTACTAGTCTTCAAATCGTTGTTAGTAGTCTCGGCAGCAACACGCTCAAGCGAAGCTATGAGTTTAGAAACAACAGGAACAAGCTGTTCTTCAACATTGATAGAACCAATCATTGCAGTGAAGCTTCCTCTACAATTCTTCCTCGCAGCTTTCTTAAATTCGTCTCTCAGATGCTCTAGAAACTTAAGAACGCTAAATTTTCCTAAAACCTCATCAACAATGGCGAAATACACAAACCCATCTCCAATTAGAAACCCAAACCTCCTCTTACCTATTGATTCGAAGTACCAATTGTGAAAAGGCGGAGTCTTTTCCAAACACAAACCCGCGAGGCTCTCGTTGCTTTGATCTCCTCCGTTGTAAGCGTAAAGAATCTGATTGTCTCTAGAGACACAACAGTAGTGAACTGTGTTCTTGATTAAACCCATCGGACAACAAAAAGGGATTTTCCTTTTCTTAAGAAATCAAATTGAGACAGAAGAGGAAAGACGAGAAGTCTGTAATTAGGGCAAAGAAGAATAGAGAAATTGCGATGAAGAGGTCAGAGAAGAAGTCAAAGAGAAGAAGAAAGTACCAACAGAAACCTTCGGCGATGTATTCAAAATCGAGGATGAATTCTCTCATCCCTCTCTCTAGGGTTCTGGGTCATATGTGAAAAAGAAGAGAAGAAAAGGCTCGAGCTTTGAGTTTTTTTTTTTTCCTATCTTCGCGAAGAGGAAAAAGTCAGAACCGGAGGACCAAACAAGAGGACGTGGTACACACAGAATTTTTTGTCGCTTTAAGATTCATTGTAGAGATCGAAAAGGCCCAAGTAACAAATGGTTAAAAGATGATATGGGCTGATAACAATAGAGCCCTAACATTGTTTGAACAGATAAACATGAAATGAAAAAGCTACCTGGGCTAGTAGAGACCTACGTTACATTGAAACAGAAACTGATATGCGAATGTGAAACGTTTGGAAACAAAGAAACAATTTTCTTTTAAAAAATAGGAATATATATATATATATATTATTATATAACAAAACAACAAACTTAAAAATTTAAAATCATATTAAAAACTTGAAACAACAAAAGTCATCATATTTTTGAAGGATTATGGGTGTTTTCCATGGTTTAATTCTCAATTACAACCTAACACAAATCCTTAAACAGATCTAGGTTCTCGTCAAATGAATCATAAAGCAAACCTGATCACTACCTTTCAGATTGCAGCGGATTAGAGATGGTAATGACAAGATCAGTTAGAACAGATGAACAACCTGCTCCTCCTTCGGTATCCACACTCTTACAAGCAGGAGACGGCTGCTAGACCAAAGAGATGGATCAGATCAGAAAAGAGAGATTTGAGAGAGAGAGAGCTCGCGGCCAGAGGAAGAAAAATCGCAGGGATATTAGCTTCCTTAGGGTTTTCTAATTCTCTTATATCTCATTAATGGGCCCAAGTCATTAGACTAATGGCTCATTAATCTTTTGGGCCCAAGACACAAATTAGACAAAAGCCTACATTTTGTCTGGCCCAGTTCTCTGATCCAATACAGTAAATGTCATTGCATCTTACCGTATTAATTCCATTTAACTTTCCCGTTAGCTATGGTGTGTGACCCTTTGGGATCATACAATACTGGTAATAAGTCCTAAACTTATAGATCAAGAGCGGACTCTAGCAAGCCATCATGATCACCCAGTATTTATGACTTATGTCTGATCTCGACACTTATCATACTTTCTAGAGATAGTACGGGTAGATTTCAGGACATTCCCAACAATCTCCCACTTGTACTGGAATCCTACACAGGACATTCCCAACAATCTTCCGATTGTACTGGAATCCTACATTCCCTAGTCCTTTTGTCTTAATATCTCGATCTGGCATAAGGCAAGATGCGTGTCATCCTTATATAGCCATACCATGTTTATCGGACCAGATTTGATACTGACAATGCAAACGACTTGGGCAAGTCCGTTTGGGAATGGCCATTCTCTTACCAGCTATCAAATCTCCGATTGGCCTAGAGATATTACCTCCGTTAAACGGCAGGGACAAATTCCATCTTGTTCCATCACTATGAACTACACAATTCATAATACACCCAACCAAGGTCCGTATAGCTCCCAGTTACGAAACAGCGTTAGACAATGATCAAAGCGCATTACTCCATGTGCAGCCACATGCATGCGAACTCAGGTCTAAGGACTATACTCTATAGTCGTATATGAGAACTTCTTATGACACAGATATTAATATCTTGCAGAGTTCTCATCAGCGGGCCATGTCCGGTCATATGCTCCCCTACATATACCTATGTGTCGACTTTGATGCCGCGCATCTATGACCCCTCGAAACTTGGTCATAAGTCTCAACACAATCTAGTCTCAACAGGTTGTTGGTGTTCCAATTTCAACAACCTTCGACTATGGACACTTTGATTTATGTCACTTCGTTAAATATGGGGTTTCAGGATCAAGTCTACTCATGTACTTCGATGGCCCATATATAATGACATGAATCATTTTGGAACGATTATTTATATCACAGTTAAAATAATCCAGAAATCATTAGATTTCATAAACATAAAATATTATGTTTACATGAACCTTTCAAAACAACTAAGTAAAGCCCTTTACAAACTCCCACTGAAATTAAGACTACATCTTAATTTCACTCATCCTACAGCTACAGTCCGCGACTCGTGCTTAGGCATAAGGAGTGGCTTCGTTAATAGATTAGCAACGTTCTCATTCGATGAAACTTGCTTATCTACTTAACACCTCTGTCATTTATCTCACGGAATAGGTTATACCTATCCTCAAGGTGTTTGGACCTATGATGTGCAGCTAGTCTCATCTATGCTGGGAATCACATCAAGTTCAGTGATGAACTCTTCTTTCCAAACAACCTCTTTCGCCGCTTCTCAAGCTGCGAAATGTTCAGCTTAAGTCATGGAGTCAGCAACAGTGCCTTGCACCGCCAGTTAGACACAAGATATAGCCGGACTGTGACCAGGAATTATCTTTGTCTATTGGAAACTTGCCTTTCAGACTCTATCGACTTGTAGCACCTCACTTTCTCCGTAAATCAAGAACTTATCCTAAGTATTCCTCAAATACTTCAGAATATTCTTTACGGCAATCCAGTGATTCTTTGCTGGATTTGACTGGTCTTTACTTGTCTTGCTTAGCATTAAAGCAACATCAAAACAAGTACGTGTCATGGCATACATGATAGATCCAATTGCCGTCGCATATGGAATCCTATCCATGCTTTCAAGCTCAGCAGATATCACAGGACACTGTATCTTGCTTAATGAATTGCCATGTGACATTGGCATAAAGCCCTTCTTGGATTGCTGATTACGTGTAGGACTTTGTCAATTTAAGAGTCCTGACTTTGTCCTACCAGCTCTTTTGGATCTCTATCTTTAGATCCAAAATCCAAGAACTACGTGGCTTTACCCATGTCAATCATAAAACCAACTCCCAAACCAGTCCTTTACCGACTGCAGCATTGGGACGTTATATTCGAGAATCAGTATGTCATCGACATACACTATGAGAAATGCAATATTGCTCCCACTTATCTTTTAGTAAACGCACAGTTCCACTTCGTTCCTGTTCAAGTCAAAACCTTGACTACTTCAACAGAACGAAGATTCCAACTCCGATATGTTTGCTTCCATCCATGAATGGATCAATGAAGCTAACTTACGTACAGTATAACTTTTCAGAGTCCGGGCTCACTTTCGCTTCTTTGAATTTCGCAGATTCGTCGCTTTCAATGATCATCAGATCATGCGAAACTTTCAATGATCATCAGGTTCAACTAATGATGAGAAATCACTCTCGGATTAGTAACTGATTCATTCAGATCTGCGAACTTTAGGCTTTACAGGTGCAGATTCTACAGAAATCTGTAAATCCATCCGTTGCTCTCCCTCAACAGGTTGAGCAGCCTCCTGTATTTCTCGAATTTCTTCGAGTTATACTTTTACTCCCACTGTTCTTCTTGGAAAGTAACTTCCCTTCTTAGAAAACAGAATGGACGTAAAAGTAACAAGCCTTGGTTTCCCTAGGACAACCAGCGAAGTAGCACAACTACAAATACTCAGTAAAGACTAATTTGGATCGATTCCAATCCACATTTACGTGGTGTCTTTCAACTGATATTGGTAGAACTATTTCAGCGTAAACTTAGATATTTTAGAGCGTTATTCTTAAAGAATATCATGGAAGATTCGTGTGACTCATCTTGAATCATTTCTAATAAGATCTGATTCATTCTCACAGAAACACCTCTAGGTTTTCAGGAGAAGTGAGCTGTGAAACGACTTCACACTCATTCAGATGATCACACAATCAATGACTTGTCTTTACTTCAGTATTCTCACTCGTGATCTAATCCAGAGTCTTAATACTTCTGTCATTCAGATTCTATACTTCATTTTGGAACTCTTCCGACCATGTCAAAGAATTCCGACTTGTGTCTCATCAAATGAACACAGTCACACTCACTGAAGTAATCAGTAGAGACAATGAAGTACAGGAAATTTTCTCTGGTATTACTGCTCATCGGACCACATACATGAGTATGTTCAATCTCCAATAAGCCTTTGGGCCTTTATCTAGCTCGGCTAAGATGGGTCCTTTGTCTTTTGGTCCAGTAAGCAGAATTCAAGTCTCATAAGATATCCATTCAAATGAGCCCAAAAGTCCATAACTATGGGGTTTCTGAATCCAATTTACTCTATTTGACCAAAACATTTATGCCAAGAAAAATCAGGTTTAATTCATCAGATTTAAACCAATTTGGTATTTATGTTACATTTAGGCACTCTTTGGTTTAATATATAAAACCCATTCCTTGAATAGGGTGCTACAATTAACATTTCATTAAGATCAAAAGAACAAAACTTGTCTTTATCAAAATGAAAAAACATTCAAATTCTTTACAAGAAAATGAAAGACAACTCTGCTTAAAGCAGGTACATTGTAGCAATTATTAATACAAAACCAAGCCTCAAAGGCATCTACAAGTGAAAACCCTACGGCTGAGGCAGCATCCCAAGCTCCTTCCAGACTCGCAGTTCCACTTGCCCTTCCTTCAACGTTCTACTGTTGCTCAGGCTCTGCATATTATAACAAATATCAGTGCCACAACCAGTATCCAATACCTATAAGGTATAACTTGAAGTAATAACATGAATACCTGAGGAAGTAGTCTCATACATCAACTTCAACTCCTCATAATCTTCCATGATTTTAATGCAATCTCTTTTCCAATGCCCAGTCTCTTTACAGTAGCAGCACTTACCAACGTAAGAGGTATCTGACTCGGGCTCAGAAGACACACGCTTGCCATGATTCAAAATCTGGACAACTTTGTCTTCACCCTTGTCAGCATTAGGTTTAGTAAACCTACCCTTCTCCTTCATGAGATTGTACAGGGTACTCTTCACGTTTGGCTCAACTGTCTTGAGCATGTCATGCAGTTCAGTCAACGTCTTCGTTAAGCCTTTCTTGATATAGTCCCTTACGAACTTATCATAGCTTGACGGCAGTGACTGCAGAATGATCTCAGTTGCCAATTCCTGGCTAACTGGATAATCCAGTTTCCTCAGGTTATCAATGTAACCCATCATTTTACTGACATGAGGACTTACTGGATGATCATTTGGTAGCTTGCAGCTAGTGAGAGATTTAACCAACTGGTATCTCTCCACTCTTACCTGCTCCTGAAATTTCAATTTCAGGCTGCTGATCATCTCTATTGGCGACTCCATGTTCTCATATTGCTTCAGCAAATCTGAGTCCATGGTAGCCAATATCAGACCACGCACATCTACCGCATCATTATAATGCTTATTCCAAGCATCATATACTGCATGAGAGGCATTGGACCCGATCCTCACGGGGAGAGCTTTCTCAAGGACATAGTCCTTTCTCTCCTGCCTGAGGACTAGCCTCAGGTTCCGCGACCAAGTCAAGAAATTTGATCCGTTCAGTTTGTCCATCTCAAGGACAGACCGGATCGAGAAAGTGTTTTGATTGTTTGTGCTCGACATAGCTGAAATTTAGAGATAAATAGAGTTTTAGTTATTTAGTTCATAAAAGAGTAATCTTAATAACTTATAAGAAAACTCGCATTGCATTCAAAATTTCTTTGTTTAACCTCATAAGAATGCAATGATTCCGAGACCCATGTTCAGCTAAATCCAAAGTGGGCCACTGGCCGTCACCCGGAATTAGCTTTACTTGGTAAGCATACACACAGCTAGTTATAACCAATAACTCTCGGTTGTGAATTGGACCCGAGGCCCAAATTCACCAGATGTCTCAAGGCCCGGGACTCCCGATGGCCCAGTCAAGGAAATCAATCTCTTACATCCAAATAATCACTAAAATCTGGGACTCCCAATGAAATTAGTGACTATATACTACTTTACTTACGCGAAAACAGACACCTCACACTGTAAGCCATATCTGTAATCAAATAAGCGTTAAGTAGCTGACAAGATTGGAAAGACATCCAAACTTGATATTGTTTTTGAGGATTTTTAAGTTTTATTTCCAAAAATAGAAGATTACTATTTTGGGAAACTTTCTTATTTTAGAAACTTTCTAAATTTAGTAACTTACTAAAAATAGAAATTTCTAATTTAATATTTTATAAATATTTTGGGTTGGGTCACAAATTATAGGCCCAATTCTTGGCCCAAGACCATAGAATTCCAGCTGGCCCAATAATTTGACATAACCGATCCGGTTTATTAATTCTGGTCCAAGACCAAATTAACTCTCAAAACCATCGGTTATTTACTAAACCAGACCAGCTCTAAATTATTTGGTCCAACCAAATCAAACTTAGACCAGTCTTCGGTTTAGGTTAAAATTCAATTTTGAATTTCAATCCGGTTTAACCAGAAATAAAATAATACCAAGTATTAAATTATTTCCAGCAAACCGCGATTTGGGTTAACCGCTTGAACCACCAATAAATTGGATCGGTTCAGTTAAATCCAAAACCGGGAAGAAACACCTAGTGTTTTAGCCAATTTGATTTAACTTGCGGTTTAAGGCTTTAAACACACAATTAACCGCCAATTAAATGGACCGGTTTAATCGGTGTGGTTTTGGGCAACGAACCGCGAAGCTCGATTTAACCGATTGACTATTCGCGGGACGTAAAATTTTAATGGGCCAAACAATCAGATCCTAGATCCAACTCGGCCCATTAACGCAATATGTGGGCCCATGATTATGCAAGGCACGAGCCCACTTGCCTCACGATCATAAGATCGGTCTCGGCCAATATCACGCTAGCGATTGTTTATCACAGCAACACACGATCGCTATTGCATCAAAATAGCAACGACATTCAATTATTAATACGATCGATAATGTTATCCAATTAAAACGCTCGCACATGAACACACGATTGGCACACGCACGATCGTTTCTTGCTAACGAAAGTGAGCTAGGGTTTTATCAATTACGGCTCACATTATCACATTAACAATTCAATGATCTTAATAATTAATATGAACATGACACTAAAAGACAAAGCGAGTCACAAGCGAATTCTTATGGTACAACAAGTCCAACAATCGATTAATAATTAATCGATTCAACAATTAGCTTCATGACAACCACTAAAGGACCAAAAATTTTTGACCTATTCAATTTAATAATCGATCGTGACTTTCACAAACAATTCATCGTCGGAAACTCACTTAAACAAATCGAATCTTAATTAATTGAACAAAGTCAACAACATGATTCAAAAATCAACATTTGATTCAGTTATGATCCAAATTACAAGCAACCTAAGAACCTGGCTCTGATACCACTGAAGGATTATGGGTGTTTTCCATGGTTTAATTCTCAATTACAACCTAACACAAATCCTTAAACAGATCTAGGTTCTCGTCAAATGAATCATAAAGCAAACCTGATCACTACCTTTCAGATTGCAGCGGATTAGAGATGGTAATGACAAGATCAGTTAGAACAGATGAACAACCTGCTCCTCCTTCGGTATCCACACTCTTACAAGCAAGGGACGGCTGCTAGACCAAAGAGATGGATCAGATCAGAAAAGAGAGATTTGAGAGAGAGAGAGCTCGCGGCCAGAGGAAGAAAAATCGCAGGGATATTAGCTTCCTTAGGGTTTTCTAATTCTCTTATATCTCATTAATGGGCCCAAGTCATTAGACTAATGGCTCATTAATCTTTTGGGCCCAAGACACAAATTAAACAAAAGCCTACATTTTGTCTGGCCCAGTTCTCTGATCCAATACAGTAAATGCCATTGCATCTTACCGTATTAATTCCATTTAACTTTCCCGTTAGCTATGGTGTGTGACCCTTTGGGATCATACAATACTGGTAATAAGTCCTAAACTTATAGATCAAGAGCGGACTCTAGCAAGCCATCATGATCACCCAGTATTTATGACTTATGTCTGATCTCGACACTTATCATACTTTCTAGAGATAGTACGGGTAGATTTCAGGACATTCCCAACAATTTTTTAAAAACTATAGTATTGAATAATTTAGCAAAAAATAACTTAGCAAAAAAATCATACAACACAAATCTAATATATAAATAGTATTGAATAATTTAGCAAAAAATAACTATTATAATATCAAGGTCCGTTTTAATTTTTATTTTCGGTTTTTATAAAACAAATATAAAACTATCAGTAATATCTTTATATTTTTAAAATATTTACAAATTATAATGCCAAATAAAAACGCAAGTTTTCAATAATGGAAACGATGTTTTCTCCGCGTTTCCAAATCACTGTTTTTAAAAATTATGTTTTCATCACATTTTTACGCGTTTTCTCCGTGTTTTCGTTTTCGAAAAGGAAAACACTCTTCAAATAGAATTTCCTTGCAACATAGGTATAGACAAGTCTCCTGAAATTAGCCTACATGGTACACAACTATAGAAATAAAGACAAATTTGATTGGTGTTAACTGGATGTTTGGAAATATTATATTTCTATTTCCATATTTAAAGTAAAAGCATGGAAATTAATAAACTATAATTATTAGACTAAATATAAAATAAAAGTATATTTCGATTAATCATAAAAAACTTTAGAATTAAAAAAAATAAAATATCAAAATAAAAATGTTAAATGTGGCTTTCAAGATATGTTAGCTTCCCTTATTGGTCTACATCTTTCTTTTTCTCCAAATCATCAACCCTGATAATTTATTTTAGATAATATGTACACGAATTCTTTTTAGTTCACGAACTTTCGTTGCTAGAAATTTGTTACAGTAAATTTGTATCTCAAAATCACAATAGAACCAGAAGCTAATGTTCACAAGAAACAATAACTTCTCTTGCCAAAAGAACTTCCAACCCAACGATGGAGCTCAGATCGACGATGAACACTCAAGAACAAGAGAGAGAAAGAAACTGAGAAACTCTCAACAATATTTTTTTCGATTAATTGTAAAGAATGAATCAGATGTATTTTATGCTTCAACTTCTTCTTGTGTCTGCATCTGAGCCGTACACGTGTCATCATCTCTCTCACTCCTTTTATTGTATCAAATCTCCCCGTTTCACAGAAACTTGTCCTCAAGTTTGTTCAACAAATTCTGGAAATTTCTTCTGCAACAGGACATACCAAAACGCTGAAGTGTGTCTCTGTGTCTTCATGATTGTTCTGATGTTTATGAAGCTATATCTGATCTCTCAAAGAGACCAAGCGTTAGCATCACATCTGCCTTATTGGAATGAACGTTTCCAACCAAATGGAACAGCTTTTTCCTAGCCCTTGTAAACGTTCCTGTTATCTCCATCCCATGATTTATGTGCAGAATTCTGCTAACAGATGTGTAACTTGAGGTGCCAACTCATAATGCTTCAGCTGAAAGATTGCAAAACCAGTGGAAGATCTCATTTCTGGAAAAGAAATTAGCTTCCCCATAGGCCATCGATAGTGAGAATCATCCTGTACTAGTTCACTGTGCCAAAGATTCACCACTAACGCAGATGATACCAACATAAACCAAGATGCCAGATTCAAAATATCCTTTTGCAGCCATAGCCAGAAACTATCTGTTGCTCGATACAGTTGCAAATTTTGACCCAGCAACAGTGATGTCACATATGGATTTTTCTTCTTCCAACAATGCCACACCTGATAAACAAGATCCTCAACTTCATAATATGTAATCCACTGCCAATAACCATGCTCACCCATAACGCCACCAGGTTCCCACACTCTTTTGTGAACTCTTAAACTCATAAATTCCGAAGTGTAAGCAGCTTCACTATGTCTGTTTTTCTTATGTTGGTGTGACAGCTCTTTGGACCCATCCATCACTACCAACTCACCTATCACAGACAAAGAAAGAGAAGGCCAAAGCAACTCAAATTGTTCTTCTTTCGTGTTGTCCATTGCTAAGTCATTTGGGGCTGCAAACAAAGAGTTCTTAGGTAGTGTTTTATGCTTCAGCTGGACCAAAATGTGAGACTCCTGATGTGCAGTCTCATTAGGGAATACTGAAACGTCTCCATGTCTGTCATCACGATAAACAACGTCGGCATTCACGTCGTCTTTAATATTCCAGCTTTGATGCACTTCTGGTTCTTCCGATAGGATTACATTGTTGTCCTCAACTCTCATTACTTCCTCAGCAGTGGAAACTGACGATGCCACTGCCATAACCACATCATCCTTCGACACAAGGTTATTAGGCCTGGACAGACTCTCTTTAATCTTCTCTTTGGGCAGAGCATGTGTGGACTGTTTAATCGGATGTGCATTCTCGTATAAACTGCCAATCATCAGACATTGCCGTATGGTTTGGGGTTGGAACATACGAACATTCAGCTGAGTATCATTCCTAAGGCCAGCAAGATAGACACTAACCAGATGTTCTTCAGGAAGAGTCACTTTAGTACTAATTTGCTCAAACTTTTCATGATATTCCAAGATACCATCAATTTCCTTCAATTGATTCAGCTCCTCTAAACATTCATTGAAATTTTCGAACCTGTTGTGATGAACTGAAACCGATCTTGCTAACCTTGATTAATGAACCGAATCGGCAACAAAAGAATTCGGAATCGTTGGAGCTGTCACAGCAAGAAATGGATGTGGAATTGGAATTGTTTGTTGTTGAATCACCGGCTGCGAAGGTTTTTTGGAACGGAGGCGAAGAATCGCCAACAACTCCGTGATTGATTTCGCGGTGGATGGATCATTCTCTTTCTCTAATTCACGGTCCATGACTTACGATTGCGGTGACTGGGAACCCTATTCTGCCATGGATTCGTCCGCCTCGTCTTGCACAATCAAATCCGAGGAGAGAATGGTCTCTGATACCTTTGTTACAGTAAATTTGTATCTCAAAATCACAATAGAACCAGAAGCTAATGTTCACAAGAAACAACAACTTCTCTTGCCAAAAGAACTTCCAACCCAACGATGGAGCTCAGATCGACGATGAACACTCAAGAACAAGAGAGAGAGAAAGAAACTGAGAAACTCTCAACAATATTTTTTTCGATTAATTGTAAAGAATGAATCAAATGTATTTATGCTTCAGCTTCTTCTTGTGTCTGCATCTGAGCCGTACACGTGTCATCATCTCTCTCACTCCTTTTACTGTATCAAAATTACAAGCCAAGATAGCAATATAATTAGAGATGAGAGTAGTAGATTTCAAGCGGATCTCCGATGCCCCATAATCGACTATAATTGGAGCCACGAGTTGCCTACTATGTCCGAGAGATCAGATTCCAACAAGGCGCTAATTGTTTTTCTGACCAATACCCCATGCCAAACCCACATGTGCATTGATCCAGTTGCGTCTACGTTTGTTAATTTTTGAGGTATAGGTGAATTCTGAGTATTTCTCGTATATTTATTAGCGGATCTTTCTTTTTTGTTTGTATTTATAAATTCATATATGATTATTGGTTATATGCTTGTTATTTGGATCATATTAAAATTAAACAATTAGATTCTAATAGGAGCATAACAAACTGCTTAGATGTTCTTGTAAAGGTAATGTATGAGAAACAAACCAAACAGACGAAACCGTTTTTTTTAACAAAAAAAAAAGAAACTATTTTTTTTGCTTATTTTATCATGTATCAAAAGCCTTCTATTTCTTTTCCAAATTGAACAAAATATAAGTTAATATAAATAAACGTACTAATTACAGCTATGGGCGTTCAGGATAGTCTATCTTGTCACACTTTCTTTGCTTTTAGTCTATTATATCTTATTGCCCTGCAATTATAATTAATTAGGCGGTCCATATGATTGCTAACGATTACATAAGTATAGATGCGTAAAATATATATATTTATATTGTTGTATTTACCTTTTTTAAAAATAAGTTGTAAGTGATGTTTTTTGCGTGTGTTACTTGTTAGGCGGGGTAGGTCTTTGTAAGCTTCTTTGTATATTATGTTACACACAGCAACCACTTTTTTTGGTGTTCTTGATGTGTCAAAGATTGCTAGCCTTTAGGTGATGTTACGCGTGAGAGAGCAACATATAGTTGTCCATGTTGGGCCTAATATTTTAATGAACATTATGGTTTATAAAATATTATAAGAGTTGAAAAGAAATGGGTATGGGCCAATAAAATTGGTCAATCCTTTTGCTCTCCAAACTTAAGTGGAACTTAATTTGTCCCACATTGGAAGCAAGAGAAGTTTTGGAGTGGTATATATATAGACATGGTCATACAATTGTTTACATGGCTATGGAGAGAGAGAAGGGAATACACACACGCGCCGCCGCCGCTGTCCGGCCGGCTCGTGGTTCGTCATTCGTGGAATGAGCCTCTAAAGAGGCTCCCGCGCGTATAATTTTTGGACAAAATTCATAAGAATTTTTGTACCATTAAACAAATTAATTCGAAAATTAATTTCGAATATTTGTAACATACGAGCATTAACTTCGCGAGATCTCCGCATTTAGTTACGCGATTTTCGTAACGTTTTGCGAGATTCTTTATGCGCAAGTTTGACCGAACCACTCTCCTCATTCTCTTCTATATATCCGAAACTCCTCACTACTCACAAGATAATCTTTTCCGAATATTTTCACAACTCAAAAACCAGCAATCTCTCTCGTCTTCTTTCTTCTACCAAATCGTAAGTCTGAGAGTATTCGTAGAATTCAAGTTCGCAGATTCTTTGATCGAGTGTCACGATCTTAGTCTCATAACGGTTGTATCATGGGATTCATTATCTCATCAAACCGTTACATTGCGGGAGATATTTTGAATTAAGGAAAGATATCATCTCGCCTCCGCTAAATCGTTTTCCTCAATCGTTTTACATTTGTTTTATCAAACAGTTTTTGCTTCCGAATTTCAGCACCTTACAGTCCATGGGTGAATACCGAGTTGGGGAGATACAATGAAACCTTCTTTAAAATCTGCCCTTGACTTTTATTGATTGTCAATACATATGAAAAACTTATTGAGAGTTGTCACCGTCTAAGAGTGAAAGGGTGACATGTATCTTTTGATGAGAATATAATCCTTGGGATTAGTATTTTCTTCCGCTTTTCATCGTGAGATAGCTATTCTGCTTCTATTACTTTATATTATAACTATCATAAATGTAAATTGCAAGACGGGATTAAAATTATTAGAACTCCAAATTTGTTATTTTTAATATCCGAAAAGATATGTGAGATAGTGAGGAAGATAAATAAAGAGCTAACTAAACGTCAGTTATTATTTAGTTATTCTATTATCACAAAAAATTCTAAATTTTTTCTCTATATCTTAGATCCTTTCACTATCAACATTGCTAATTTGTTCTTTGACGGTAGACACACTATTCATCGTATATAAGCTTTTAAGTAATATGTAAATATAAATAGTAATAATGCACCTATAACACTGTTTGGAAAATTATTATACCAAAAGTTATTTTCTAGGCTTAAAAATTAAAATTCTTTGATAGTTAGAAGTTCTTATCTTTCTGGTCGTACATTTATTTTTCTCTATCTTTCTATTTTTGTATTATACAATTAGTGACTATCGATTAATATTATTGTCATTGCAATCATTCTTTTGAGAAATATAGATGAAAGTAAGACTATCCAAAACAAATACTAATTTAAATGACATGTAAGTGTATCATTATAAACTTAATGAATAATATTTATATTATAATTTAATTAAGTGGTCGTGGTAAAATTCAAATTCTCAAAAATCTTGAATGAAATAGATAAATAGGTAATTATAACTTAAAATTATATAAAGTGAACAGAAGTTACATATAAAATAATTAAAATAATGTTCATTTTCCTTACATATAAATATATTGAAGATCTTGCAAATTAATATGCAGTCATTTTGAGAAATAATATTTTATAGATATAAAATATTAATATTCTAATTCTTAAAAATTTGTTTTCATTAGTTATATATTTCTAAATTAAACCAGACTATTTAATAGATGTTTAGATTTTAAAGTTTTTGTAATATAAATAATTTATGCATATATATATATATATTTATATTAGGATGTTGGTAATATCAACAATTAAATATGATAAAAAATAAGCTCAAGAAATTAAAAATTTAACAAATTATCGTTCATCATATATGTTAATTTATCAATTATTGTGTCATGTGTTATAATATACTATAAATTCATAAGTTTAACCGAAACATGTTTTTACACATTTCCGGTTTAAATGTTGTTTGTTAACAGTTTAATCCTAATTTGTCTACTATCACTTTGTCGAAAAATAAATATCAGGTTTTGCAACCTACACCTTTTCAGAACCTAAGACATGTTCCAATGACCTGAATTTCAACCATTGTTTTTTTTTTCTTTTGTAATTTTCCATTTTTCTCATATATTTTCCATCTCTACATTATAAATATTGAACAAATAAAAACAGATATTTATAATATTTGTTATAAATTTCAATTATCATGTCCACTCTCAAATTATAATAGCTTCAAAAGAAAAAGATATATGAAAACATATGAAGATTAAAAGAAATGTAAGCCATTGCGTATGTCCATTACATACACCTAAATATAATACATTGGAATATAATTAAAAAATCGAAATTGAATAAATTATTTCGTAGGTCGAAGAATCACAATCATTTGATGTGATATTGTTAAATGATTAATTCACAACTGGTTATTCTGAAAAGATCTACAACTACTTTAGGTCTTTACATGTATTTATTTTTAGTTGAAATATATTTTGGGATGTTCAATGTATATAAACAAATTTTATTTTATTTGATCCAAACTACCTAAATAATTGATTCATAAATCATAAGATATATTTAATTTTCGCTTTTATATCTTAAAACTGAATTAGCATCAGGAAAGCAAAAAATAAAAATAAAAATTTGATCTCACATTTACTTGGAGAATTGAAGATATCTTTTTAAAAACTAAATTTGTATCAAACTTAGGGTAATAATGGAAAATGAATGTGCTTCTGGTTTAAAGCGGCTTGCATCTTCAACTGCAATTGTATTTGACTCTTATTCAGATGGATGACAAGCTTTAGTTATTATATAAAGATGTCTTTATTTTTATATATATCATCTCTCTTTCGAGGCATTAACATGTCTATTAAGGACATATATTTTAGCTATGTTTGTATTGCTCCCGTGATCACATCAGTTTATGTGATAAAAGTACTGACAGCTATTGCAACTTTCTATTGAAAGAGACTTGTATTGAAAGAGAAGACAATGAAGATGTTCCTACTCCATTGATGTCACTTTTCAAGCTTTATCAAAGAACACTTTTTCCACTGTATATTCATATGGAAACCAGCAAAAAGTGGATAATTTATAATCAGATAAGCTTCAGAACTCCCCAGTTTATACATAAACTCAACAACATACAATTAACAGCCTTAATTGAGATCTGTTAATTTGGACTTATTGTGGGCTTCTAACTCAAAACCAATTGACAATTAGTGGATTGGCCTTAACCCTTTATATACTACTAAGACAACTTGTCTAACTTCCGATGTGGGACTTTACTCAACATCCCCCCTGATGTGATCTCAACTCCCTAGCCCTTTGATGCTTTGTGAGTCTGGTTGTTTGATAGATGATAATCAGAATGGATGATAATCAGAATGGATAAACAGATCGAAGAGATTAGAAACCGTGGATTGAAAGAAACATCCTGAAGCTGCGGAATCATTTCAAGACTTTCGAACTCAGATCTTCTAGACTGCGAGGATGCTTAGGTGTATATATGTCAAAAGTATTGCTCTCATATAAACCACCTCCAAATGAATACATAATAGCTGTGTTTTTTGCGATGACACTACAAGAAAACATCGAATTAGCGACTGCATGTTGTGAATGATGTTTTAGTCGCAAAATATTGCGACTGGATTACGAATTTTTTGGCTACTTATATGCGACAAAGTAAATATCGTCTCAAATCAATTGCTATTTTACGACTGGTAACTATAGTCGCCAAAATGTAGCTAATTTGCGACCTTTTGCGACGAAACCGTAGTCGCTATTAAGCAGCCACCAAATAGTCGCGAAGAGGTCGCAAATTTGCGACTGAAAATTAGATTATCAAAATTTTGAAATTCTAAGTTTAGACTGAGAGGAAAGATCAAACCCCCGTTGATGCTCCCAAAGTTGTGAGATTTTGATGATACGTTGAATATAGGATTGAATCCTTACATCTAATTGGCTTGATGGTTTCACCTACCTATGTGTCGGATTGGTGAATGTGAATAGGTTCGATTCGTACATATACATATTTCTTCAATCATTGATCAAAACATGTTAATTTATTCTGTTATATGTCTTTCTTTTAGTGTTTAAAAGTATACATTGATATGTGAGTAACAACCTTTCGCTAATCTATACATATGAAACATCTAAATGTGTGGGTTCGATTGAGAGGAGATCGAAGGATGAAAAAAATGAAATTTGAACAAAATTTGTTTGAGGGATTTCATATGAAAACATGTGTGGAATCTAATACGGTCTTATTACGTTGAATGGTTTACGAAGAAGTTAAAAGGTACTAAATAACTTTTTGGTTTTGGAATTTATCCATGCATGTTACTTTGTGTTATGTTTAAGCCATAACTCTTACAATATTTAATATTATAGTTTACATACTATAATACATAACAATTTTAAATATTTGTCATATATATAAATTTCTAACATAAAATATATAATTTATGTGATGTACGTTGTATAGGAAATAATGTACTTATCTTGAAATCGAAAGTAAACAGATACACTTATAAATGGTTTAAGGATGAAGATTCAAAATAAGAATGGGCCTTTAAGTACCTATTCGGGTTCAGATCAAGTTTTTGGGTTTTTGTGTTTTCAATTTTAGGGTTAGATATCTCGTTTGGGTATTTCTAAATATTGGGTTGGTTTTTTTCGGGATTTATCGGTCTAGGGTGCCCAAAATTATAAAAATGTCTGAAAACTCGAAATCGGTTTGGATCGGGTTCGGATACCCATTCTGATATTTTTGTAGAATCGGTTCGTATCGGGATCGGTTTTCTATATCTGGTTCGGTTCGAATTTTGGGTTTTGGGTAAATGAAAGGCCTACTTTAAAAAAAAAGGCACACATCACAACTAACTTATTTAATCCTCCAAATTAACCTGCCCAATTAATTTATTTCCCCCCCTTAAACCCAATAATTTTAGCCCTAAATTATGTTAGCCCGCTCATAATCGCTAAACCCAATAAGTTTCCTGGTCAAATCCAATTTATTTACGACAAAGCCATCCCCTTTCTCTTTCTCATCTCAATTTCTCAAACCCTAAACGTGAAATCAAAATTGTAATCTCTGAATATGTGCATCGAAATCTCTGAATCTCTCTGTGCGATGGCTGACCGTGGAAGAGGAAAGAGAGGAGGAGGAAGGGCTGCGAGACACGGCTCAAATCCAGGAAGAGCCACTGCTTCAGTTGAATCGCAAACGTCGAATCGAAGTAAAACCACTGCTCTAGGTGATTCACAGATGCCAAATCGGAAACCGACATCGACAACGACGCAGCAACTTCCTATCCAATATACCTTTAGGCCGGCGAACCCGCAATCCACCAAGTCTCAATGAAGTCCTCTTGTTCCAATCTTTCATCCTCCAACTGGTCCTGACATCAGAGATTATCCACCTCCGAAGTATCTTTTCCAGACCGCGAGGAGCCATCCTGGAGCATCTCCAACCTCCGGAAGAAGACCATCTTCTGAGAGGAAAGCTAAATTTGATTCTCCATCGCCTCAAGGTCAAGCCTCTGCAACGCCTCAACTTTGAGCCTCTGCATCAAATCAACCTTCTCAATCTCCTCCTCACAGTAATCAAGCGCAAAACACACACGAGGCAGAAGATTAGGATGCTACTTTTGACGAAGACGCTCCAAGGGAACCAACACTTTCTGAAGACGTGCTCGCTGCTTTACACGAGATGCTTGTCCAGCCAGGCCGTGACCTATACACCACTGTCCTCTCTCCCACATTGGATCATGGAACCACATGGTAAGTTTTGTTGAGCTATACTGATGGAAATAAATAATCTTATTTTAGCATTTGATATTTAGTTTGTGTGTTTGTGCATTCAGTCAGTCAACTGAAAATGTTGAAATAAGCAGCTAGTTTCGAAAACAAATAATTTGATTTAGAATGTTTAGCTTCCTGTGAATCATGTTTCATTCCTGGATTATTTAGAATGTTGTTCTCTGCTTTTTTTGTTTAGTGTTTGTGATTGGTTCTCTTCTTATTGCGACTGGTTCTCTTCTTATTCATGGATGATTGCGACTGATTCTCTTCTTATTTATGTGTTTGTAGGTTTGGTAAGGACAAGTCCGCATTGACCCAAAAGATTACAAAGGTTTTAACAAATAGTTTGATGGGGCATATTACAGTTGGAGTTTTGTTAATGTTCCAAGAAGACACCGATACTTTCTAGAAGTCGCGGTAATCTTCTATAACTTCAGTTTCTGCTTTTGATTGTTTCTTTTGATCACTAACATCAATCTCATCTCTTGTTTTGTAGAAATAACACACTTGGAATCTCTCGCTTATCGGTGTTGTTCAAGCGAAATTCGAGCAGATTTGTCAAAAGCGTATGAAGGACATGGTTTCCAAGGTAGACCGTCATGGATTGTTGATACACTGTGGACACAAATGTGTGACTATTGGAACAAAAAAGAAGCCAAGGCAAATAGTGTGACCACATCAGGAGCTCGGTTGTCTGGCTGTAATGGAAAAGGTTCTCACAAGCATGTATTAGGACATAAGTCTTTCTTACAAGTTGAACAAGAGATAGTAAGTTTAATCGTTTAAGTTGAATGGTTTAACCTTTTAATTGTTTAACATATTGCCTCTTGTTTAACCTTTCAGGAAGTGGAATTGGGAAGACCATCGACTTTTAGTGAAGTATTCATCAAGATTCATACGAAAAAGATGGGACTTTTGTCGATTACAAGGCGCAAGAAGTTGCTGAGACATATATGAAGAAAAAGGCAGCTAAGTTGGCTTACCTTGAGTATGACGAATGTTCTAATGGTACTTCACGTAATCCACATCTATCACTAGATGAGGATAATGCGCTCTTTCTTGAGGTAAAGTGATTCTATATCTCTTGTCTTATGAACCTGTTCAGTGTTTGGTTTGACAAAAGTTTGTTTGTTTTTTTAGGAACATGTTCAGTGTTTGGTTTGGTACTTCATTGTTTTTCCTTGCTGTTGCTGTAGAACCAAAAATTACAGCACTACGTTAAAAGCGATTTAATCACGAAAATAAAATAGACGTTAAGGAAACGATATCAAAACAATCGGACAGAAGGAGTAGAAATCAGAATATATGGAGGCGAGATTTGATCTCTTTCCTTAACTCAAAGAATCACCCGTAGTGTGACAGGTTAAATCATGATTCATGAGTCCCAGGATACAACCATATGAAACCGTATCGCAACACTCGATATCGGTTCTGTCGAACATATGAACTACGATACTCTCGAAATTAGAACACTAACCTAAAAACAGAAGAGAATCGAAGGAACTTTTATTTGTGGTTTTCTCTGTGTGATTTTTGTTCAGGATGCTCTACAAGAGAGGCTTAGGGGTCCTTTATATAGGATTCGCAAGTTTCCACAAAATGGAAATTTACTTGTCTAGCAAGTTTCCACAAAATAGAAATTTACTTGTCTAGCAAGTTTACACAAACTGGAAATTTTACTTATCTAGCAAGTTTCCACAAATTGAAAATTTACTTGTCTAGCAAGTTTCCACAGATTGGAAAATTTCCCTTCCATATCATTATGGGCTTAACATATTTTTTTCACACAAACACTTTTTAATAAAGCCCATGTCTTAACATGTCTTCATTAAATAATTGTTCCAACAATCCCCCACATGAATAGAAATGACTCTAAACATATGTAGATACAACTATCTAGACAGACTCAATGAACTAGATAGACTTGACCAGACTAGACTTCACTAGACTAGACAGACTTTCGAGAGTATACGAAAATGTAACTGCATTTGATAGGTAGCATTTTTCAGCTTTGAACCAATCATTTTTGATATATGTCGGGTTTACTCGGCTAGGAGGTGAACGCGATGTCTTGAACCACCCGGACTTCGGTGTAAACCGAGACAACATATATCGCACAGCTACATCTTCTCGTAGAACTATGTTCTCTATTGTGTTCATTGTAGCCTTGAACATGCCTGGTATTCGTGAGTGAAGTTGGAGAGTATAGCCTTACATTCATTCTCCTAGAAACGGCCCCATTTCACACTCACTAGGTGATCTGCCATCAGCTTTCTTTCTAGAAGTATCCGTCTATACTCAGCTATTACAGAGCTATGGAATCATTAAAAGCCAACGCTTAACCTCATCACACACATATAACACTATTTATCATCCGAGGAACTGGGCAGAGTTATAGTGCTCAATCCTGAATCAGTTCAATTTTGTTTTCCCTTTGAACCTAGATCTTATCTCCAGTCACATAGATGGGGTGTCCATCAAACGTCATCTTTGTTCATAGGCTTTAAACCCATTCCTTTTGATGATTTCACAATTTGATCTCTCGGCAAGCTTTTTGTGAACGGATCCGCTAAATTATCAGCCGACTTGATGTAATATATCGTTATTACACCACTTGAGATCAAATGCCTAATGGTCTTATGTCGTCTTCGTATATGACGAGATTTTCCATTGTACAGATTACTTAGTGCTTGTGAGATAGCCGACTGACTATCACAGTGTACGCATAGAGCTGGCACTGGTTTTTCCCACATCGGGACATCTTCCATAAAGTTCCGAAGCCATTCTGCTTCCTCTGCTGCTTTGTCTAAAGCTATGAACTCTAACTCCATAGTTGATCGGACCATGAGTGTTTGCTTGGAAGATTTCCAGGATACTGCTGTACCAGCAAGAGTGAATACATATCCACTCGTAGATTTGGAGTTTCTTGAATCCGAAATCCAATTAGCATCATTGTACCCTTCTAGTACTGCTGGTTCTTTTCCAAAATGAAGCCCATAACTCTTAGTATTTCTCAGAATACTTTAGTTTTGGCTTTCCAATGAGTATGACCTGGATTACTCGTGTAGCGACATAGTACATTTACTGAGTCCGCTAAATCAGGTCTAGTACAATTCGTCAAGTACATTAGACTCCCGATCACTCTTGCATACTCCACCTGTGACACAGGTTCACTTGAATTCTTTGTCAAGTGAAGTTGAGGGTCAACTGGAGTTTTTGCTATCCCGTTTGAGTAGTTCTTAAACCGTTCTAGGATCTTTTCAGCATAATGATCTTGAGACAGGATTATTCCTTCGGAATTTTGAGTGATCTTAATTCCCAGAATTACATCTGATAGTCCCAAGTCTTTCATATCAAACTTCCCACTAAGCATGTTCTTAGTTTGTTAGATGATATCCTTACTGCTTCCCATGATGAGCATGTCATCAACGCATAAATAGAGCAAAACGTATCCATGAGGAGTACTTTTGATGTATATACACTTATCACATTCATTAGTGTGAAAGCCATTTGACATCATTACATTGTCAAAATTTTCATGCCATTGTTTTGGCGCTTGTTTAGGTCCATATAATGACTTCACAAGTCTTCACACTCTCTTCTCCTGCCTAGGAGCGGCATAACCCTCAGGTTGATGCATGTAGATTTCTTCTTCTAAATCTCCATTTAGGAAAGCATATTTTACATCCATTTGATGGATTTCGAGATCTCTTAATGCTGTAATTCCAATCAGCATACGAATCGAAGTAATTCTCGTTACCGGAGAATAGGTGTCAAAATAATCCAACCCTTCGTTTTGTCAGAATCCTTGCACCACAAGTCTAGCCTTGTACTTGTCCATGGTTCCATCTATTTTCAACTTTGTAGTGAAGATCCATTTGCACCCAAGAGGTTTACACCCTTGCGGTAAATCAACCAATTCCCATGTATGATTCTCCATAATGGAATTGATTTCACTTTTAGCAGCCTCCTTCCATGAAGGTGCATCAGATGTAGACATGGTTTCACTCAAAGTTCTTGGCCCACTTTCTGTTAGAAATGCCGTTATGAACTCTGAACCGAATGTCTTTTCTTTACGAGCTCTCTTGCTGCGTTTCATTTCAATTTCTTCTGCATCTTCGTTTGTAGAAGTGCAGAAGTGCTTGCCTCATTGCTAGCATCTCGTTCATCACGAGTCCTCTTAGGATTTCCCTTATCCCTGCATGGAAACACATCTTCGAAGAAGGAAAAGTTCCTTGACTCCATTATCGTGTTCACATGGATATCTGGTATATCAGACTTATATACCATAAACGATAGGCACTGCTGTTATGCGCATATCCGATGAATATGCAGTCTACCGTCTTAGGTCCGATGGTGACCTTTTCCGGGAGTAGCACTGCTACTTTTTCCAGGCACCCCCACACTTTCAGGTATTTGTACGAAGGTACTTTACCTTTCCAAAGTTCATATGGAGTTTTTCCAGTCACTTTGTGTGGTATTTTGTTCAGGATGTAATTAGAGGTAAGCAGCGCTTCCCCCCACATGTTCTGGGCTAACCCAGATTCCTGCAACATTACATTCATCATCTCCTTAAGAGTTCGGTTCTTTCGTTCCGCAACTCCATTAAACTCTGGTGAGTAAGGAGCGGTTGTTTGATGAATAATACCATGTTCTATACAGAACGCATCGAAAGGTTCATTGTATTAACCTCCTCGATCACTTCTAACCATTTTGATGGTTTTATCAAGTTGATTTTCAACTTGAGCTTGTACTCTTTGAACTTGTCCAAGGCTTCATCTTTACTATGAAAGTTACGAAGTAATTTTTCCCACCTCTAGTTTGCACAAGTTTTAAATCACACAAATCCGTGTGAATTAAACCTAGAGGTTCGGTTGTTCTTACTACGCTCGGTGATGGCGTATTGTGAGTTTGGCTTGGACACAATCTTCACATTTGCTTATCTTGCTTTTAGGAATCAAGTTCATGTTCATCAATCTACTCATAGACTTGAAATTAACATGTTCATGCCAAATATTAAATGACTCCACAACATAAGCAACTGGTTTCTTTTCATTAATGTCACCTTCGTTGGTTACATTAATATTAAGTACGACTGTCTCAAAATTAATTCGGACCAGCCCGTCCTTAACAAAACCTTTGTCTACATAGACACTACTCTTTGTCAATACAAGCTAATCAGCTTCGATATTGACAGTGAATTCAGATTTTCCGCAAATCTGACACATGTTTGAAATTGGTGAGAGTGAGATTCGTCACCACTTCACCACAACATGCAGCTTTTGAAAGTGCATTTTTCCATGAACAACTTCTCGTTATTCTATGATAGTGGGAAACGTTCCCTTATCAACATATATGTACCGTCACACCGATATCATTCCTCCACTCATGTGGGATATGCTCAACCATATTGACTTCAGAGATAAGACCACACATGTCTATCTTGATCAAATTGGCTTGAGCCATTCTCTTGTCTTTGCAATGAGTTAGCATTATGACTTGCTTTGTCACGTTTGTGACGTTTTCTCAAGAACTTCATATTAGTTCATAAGACACATGAGATCACAAGTGGCTGACCTCTTCCAAACCGCAATTTGGAGTATCAACTCACTAGATTGTTGAAGATTATCCAATTCATGGAATAATCGTAAGCAAATTGTTCAAATTGGTCCATTCACTTTGACCAATTAACCAAAATCTTTAAACCAAAGAGAACCATACTAAGATCTAGCTTCTCTCATAAACGATTATTTCGTTGACTTATTTAGAATTTTCGAAACCCTAATCAAGACCGTTTTAATTAATAGATAATTAAACGGAAAGAGAATTAGATCAAAATCTGAATAAACTCTTTGCTTCGATACGGAATTTAAATCGCAATTTACAGAAACCGTTATCGAACCGATTAGAACCGCTAAAAGCGCATTCTCAACATCGAATCTCCGCAGAGCATTCGTCAAAGCGTTTAAAACGTGTTTGATAATCGGGTTTACGTTTCAATAAACTGCGATTCTAACGATTATATACCGTTCAGAAATCGCAGTGAAAAAGTTTATCGATCGCAATCGTGTGAAACGCACAAAGTAATCACGAAGATCGCTACGAAACGATTCGCGATGTACGCTGCGTTTTTCCTTCAAGACCGTTTTGAAAACAGGTTTTAATCCGCCTCTACATTAACGAATCCTTGCTAAAACAGCGTTGATAACGTTCTTAGTATCATAAGCGGAAGAGAAATCGTTTGAAAAACGTTTATTTACTCGCGATTAAAATCCGTTTAATGTTCATATAACAGAAACGGATTTCTTTGAGTTAAGATTGTAGAACCAAAAATTACAGCACTACGTTAAAAGCGATTTAATCACGAAAATAAAATAGACGTTAAGGAAACGATATCAAAACAATCGGACAAAAGGAGTAGAAATCAGAGTATATGGAGGTGAGATTTGATCTCTTTCCTTAACTCAAAGAATCACCCGTAGTGTGACAGGTTAAATCATGATTCATGAGTCCCAGGATACAACCATATGAAACCGTATCGCAACACTCGATATCGGTTATGTCGAACATATGAACTACGATACTCTAGAAATTAGAACACTAACCTAAAAACAGAAGAGAATCGAAGGAACTTTTATTTGTGGTTTTCTCTGTGTGATTTTTGTTCTGGATGCTCTACAAGAGAGGCTTAGGGGTCCTTTATATAGGATTCGCAAGTTTCCACAAAATGGAAATTTACTTGTCTAGCAAGTTTACACAAAATGGAAATTTACTTGTCTAGCAAGTTTACACAAACTGGAAATTTTACTTATCTAGCAAGTTTCCACAAATTGGAAATTTACTTGTCTAGCAAGTTTCCACAGATTGGAAAATTTCCCTTCCATATCATTATGGGCTTAACATATTTCTTTTCACACAAACACTTTTTAATAAAGCCCATGTCTTAACATGTCTTCATTAAATAATTGTTCCAACAGTTGCAAGTGCCATTAGTTTAAAACAGAACTGAGTTTCTGGTATTTAAATTAGGCATTGTATTTTCCACTTTTACTTGTATCTTGAATTGAGAATCACATATGTTCTTCAATCGTGGATCACTCTTTTGTTTGCTTGGAGTCTACTTTCACAAACGACATAGGAGAAGTCTATGGAATTGGAAGCCTAGGGAGTACATCAACGTGAAGATGAACTACTCGGGAAGCTCTTCTTCTTTCACAAGTCTGCAACAACTGCTCGAGGAAGCTAACCGATAAATAGCCGAACAACAACTTCTTGCAGCTGAGCAACAACTCATGAAGAAGTACTTAAGCACTGACCCAAATTTTCTCGCCTTCCTCGCCGCACCCGCAAATGCAATATATGCATAGGGTTCGGCAATAATGATATCCCTAACACACCAAAACTTGTTGTCACCCCACCGGTCAATAATTTGACCTCGCCACTGATGATGCTACGAATTTTGTCCCTTATCTTTCTCTTATTCTCTGAACTTGAAAAACTTTTGTGATGGTTGTTAACTCCTTAGGTTTTTGAGTTTGTTTTGTTTAGACATGTTTGTTGGTTTAAACTATTGTTCGGAAATTCGTTAGGCACTGTACGCGCGGTTGTCATTGGCCTAGCGAGTAAACACAAAATCGGGGATTAAGCGGGATAGACGCGGGGCAGAATTTTTGAACTTTTATATATGTTTGTGTATGTATAGTTAAAACATAAGAACTATTCTAGCGCAGTGGTTTGTGCAATTAATAAATAGGATGCTGCATTTTGGCAGATTTTACTTTAAAACATTGATGAAGGGCAAAAAAAGACATTTCATTATCATCTTCTGCCATGTCTCTTCGCGACCTTAACCTAAAAATTACGACGACTATTTTTTTTTTTTTTTTTTTTTTACGTTTTTCTCACAGCTTTCTTCGTTTTGCTTTGTATTACTAACCTAAATGGTTTGATACACTTAAGAAACTTTGATTTCGAAGTTAAAAGAGCATAAAATTGAGTTTTTTTCTCCAAATCAGCCGAGTTATCATCCGAATACCATTAAATCGTAGCGTCTGGTGTCCGGATTGCGATTTTCCGGCGATTTTACGGCCCTAATCGCCGCGTTTTAGAACATGGGTTTAAACTAATGTGTTTGTTGTTGTAAAAAATATGTGTATGTTTTGAATTAAATTTTATTATGTTTGTAGAGTTCACAAGCATCTTTTAGATTACAAATTAGTAATTACAATCAAATAACCCAATTCTCACAAAAAAAATAGAAAACCAAATTGGTAAACCGAGATTTTAATTAGTCGCTAATCAGCTGCTAAAGTAGCCGCTAAAGCAGTCACAACACAGTCACAACACAGTCGTTAAACGTTACGACTGAATAGCGACTATAACCAAACAGTCGCATGTTAGTTACATTTTGGCCGCATGCCAGCTGCAAAACTTAGTGCCTAATTCGCGTCTATTTTGCGACGACAGACAATCACGCGACTGTTTTGCGACTGATTATTTTATTGACGCGTTGTTTAGCGACTTCATGTTTAAGTCGCAAATCAGTCGTAACAAAGTGGTTTGCGACTGTTTACCGACCTATGGTAGTCACGAATTCTCTGTTTTCTTGTAGTGTGAGGTGTTGAGAAACCTTTTAACTATTATATCATTCATGTACAATTTCAGGATATATCGGGAAGCTTAAAGGAGTATGTGGGACGGAGTTCGGTTAGGATACCACTTCTATCATCATACATTTTTTTAAAAAGTTGTTCATTCTTTGGTGCTAATCTAAATGAAATAGTTTTTTAGTTATGATCGCTGTGAAATTAGAAAGTCTAATTAACTGATAGCATTGTTTTGCCTTTTTAATGGCTGGCAAGTTCCTGTAAATGTTCCTCTTTTACTTGTGTAAATTCAGGATGTTATGTAAGATTTTTAATTGTCCATTGTAAAAATGAAAGCTATAACACTGTAAATGCATGAAAACGTTTGAAAGATATCAACCCAAGAAAATCACATGGAGTTTGTTAAAAAGCTTGATGAGGTATGTACCATTTTTCTTGTGTGCTACATGACCATTGGGTAACAAAGATGAGTGTAACATTTGACATTAAAGAGTGACTTGTGTGCTTTTAGGTGCAAAAATGGCTCTACATGGATGGAGAAGATGCTAATGCCAAATAGATTCAATACCAGCTAGACTCAGTTAAAGTCCTTTGTCATATGTTCACATAGAGTCGGGCTTTAAAAAAAAACAATTATATTTGTATATATGTATTGATATATTAAGTTTATTAACATAAAATTAAATTTTGTAAATAATTTTTAATATAATATTATATATGTGGATTATTATAGTTTAGTTTTAAAATATTTATATTATAAAATTTATAAAATTTATATTTATTTTGAATGGGAACCCCAAAATTTCAAGTACGGCTCCACTGTCCATTTAATACAACCTGATAACCCACAAAATGATCTTATAAACCACTTTTGTATATATATTTGTACATCTAAGCTGAGCTCACAACATGATCGATAACAGATCAAAATGCTCTAAACTAACTAACTTAAATGCATAAGGTATGGTTACTGACGTTCCATAGTTTTTACATTTTCCTCATGACATGCATAATTGTTGTTTCTTCACTTTGATAAGAAATGTCAAACCTTTTGTAACATTTCATTGCACAATGACCAAATCTTCCACAAATTTGGCAAGTAGGTCTACTGTTTGATATTGCATCCATACCTCTTGAAAAGATACACTCTGATCTTTAGGTTCCTTCTCCAGTTCCATATGTACAAGAGTTTAAATATTATGCGATATTTATTGACAACTTTTCAAGATACTGTTGGTTCTACCTTTTTCACTTCAAATCAGCTTTCTTCTCTGTGTTTCTGTAATTTCAGGCCTTGTTTGAGAATCAGTTTAGTATGAAAATTCAAATGTTTCACTGCGACGGGGGTGTTGAGTTCACAAGCAAGCAATTCATCACACACTTGGCCACTTGTGGTATCAAACAACTTCTTTTTGGTCCTCACAGCCCTCAGCAGAATGGGATTGCTTAGAGGAAACATCGCCACATCACATACCTTGGCTTGTCAATGAGTGTATAATGCCTCAGAAGTTCTGGTTAGAAGCTTTCTTTACAACAAGATTCTTAAGCAATATATTACCATCATCAACACTTATGAACAACCAAAGTCCATATGAAGTGTTGTATGCTAAAAGACCAGACTATTCTGCCTTAAAAGTTTCCAGTTGTGCATGTTATCCCTCATTGTGAGATAACTAAGTCTCCAAACTAGACCCTTGATCTTTACTATGTGTTTTCCTGGGTTAAAATGAGAAGTACAAGGGCTACAGGTGCATCTTTCCTCCAACAGGTCATGTATACATCAATCATTTATTATTAAAGGAACATATCTTCCCTTTTGAAACTGTTTACTCAAACTTACATGACTGTCATACCACTCCCTTGATCTCTGCCTGTCAACAGATTTTTAAGTGTCCAGTGATACCTCCTATCTTTATATGCCAAAGGTTCCTTCTATAGAGGTTTCAGTTTCATCCACTACTGCAGTAACCACCACATCTCAGTCACTTCTTCAGTAATCCTTTGCAACTGCTTTGTCAGGGACTTCTGCTTCTACTTCAGAGTCATATCCTGCATAGAAAAGTCATGATCAGGATAGTCTTATGACTCAAGAAGTCTCAGTACAAAATACAAATCACTCAAATAAAGAGGAAAATCCTTCAAGCAGCTAAAAATGTTGATTTAGACTGCCTAATACTTATTTTCAGTCAACTCATCATATGGTAACTATATCAAAACTTGGAGTCTCAAAATCAAATCCAAGATATTGTCTTCTTGCAGTAACATTTCTTGCAGTAACATCAACACCACTTGAACCAAATACCGTTGCATCAGCTCTAAATCATCTTGGATGGAATGGAGCAATGGATGAGGAGATTGACTCTTTTATAGAAACTAGTACATACACTTTTGTTCCTTATCACCCAGAAATGAATATATTGGGAGTGTAAGTGGGTCTTCAGGACAAAATTGAAAGGTGATGGAACACTGGACATACTAAAGGCAAGATTGGTAGCTAAAGGGTTTCGACAAGAGGAAGGAATTGATTACCTTGAAACATATAGCCCAATGGTGAAAATTCCAATGGTTCGTGACATTCTTCATACAACTACTGTTAAACAATGGAACATCAAGCAGCTGGATGTAAAAAATGCTTTTCTCCATGGGGACTTGGATGAAATGGTTTATATGCATCAACCTCCAGGTATCATAGATCATATTAATCCAGAATTTGTTTGCAAGCTCCACAAATCTATTTATGGGCTCAAGCAAGCTCCACGAGAATGGTTCAATAAATTCAGTATGTACCTTCTGGATTTTGGTTTTTTGTTGCAGCAAATTTGACCCATCCTTATTTGTTTATCAGAAGAATGGAGACATCCTATTGTTGCTTCTATATGTTGATGATATGTTTCTCACAGGAAACAACACCATCTCATGGATACATTACTTAAAGGCTCTTGGAAAGGAATTATGGGTCGTTTGCATTACTTTTTAGGCATCAAAGCACACTTCAAAACAGAAGGTTTATTCCTCAAAAAGGAGAAGTATGTAGAGGACCTTCTTCAAACTGTTGGCATGTCTCATTGCACTCCTATGCCTACTACTCTTCCACTTGAACTCACTCGTGTCCATCAAGAAGAACCATTCTCTGAACCGAGTTACTTTCCTAAAATTTAATACCTCACTCTCACCAGGCCGGATGTCCAATTTTCAGTGAACTAAATCTGCCAGAAAATGCACTCACCCTCTATTGCTGACTTCAATCTGTTGAAGAGGATCTTGAGTTACCTTCGTGGAACAACAAATTATGGGATCTCTTTTAACAAAAACACTGATTTCAATCTCAAGGCTTATAGTGACTCAGATTGGGCTGGATGTCCAAAGACAAGCCGATCAACATGAGGATTATGTACCTTCTTAGGATCAAACATTATATCCTGGTCAGATAAAAAGCATCATACAGCCTCTCGCAGCTCAACTGAAGCCGGATACAGAATTCTCTCGGATACAGCCGCGAAAATAACTTGGATGAGAAATCCTCTTGCTCATATAGGTATTTCACAAACCTCTCCACCTGAGTTATTTTGTGATAATCTATTAGTTGTTTATCTGGAAAAAAACCAGTGATACACAAACGCCCCAAAAACTTTGTTGTCCACTTTCACTACGTCCATGAACAAGTCGCACTTGGAACTCTTATCATTCATCACATCTCATCAGCTCACCATTTAGCTGACATATTTACCAAGTCTTTACCAATCAAGAACTTCCATGAGCTGAGACTCAAACTTGGTGTGTGTGCATCACCCACACTAAGTTTGTGGGGGCATGTCAATCAAGTAAAGAAGGTAAAAAAGGATTTGGCGCCAAAAGACAGAGCAGCAACTGATTTCAAATGAAGTAGGCTTAGAGAAGTGTCTGAATCCAAACAAGAATCATGTTGAAGAAAAACGTGCATAGGAATCAAATGCTGAGAATAAAAGTCATCCAATGGTGAGATTTTTTCTGCTCCAACGTCTTCAAACAAAAAGTTTAATAAAAAGCTGAATGCATGATCGTACAACTCTTGTCCTCTACCATTGCAGAATCATTTTGCAGCCTATGTGTTGGCTGAATCTGAGCCACCTTTTTAGGCTCTTAGGGGTTTCTCTTTACTCTATGTATATGCTTTATCATGTAATCGAACTGTATAAGAAAGCAATGATATTGATATGATATTCTTTCTTCTTTGTTCTTGGCTTCAAAGCTTTAATCTTTCCCTAATCTTATTTAAGTTTACAAAATCTTCCACTTCACCCTTTTATTTCAAATGTTATTATGTGACTTTTCATTTGTGTGCACAATATTGAATTGTATTAGGGAACCATAATTAGATGGTCAAGCTACAAAGCGCCTTGTTAGGCTGTGGATTTATGCTCAACTCAATATTGGTACATACTCTATTAATGTTGTCATTACTTGTCGTACACATTGAAATTTAGATTACCAGGCTTACAAATTGATATATTGATAGTTTCGTGGTTACACACGGTTCTCCGCGAAATTTCTTCACAAGTTGACTGCGCATTTCATGACGGGATTTTGATAAGGCTTTGCGGGGAAGTTCTGTTTTGTGCCTTTAGCACAAGATACTCCTTTTTATAAAAGAAATAAAAACCCTAGGAATTGTAGAACTTAGGCCAAAGAAGACGGACCAAATATTGCGCTTTGATGATTTGAGTCATTACAATTCTCCCACTAACAAAGAATTCGCCCTTGAACTTAGTTCAGGACTCGGCTGATCGCTTACAACTCCAAAAATATTTGGATAGTATAATCTCATCTAATCCTCAGACTCCCAGTTCCTCTTGAATTATGTCCCTCTCCCAATGAACTATATATGACCATCACAATCACTTTCCCCTGAACTTCCTTTTCCTAACGATCTAGAACCATCATTGGTTGGCTAGGAATTGACAGATCCATACTGAGATATCTTGGCCTGCTGCAAAATAAGCTATGACTATCTCACAACCTTCCTCAATACTTAAACGTTAAGAACATCGTGGAAACTTTCCAACTCTGATGATAAGCCCAACTGATATGATACTTCCCAAATACGCTCAACAATAGGGTACAGTCCCATGTACCTCAACATAAGTTCTTTAGCTTTTGAGTCTTAGCACCTCCTTGAAATGTTCTCATTTTAAGGGATACTAAGTCTCCCCCCTCGAACTTCAAAACTCTCTTACGCTTGTCTGCATAAATCTTCTAACGATCAGGGCTTCCTTTAGCCGTCTCTTGTGCATTTCTACTTTCTCTATCATCTCCTGAACCGAAGCATTTGTTCTATGATTCGTCGCTCCCCCACTTCTGACCAACATAGGGTGTACGAGACGACCTACCATAAAAAGCCTCATAATGTGCCATCTAATTTTGAAATGATAGATGTTGTAGGAGAACTCTGCAAGTGGTAGATACTGCAACCAATTCCTCTCCCATTCCAAAATGCGAACCCTTTGCATATCCTCTAAAGTCTGAATAGTTCTCTCTAACTGACCATTTGTATGTGGATGATAAGACATACTCATATGGACTTTGGTCACCAACGCTTTCTAAAAGGCTTGCCAAAAGTAGATGTGAACTTCGTGTCACGATCTAGCTCTATACTGACAGACACTCCATGCAACTTCATGATCTCATCAATAGATCTATGTGGTATTTGAGCTGCTTTGTATGTCTTCTTAATCGCTAAAAAGTGAGCTCATTTGGTGAGTTAATCTACATAACCCAAATAGAATTCTTCCCGCCACTTGTTGTTGGCAGTCCAGTAACAAAATCTATAATCACCATCTCCCATTCCCACTCTGCATAGACAAGCTCTACGAAAATCCACTAAGTACATGATTCTCTATCTTCACCTCCTGGAAAGTCTGAAAACATGATACAAAGATATCCACATCTCTCTTCATACCATTCCAATGATAATATCGCTTAAGATTGTGATACATCTTGGTATTCCATGGGTGAATGGAGAACCCTAAGTGATGTGCTTACTGTAAAATTTCAATTTTTAGTTGATCATCATCTGGCACACACACTCGCGTTCGTGGTAGTGTGATACCCAAAAAATTCATTTTCAATCTGCTTACACAAAACATCATCCTTACTTGAGCTTGCTGAACCCTACAAGTAAATCCGTATGATCCAATACCTTAAGACCAACTATCTCTCCCTCTATAGTAATTGCATATTATCTGACCACTAATCTGTGTCATTATCAGCTCATGAATCTCATTGGTCTCTAATACGTCGCTCATGCGCCTACTTAACGTATTTGCAACCTGATTGGCCTTACCCAAATGATAAGTAATATCCAAAATGTAATATGCCAACAAATCAATCCATCTGCACTACAATCCATTTACCACAAGCAAAACACAACCAAAACCTCGGAATAGAACACTGAGCTTGACCCCTACTCGATTGAAAATAATTTGTCCTCAAATATGTTAGACAACTTCTCCCCAAATTGGTTCCCAACCAAAACGTGGACACATGGATCTTCCACTTCCAAATGGTTCTAAACTTGAAAGAGATACTACAAGAAAACGTGTATTAATTGCGACCGGAAAACGCTATATAATGATACGATAGCGTTTAGTTAAACGCTCTGTCATCGCCCGCGATAAAAAGTTTGGCACTTTAGATAGTGTTTTTTATAAATGCTATGAACTGTAATTTTAAGATAGCGTTTTGTTGTCTGCAATAGGTTAAACTACAATAGCATTTTATTGTCTGCAATAGGATAATCTACAATAGCATTTATTCAGTATTATGAATTAGCTATATAATAGCATTATGTAAATGTCATCTATACATGTTATTGTTCACCATGTATAGATGACATTTACATTGCATTATGGTTAAACGAAATTTCATTTCACATATTTTTGATTTTTCAAGCCCAAATTTCAGAAAATATATTAATTTAATTTAAATACATTTAATTTAAAAAGAAAATTCTAATTAATTTATAAATCAAATACAAAATACATAGTTTAAATCAAATACAAAATACATAGTTTGAACTGAAGTTACAAATTACATAATTTATAAGAAACCTAGATCATAAGATAATTCACTTATACCTTCAGCTTCTACTCCTTAGTCTCAACGACGAGCCTTGCCTCGGGAGGACTCTCCTTGTTCTTGTTCTGGGCGTTTCGGTTGAGCGGAGTTGCGTGCATTGTTTTGCATGTTTGTGATAGCTCTGCGGTACATTGGATCGATGCCTTCTTCGTCTTCCTCAATGCCGATCAAGTATCCCATAGCCCTCCTGTACTGTAGTGGTGTGAGCTCCTCCACATCACTTTCTTGATCATCATCTGCTTCTTGTCGTGGCTGTTGGTGGAGCTGTGGCATGATTCTGTTTTCCGGGAGTCCGTAAAAAAGGCGTCTCCTTGCTTGATCGTCATTTGCTTCTTGGGGTTTTAGGTGGAGTGGTGGTATGATTCCATTTGCCGAGAGTCCGCAGATTATTTCTTTCCTTACTTGCATTTCTGAATCGGAACATAAAAGTAACACTGAAATTCATATTAAACAAACACGATGAATTTTTTTAACTAAAACCATAACAAATTAAGTCAATTACTGCTTGAAGATTAGAGAGACAGATTCTTCTTGATATCTGTTTCAAATGACAAGAATGATGAATAATGATATAGTCATTAAAATTTGAGAGGCTAAGGATGCAACTTTCCAAGTGAGAGCAAGAGAAATACCTAACCTTTAGCAATCAGATTCTCTGCCACCTTTGCTTGTTCGTGCTCTAACCCTGAGCAAAGCTACAACAAGTAAATACATATCAGAAACAGACGAGAACGGATCAGAATATCGAAGACCTAACCTCATTTACGGTTTTTGAAGGAGAGAGCAAGAGAAAGACCTAACCTTTAGCAATCAGATTCTCTGCCACCTTTGCTCGTTCGTGCTCTAACCGTGAGCAAAGCTACAACAAGTAAATGTTAACATATCAGAAACAGACGAGAACGGATCGGAATATCGAAGATGATCGGAAAAGTGTAAGAAATCAGATTAACTAATTAATCGATTGCACCTCTTTGGTGTCACTGCTTCTGGCGGCTCCAAAAACGAATCGGAAACCCTGGCAAAATTTATACATAATCTAGTCAGAAAAACCCAAAATCTCTTCACAGAAGACACCTACTTATCAACAATCGAGAATCACTACAAGAAAAATGGTTATTCTTAGCTCACGATAAATGCTATTATATTTGATTGATAGCATTTTTGAAATGGCTATGTCTGCCCCAGCTATAATAGGTCGGCCATATGTCATAGCACTTTTGTCCATGCTATTATATCTTACATCTATGATAGTGATAGTTTCCCTTGCTATAGTTAGATCCGAGCTGAGCCAAGCCGAGCCACACCATATTAAATTATTATTATTATTATATATATATATATTATTTCTTTGTATCAATTGGATTTATATAAAAATATTTAAAAAGATTTTATTAATAAACCATAAATGTTTAGACAAAATATGATATATGAAATCTGAACTTGTTTCATCGATATTTTCATCGATATTTTCAAACCAACAAAATGAAACATAAGTCTAAATAAAAGCAGCAACGACTGCTCAACCACAAACGCCTCTCCCATTATGTCCACCTTCACTCCTTTATACTCTTTTTGTTGCTCCTCCTCATCTTCTTGTATCTCCTTGTCCAAAACACAGAATCTCTAACTCAGAAATTATAAGAGAATTAGAGAACAATGGAAAAGGCAGGTTAAGTAGTTCCTATATGACTCGATTCTTGAAGATAGCTTCTCCGCAAGGTTATTGCTTCTTAGATCACTGCAAGTTTCCATCAAAGATCATAAATTAGAAAGATTCATGAGTCCAAACACAAAAGGAAAAAAAAATATTACATGTTAGACAGACTGAACTTACAACTCTGTAAGAAAAGCATGTATCCAAGTGTTTCAGAGAGCTGATAACTAGGATTTTAGGATCCTTTGAGGTACCAATTCCTCAAGCTTATCGAAGTAGCTTTGAGGTATCGAACCTATTCTGGGATGGATAAAACCAATAAGCACTCACTAATCCTCTAGAGTCAAATCACTCAATTAAGTTGTTGTTTCTAATAATCCTAATGAAAACAATTCAAGCCGAAGTGAACAAAAAGCAAATAAACAGGGGATTTAATCAATGACAAAGATAAGGCCTAAGGGTCAAGGTCAACAGATAGGTGACTCGGGATGATCAAGGATTCTAATTCAAACTTCAAACAAGCTAATCTCCTAGTAAGGAACACAACGATACGATCAGTTTAATCTCTTAATACTAATATCTTTACTTAATCCTAATCCAAGAACAAATTCTCATTTGTGAATTAGAATCAAGCAAGCAATCAAACAAGTTCCAAACAACTAACAATCACTCTAAACATACATTCTCATGCGCTAGAATGTGAAAGTTCTATCAAAGCTATGAACAGGAATTTCATCGAACATGTTGTGAACAAGAAATCTTAAGCATTCTAATCAACTTGATCAAGGCTAATTAGACATTAAACACACTTTGACAGATGAGATTTTAAACAATCAAGCACTAGAAATCCATTGATCACCCCTAATCAACCTAATCCTACCTAACCCATAAGCCCTATGAAGAACTACTCACTAATCAACATTTGAACAACAAAACTCATAGAAATAGTATTGATCATTGAAGATTAGAGATTGAATTGATAATCAAAGAAAGAAATCACAAGAAAAGAGTACTAGATTAACCAAAAATCAAACTTGTTCTTACAAAGTGTTTAGAACAGAAAATAAAGCTTAAGATCCTGTAAAAAGATAGGTTTTTGGCTTAAAAAGTCATTAGGGTTCGAGCCGGGTCAACCCGGAACAAACCGGGTGTTGACCCGGATCCAAGGCAATTTCTGGGACGCGTATCGGTCGGCGTATCGGTCGTCCGACCGATACGGACTCTCGGATTTTTCTGGGAAGGGTCGTATCGGCCAGCCAGCCCGATATGCTGGCCGATATGGACTCTCGGATTTTTCTGTGTTGAGATGCATCCAGTAAATCAGGCATAACTCTTTCCATATAGCTCCGAATGACTTCAAACCACCTCCATTAGAAATCTAACTCAATTTCCCATGATTTGTATTCAGAATCCCAGAGCTAAAAGTCAATGTAATATCTTCATATGACTCAATCTTTCAAGCTCATCGGTTTGGTCCTACATCACCATTTCACTTGCAATCACTCCTTTGGCCTCCAAACTCTTCCAAACCTCCTTAGCAACTCCAAGAACCTACAAAACATAGGAAACACTCCAAATGCAAGCCTAGAATGCCTAAACATAGCTCTAGATGATCCTATACTCTAAACACATCAATCACCAAAGAAATGAAGTTAAAGGAAACTAAAAAGAAGTAAAACATGATCCTAACAATAGCCTAAATGCATGAAAATACAAGTATATCAATTCCCCCAAACTTAAACCTTTCTTGTCCACAAGCAAGCATAAGACTATCAAAGCAAGTCGGGAGAAAGGTTTGAAGGCGGAAGCTCATATCCAAAGACAAAACTGAGATCAACAAGTTCCAATTCGAGTCAACGTCACCAAGATGCAACCAAGTTAGGCTTACTCCAAAAATTTAGCCATGCTCATCAAGACAAAACTCCTAGCTCAATTCTCAACCTAGACAAGCATTCCTATCAACTAGCTCTTTAACATTCATTAGTTTTTCAAGTGGATCTTACTCAATGCAAGGTGATCAAACTCATTTGGAAAAGGGACAAGGTTTTGAGATTAAAGTGATCTCAATCAAAAGAGGGGTTTATTCCAGAAGCATGAAGGTTCTCTCATAAAGAAGTGAATGAGCTATAGTAAAATGCTAAGAGTTAGAGGCAATTGGTGCATACTATGTTGATTTTCATCTACCCATGCCCCAATTACTTCTTCTCCTAATCTAGCCCACCTAAATGGATACTACCCTTGACCAAGGCTATTTTTGCCTCATCCCCTTTTCTCAATCAGATACCTTCCAATCAAACTTCCCAAGGATCAATAAAGACTTTTCAAAACAGTGGCAAATCTTTTCTTTTTAACTTAGCTCAAATCTTTCTTTAGCAATGGTCTCTTTTCTTTCTTTAAGGTGAGCCTTTGGCTTCTTTTCATTTCAAAATATGAGACACTTTTCTTTTCTTTAAACACATAAGAGCTTTTCTTCTTTTAAAACACTTTGCCAACAAACATAAGGTCCCAACCAAAATCCCTTTCATTCTTTCTTTTCTTTACTCTCTTTCTCCTTTCCCAATTCCTCCCCCAAACTTGGATTCTAGCCTATTGCAAAGCTAAAGGTGTTGAGCTTGCACTATATGGAAAGTTCCCCTAGTCGCCTCATACTCAACACTTTTTACCTAGCTCATTCCAAATAGGCCTACCACTCAAGATAGTGTTTGTGGCTTGAAAGAAGGGTGGTGAAAGGTATGAAAGTCTATTTGAGCAAGTAGAGAGGGGTAGAAAGGATAAGAATGCTCAAATATTTTAGGGTATCCACGAGTTTAGCACACAGAGCATGAGTAAGATAATTAGATGTCATCATTAAAGTTCTCACTTAGGTAGAGCTAGTGTCAATTCAAAGCCTATTTCAGTTTCAAACCAAGTTTCAAAGCAAGCAATCCGAGCATGGTTCGTCTTAACTTTCTAGCCTTTCTTGAATTGCAATCTTAGGACAATCAACTAGCTCAAACAACTAGCATAAAGAACAAGTCATCACTCAATCAGTCTTACAAGGACATTCAATCATTGCTCCCTATGCATGCGTCCTATATGATGCAACTAGACTCAATCCTATTATGCTATTGCAACTACATGCTTTTCTTTTTGAAATTTTTCAATTTTTTTGGATTTTCTATGCCTTAGATGAATGCATGAGACTCAAGTGATAAAATCAAAAATAAGAACAAAGAAAACATGATTAGCAACTAGCCTCTCCCCCAAACTTAGTTCACACCGTCTCGGTGGGAAAGCAAGTTCGAGAGAGAGACTCAACAAAAGGAGAAAAAGAAAGAAAAGAAGCTAAAATGCAAGTATGTACAAGTTGGAGTGTTACCTGGTCCAAGAGAAGGTGTGATGGGGATGATGATTCCCCCATGGAGTAAGTCGGGTTTGATGAAGAGCAGGGCTCAATCCCAAAACTCATTCTCTTCTTCTTTGCATTTACCCCAAAGCTCCCCAAAAGGATAGACATGGGAATTCCTCCCAAGTGAGCTTGTTTTGAGTCACTTAGCTTGACTATCCCTTCACTCTTTTTGTTTAGGGATGTGGCATGAGTTTGTATCACCGGGATCATACTCATCGTAGAACCACCCCCTAAACTCCTTCAGCCTTATCTCCTCAAAAGGGATCTTCCTTGGATCATGAGAGCTCAATGGTGTGGTAGAGACTATACCAAGAAGCTTGTGAGGTGGTTGAGCCATTGGAGATCCATCTTCTTCATCCTCCTTGAAGGCGTCTTCCTTGAGGTCATCTTGCTTCTCTATAAGATTTCCTCCAATTGGCTCTTTCTTGTGAATTGGTTGCTTTGGCTCTTCTTCCATGATTGAGGGCTCGTCTTGTATGCTCTCTTCCTTGATGTTCTTGCACTCAACAACCGACTCATCTTCATAAGGCTCCTCCTCATCTCTCACAACTTCTCCTACTTCTTCATTGTTGATATTGGTTGAGTGACCCATGATTGTCCCTTCATCCTCATCATTTTCATACCGCACTACAAGGTCTTCACCAATTGTACAACCAAGAAGCAATTCAAATTCCTTAATAGTCTCTTCAGCTTCTTTCAGGAAGTCATCTTGGACTTGAATATTCTCCTCATGTGTTGGCTCAACAATACTTGCACCTGACATCAAAGCTAGAAGAAGGAGCAAATTTAGTAACAAAGACTTGAACTAAAAAGGATTAGAAATCGAATTGATCTATCCAAAATCCCAAAATGGCAACGGCGCCAAATTGATAACAAGGATTTGGCAATCCCCGGCAACGGCGCCAAATTGATAACTAGGATTTTAGGATCCTTTGAGGTACCAATTCCTCAAGCTTATCGAAGTAGCTTTGAGGTATCGAACCTATTCTGGGATGGATAAAACCAATAAGCACTCACTAATCCTCTAGAGTCAAATCACTCAATTAAGTTGTTGTTTCTAATAATCCTAACGAAAACAATTCAAGCCGAAGTGAACAAAAAGCAAATAAACAGGGGATTTAATCAATGACAAAGATAAGGCCTAAGGGTCAAGGTCAACAGATAGGTGACTCGGGATGATCAAGGATCCTAATTCAAACTTCAAACAAGCTAATCTCCTAGTAAGGAACACAACGATACGATCAGTTTAATCTCTTAATACTAATCTCTTTACTTAATCCTAATCCAAGAACAAATTCTCATTTGTGAATTAGAATCAAGCAAGCAATCAAACAAGTTCCAAACAACTAACAATCACTCTAAACATACATTCTCATGCGCTAGAATGTGAAAGTTCTATCAAAGCTATGAACAGGAATTTCATCGAACATGTTGTGAACAAGAAATCTTAAGCATTCTAATCAACTTGATCAAGGCTAATTAGACATTAAACACACTTTGACAGATGAGATTTTAAACAATCAAGCACTAGAAATCCATTGATCACCCCTAATCAACCTAATCCTACCTAACCCATAAGCCCTATGAAGAACTACTCACTAATCAACATTTGAACAACAAAACTCATAGAAATAGTGTTGATCATTGAAGATTAGAGATTGAATTGATAATCAAAGAAAGAAATCACAAGAAAAGAGTACTAGATTAACCAAAAATCAAACTTGTTCTTACAAAGTGTTTAGAACAGAAAATAAAGCTTAAGATCCTGTAAAAAGATAGGTTTTTGGCTTAAAAAGTCATTAGGGTTCGAGCCGGGTCAACCCGGAACAAACCGGGTGTTGACCCGGATCCAAGGCAATTTCTGGGACGCGTATCGGTCGGCGTATCGGTCGTCCGACCGATACAGACTCTCGAATTTTTCTGGGAAGGGTCGTATCGGCCAGCCAGCCCGATATGCTGGCCGATATGGACTCTCGGATTTTTCTGTGTTGAGATGCATCCAGTAAATCAGGCATAACTCTTTCCATATAGCTCCGAATGACTTCAAACCACCTCCATTAGAAAGCTAACTCAATTTCCCATGATTTTTATTCAGAATCCCAGAGCTAAAAGTCAATGTAATATCTTCATTTGACTCAATCTTTCAAGCTCATCGGTTTGGTCCTACATCACCATTTCACTTGCAATCACTCCTTTGGCCTCCAAACTCTTCCAAACCTCCTTAGCAACTCCAAGAACCTACAAAACATAGGAAACACTCCAAATGCAAGCCTAGAATGCCTAAACATAGCTCTAGATGATCCTATACTCTAAACACATCAATGACCAAAGAAATGAAGTTAAAGGAAACTAAAAAGAAGTAAAACATGATCCTAACAGTAGCCTAAATGCATGAAAATACAAGTATATCAAGAGCTCAAGACCTGATAACTTTCTGCAAAAGCAGATATAAGAAATTTTTTGTTAACAATATTATTTAAAGTTACAGAAAACGAGAATTTCATTATAAACAAAATCACTAACATTTGAGTAACTTGTGTTCCTGAGCAAGTTACGGGCCACAAGGTTCACTAGCTGATGCAGTCCATTGTGTTAACTGTGCTGGAGAATGCATACTGGTGAACAATGTGTTCAATGCTGAAGCTGCAGAAGTTTTGAACAAAAAACAATTAGAACACAAACCAATCACAATCGGTTTCTGCTTTCAAGTCTCGTTTAAATCAAAATCTTATTAATTTTAATAACGAAGAATATTTTTAAGGATCCATGACTTGAGATCATCATCAATAAAGCTTTGTTCTCAGTTCCGTTAAAAAAAAAAAGATGATTGCGATTATAAAACACAGAGAAGAGAAAGGTTCAAGATCTAACCCCAAAAAGGGGACCACCGAAGGGACTGATCAGAGCAAAGTCGATGTGTTTTTTTTTTGAATGAAGTCTCATCATGAATGATGGGATGTTCACCAAATGCTTTCCAACCCTACCAAAATAAAACTAAACCCAAATAAAAATGAGTAACTAGACTAAGTCGATGCCAGTACTGAAAAATTAGAACTTTGAATCCAAAAATGACAAATGTTTGGTGCTCATTAAGATTCAATTAACAACAAGCAAACAAACAATGAGTAACATCAGAAACGACATCAAAAAACTCCAATACCTGATATGCCTCTGCCGGATGAGGACACGGGAGTGATGGCTAGACTTAGTCATACCAGACTTGAACACAATAGTCTGGAGATGACGCTCAAGAAAGTTCTCAACAGTCAATGCCAAGACATAATCGAGCTTGTTCTGGCTCTCATCAAGAAGCCCATAACACTTCATCTTACATAGAAGGGCTTCACCTTCAAAGATCCTCTTGGGGTTCTTCTCATCAAGAGTCAAAAGATCTCTAGCATCGTTATGGATACGGCTAAGAGAGTACTTCACTCTCCAAAGCTCACACTTGTTACGGAAACATATAGAGACTTACATTGGTTATGCTTGAGTTCGAGAATTGAAGATGAAGATTGAAGAAAGACTCATCTGGGTTTTGAATATGAGTTAAGGACTTCGCCGGTGGAGAAATGACTGATCTAGGTTTCGAATCTGAGTTAAGGACTTCACCGGTGGAGAAGCATGGTTCTGAATCTGACGAACTGGTGTTGAAAGAGCACAAATAAATGACCCAGAAACGCAGAAACTAAGCAAGTTTACAGGCTGAAACAAACAAACAAAAACCCATGTCCAGGAAATGAGATCCAAACACATAGAATCACTTAACAATCAGAGATTCAGAAAGTGGGATGGGGGGGGATCAGGAACTCACCGACGAGAAAGACGAACGACGATGACATATGATATGACAAGTCTGACTTGTGAGATTGAACAACGAGAGCTCAAATAGGATTGTTGGTAAAGCTTCTCTTCGTCTAGGTTTTTGACGAGCAAGAAGAAAAAAAAGAAACAAATGGCTAAATGAATATGAGAGAAAAAAATGGAATTTATTGTGTGTGTTTATTAGGTTAAGAGGGAGCTTTTTTTTAGTCGAACAGAAGAGGGAAATTTTTAAGTGTTAGGTGGTTTTATAAAATTTTGGCTAAGTCTTAGCGGATTATGTGATTTTAGTTTCCCGCTTACTAATTTAAAATGTTAACGTTATTTAATTGCTATTGAAAGTTAAAAAAATTAGAAATTTGGTTTCAATAGTAATTTGGAAAACCGTGCTATTATATTATGCTATCAATGTTCATATTTTTTGTAGTGAATGAAACCAAAGATAGATCCAGACGCAGATGCTTGAAGGTATGTGATGAAAATAAATGGAACGAGAGAGAAGTGTGTGTGTACCTCAAAAACGGCGAAGATGAAGAAACAACTTCAGCAATTGAGAGACAAACCATATTCTACTTTGTTCTGAGACAAAGAGATCGAAGAAGCATTTGTTATAGGGTAAAACATGAAGCCCAATAGATATGTTCTTATTTCTTTTGGTCTGACTACTTAAATGTTTGTTTTATATTATTTGGCTTATGTGTCAATATTAACCAAAATATGGAACCCTATAAATCCTAGCCAGAAACCCTAGAATTTGGCTTGTGTGTTTTCTTTCTTTCAAACACCTATAACTTGATTTTGATATGCATTTAAATAACAATACCCTAAACCTTATACTAAGTTACAATTATACCACCTTAAACCCTATACTATGTTACAATTATACCATTACCCTAAATCCTATACTAAGTTACAATTATACCAATACCCTAAACCCTATAATTCTCAACCCTAAACACTAACCTAAAACCCTAAGGTTTAAGGTTTTGATGTAAATGAGGCTTATTTTGTTTTTCTAATGCAAAATCAATACCCTAAACTTTCGGGTTTAGTAACTATAGACACATATAAGCCAAAATGATTTCTATGGTTACACACTTAAATGTTCCTTTAACTGTCGAAATATTAACTTCAAACACATACTCATTGACATATATGTTTTTGGTTTGATCACAAACACATTACACGATTGTTAAGAGTGAACACACATACTTCAAGTCTCAAATAAACTTCAAACATAAACACAACACTCAAATCCTAAAGAGACTTCAACACAATCAAATAAATACAAGTTTATCATTAGGCCATGCCACTGTTGTTCCCATTGCATCAGAAACGAATTCCACCTCTGAATTTGTTTTCCACGCATCTGCAGTTCCAACCTTCACAACTTCCACCAATATTTTGCTTGCATTTGGACCCAATGGTACGAAATGAATTTTGTCTTCTGGATTGTTGGATAACAGTTTACCTTCTGCAACGATTTCCTCGGAGTTATTGATAGGCTTCTAAGTTTTACCCTATTCTAAACTGCAAGTGAACAGCAATGTCAAAGTAGTATATAGGGCTATCGAATCCACAGGGACACTTGGTCTCAATAGAAACAGAAACGTAGAGATTAATACTAGAAATAAGCAGATGGTGAAGTAAATAAATTGCGAAGCAAGAAAGTAAACAGTAGCAGAGATTAACGGTTGAGAAGCAATAAACTAAAAGCGTCAAGCCTAGGGTATTCTCAGGAAATCAGACAAGCAGACAGTTCATTCAGCAAGGATCTAATTAAGCATAGTTCTAGAACTCAAAACACAGATATAGAATTAACCAAATTCCTTTGCGATAATTCTCTAAGCCTAAGTGCAGCAAACCAAACTTTCGTTTGCGAGAACTAACAGATTAAACTAGCATTAATCCCAATTTTGATATGTTCACAATTATCCTAAACCAAACTTCCGTTTGCGCAAAGTTTAATTGCCCAATTTAATTAGTTCAGATTCCTAAACCCCACTTCCGTGACGTATTTAGCAACCTAAGATCTAGATTCTAATTGATCAGGTTAGAACTAGCTTTAAGCACAATTAAATTGAAGAACATATATAGTTATGAATCCTTAACTGAATTTGAACAAGTCTAGCAAGTCATGAAATCCTATGTGAGAAACCCTAAACTCAACTATGGATCTACTCAGACATGATTAATGAAAACATAATCAAAGAAATAATAGATTGCATATAAGAAATTAAATAGATAAAGGGGTTCGAAATCTTCTCCAAAATAAGTGAATACAGGAAATAGATCAGCCCCAAAAGCTCTAGAAATCTCTTAGCTATTAGTATCAAAGCGTAATGTAAAGCGTAGGTAAAATAAACACCAAAAACTAGTATATATAGGCATAATCTCGGATGGGGCTTCTGTGTAAATACTGGAACTATTCTGGGCCTCTTTGCAAATCTTCATAACTTGTTAAACCGACGCGTACGGCCCATCTCGCTAGTGTGTCGACCGAAATACAAGGTGTGTCGGTCGATGCATGATCAATAAATCGGACAGTGACTTAAGCTCTCGGCCAAAACGTCCCAAAAGTCCCAAAATGCTCCAAATATCTCCAATTAGCTCCAAACTTGATTAAACCTGTAAAAGACTCTAAACAAAGACAAAAGACACTAAAAACACAACTATATCATGGTCTAAACTGGGTAAAAACCATGATATATCAACTCCCCCACACTTAGCCTTTGCTTGCCCTCAAGCAAAACATAGAACTAAAACATGGTGAAGAGGTTTGAAAACTCTTCAGAAACTCATTTCATCCTAGAAGTTACAATACTCAGATTCCCCTTAGTAAACCACTGCAAGAATCAATTACAGGATATCAAGACCAACATGTACTTCCCCCACACTTAGCAACTGTCCTAGGTAAACTCCACAATCACATTCAAGCATTCAAATTCTCCCTACTGACTTCTGCAAGTATTTAAGTGCGGTCTCACCTAAGGATTATCGATCAAAGGGCACATGGATTCTTACCTTATCAGCTCTAGACCACCATACTATCTTTCTCTAGTCCCTTTCTTCCCTTTCCCTTCTTTTACAACTGATTTTTCCCCACTGGGTATCATTTTATTTTTTTTATCAGTGTTCTTCCCGTTATGGGGTGTACTTTGGACACATTCCATGGATCACATGAGAGATAATAGTGTTTGCTACTATTCCCATGACCACTTCGGAGTTACTAACTCATCCTCAGTTTATTATTATTATTATTTTTTTTTACTTTACAGAAGGGGAGAAGGGAACTAAATAGGACAGGTTTACAGGCTGTGTCAGAACTAACAAGGGAATCCGACACAAAGTATACCAAGCCCTTAGGTGAGAAATCTAAGTCAGTATTAAGGTTGAAGTCAGTAAAGGATCCTCTGATACCTGAAGTGATGTGGGTGTTCCCAGTAGGTTGATCTGTGATGGGGTTTTCTAATAGTCAGAGATAGATCCTGCAACTTCATCCCAATGGTTACTTAAGTTCCTGCAAGTCTTGTAAATCTTCTCAGAAAATCATAGTTTCTTACTTAAACAATTTTGACTCAATAAAACAAAATTTTTTGAAAAAAACGGACTGACTCTTAAGAAAACAGAAAACAAAAGTCAGTAGCACCTCCCCCACACTTAAGACACACTGTCCCCAGTAGTGTCCAGCGAAGGATCGGTAAAAAGAAAATAAAAATTGAAAAGGTGAAATTGTGTCTGTCGGGTTACCTCTGTCGCTGAGCATCGATCGTTGCACTAAGTGCATCGACCGTTACTTGGCGATTTTCGTGTATAGTCGATCGTTGCTCAGGACCGCAACGATCGCTGCAATGCGATTCTTTTCGTGTTGTGACGATCGACACAGAAGTGCGTCGATCGTTGCACTGCGATTTAACCGAGACCTGCAAACATAAATTCACCAGAAACAAAAACAAACGTAAAATCCCAACAAAAACACCAAAAATTAAGTAGAAAAACACCAGTACCTAATGGTGGGTTGCCTCCCACCCAGCGCTTGTTTAAGGTCAATAGCTTGACCGGACGGATGGGAATTTTCAAGTACCAGGAGGTCCTGACAGAGACTTTTTCTGTCTCTGTTCAAGTCTCCTCATCCAAGGTGGTGAGTAGGCTGTTGCGGAATGCTCATGGCCAAGAAAAGATGGAGTGAAATGTGCTCCAGGATCTATAACCATGGTATGATCAGGTTGCTCAAAATCTGCGTCCCTTATGGTGAATGTCTGCCCATCTATCAGTGGCTTTCGCAGCTTATCCATCTCATAGTGCAGTGGTTCATCTCCCAGATGGAGGTCTATCAAGCTGTTCCTAACATCAATCAACGCTCCTGCTGTAGCCAAAAAGGGTCTCCCAAGCAATAATGCTTCATCCGGATCACAGTCACATTTCAGCACAAGGAAGTCCGTTGGAACTAAGTAGTTTCCAACTCTCACCGGAATGTCCATAAGGAGTCCTTCAGGAACTCGTATGGACTGATCAGCTAGGACAAGAGAAGTCCTAGTAGGAGTAAAATCCAGCATACCCAGCTTTTCTGCCACAGAGTAAGGCATCAAACTTCCAGCAGCTCCTAAATCACACAGAGAGCGTCTAAAACTATCCTCAAAGATAGAACAATCCAGCACAAAGACTCCAGGATCAGATAGCTTCTTCGGGACCTTAGTTAGCAGAACATCACTAATATGTTGAGGAACTATTATCACCCAGTCTTTCAGATCATCATCCAGGGGCAACATCTTGTTCAGGTATCTTTGCACACATGGATGATAAGGTGGATCATCAGAAGTTGGAATTTCTTCCAATTCTTCACCAATACCTTCTAATTTCTTCAGCTCTTCAATCTCTTGCCTAATCACTTCAGACACTGAGGAGTGTTGTCTAAAGATCTGCTCGTAGATCTCCTGTTGAGAAATCTCAGAGGCTCCATTGAATAGGCGATCAAGCTCCAAGTCAGCATCTATGCCATTATCATCCGACAGTTCTGTCCATTCACGCCCTGCAACGACCGACACTAAGGGTGTGTCGATCGTTGCTATCCCGACGGGTGTATCGATCGGCACAAATGTTGCATCGATCGACGCACTGCAGCAGATTTCACCCGAGAGTTTTTCACAAATATCCGAAAATTCCTGTTCTGTCACCAACTCAGCTGTACTTAGCTCAAATCTTTCACCTAGGTGAGATCCATCATTAATGCACACAGACCAGGCCTTAACATGAGTGTCTGCCACTCCTTTTCCCTTCAGTGAGCTGGACATCTGGTTTACCTGAGTGTCCAACTGCTTCATGTGAGTGCTCAGAGACTCAAATTTTCCATTGAGGTCTTCATAGACAGCGTCCAACTTCTTGTTGCAGTCCACAGAAATCTTGGTCTGACTCTCAATCAGTTGTTCCATCATAGCCTCCATTTTGCTCTCATGGGCTGTAGGTGCAGGAGGAGTCTGATAGGATGTAGATCCATAGGTTCTCTGAGTACCTTGTGTTGGAATTATGTCCAGTAATCTATGTACTGTCTCTAGAAAGTAAGAGTATGTCAATGATCAGACATAAGTCATATAATACTGGGGGTCATGATGGCTTGCTAGAGTCCGCTCATGATCTATAAGTCTTGGACTTATTGCCTTTATTATATAATCCCATATGGGTCACACGCCTAAGCTAACAGGAAACTATGAGGGAACGGTTTAGCAGAAGTACGGTAAAAGTGCTAGGCATTTACTGTACTTAGAGAGATTAAAGGGCCTGATTAAATC